>JAOTQJ010001840.1:0-18953 GCA_025642045.1 Solanum sejunctum | reverse complement strand
CTAGAATAGGCTTCAAAATAATTTTAAAGTGATTTAGAATTTCTATCGAAAGTTGTACGCGTTAGTAATTTCAGAACAATGTGAATCTATAGTTTTTCAAACTATCTAACTTCCGATCAAACGAACACCATTCATGGATTCTACAGTGTTAAAAGTTAAGGATGAAGTTAATTTAGCATAAGTGTGGCAAAGAATGAACATAAATCCCATTTAGGCTTTTCGTCGAACATTACGGACATTTGCGCCCTCCAATCAAATACATTCTTTCAACATACTAAACCATTTCACACTTTTACAACTTGCGGGCTCTATATACCCAAGAGTCAAAATATAAATACAATTTTTGTAAAAGTACCAAAGAACGAACATAGGAGGTATTTGGATCCAAATTGTGAAGGAAAAGGGATTTTCAACATATGACGTTGACTAAGCTCAACTAATTCATGCCAAGAGACAGGAATTTTTACATACCTCGACTTCTTCCTCCAATTAATTCCAACACGATACCAATCCAATTTATGCTTCCAAATGTCCAACATCTACACAAATTACAATAACGCCAACGATTAACAACCATATCGGGTCTTAAACCCTAACTTTTTGTTCTAAATTTTATAAAAATTTCGGCAGTATCTCCCCTTAAAATATGCCACCTCGAGAATTCAACTCGGCTCAAATAATCAATAAACAACAACAATAACAACCTACAACATCAATAAACCCTCTCCAATGCCATCACAACATCAAAATTACCACAAGAGGCTATTATGGCACAACTTTTATAAAATAGGGCAGCATACATATATGTACACATCTATCATATTCAAGCCTTCCTATATACTCCAAGAACTATAATATATCACTCCAACGCCTAACACAAACCCCCGACATTAAAGCATAACATTACATATCCCATTGGGCTCCAATTCGAGCGAACCCTCATGTATTCATTCACATAGTTTTTCAATACTTCTTTCACCCCACAAGGACTATTTTCATGACAAATAAACATAAGTACAAGACTATAAATCAATATATCTTCATATGCAAGCTTGTCTGATTCAACCCCAAATTCCAAATTCACAATTCAAGCTAGCAATCAACCCTCTTTTCATGTTTTACCTTCATTATAACGCACCCCTAACACACCCACAAGCTTTAATTTACATGAATTAAGCTAGAAATTAACATACCATTCAAGTCCTTCACTAGACCCAAATCTTCATATCCATCGAACCAAGAACTTCCTTGACCAACTAACGCCACCACGCCACTTAGGAGACTCAACATACCAAGCTTGAAGCGTTGAATAATCGAAAGATCGAAAAAAAGAATTTTTCTCTCAGGTCACTATAGCAATTCGAGATCTCTCTCTTGTTGCTCTCAAATTTTTTTCTAAGTGTTGAACATCTTGCACAAGAGAAGTATGTACACATATATATAGGAACTCAAGTTCCACTTGGACCAATCAAAAAATGCCACACACATGACCCCACTCGAAATTTTAAATCTTAAAGACCACCCTTTAAATTAAATTTACATTTGGTCCCAAACTTTACCAAATTGAACCAATTGAGGACTTACGAGTTCTAACTTACGGGTTCTAACATTAATACCCATTCCAAGATTCACCATTATGACTTTCCTTATGAGTGATTAAAACTCAAGCATCCATAGATACAACCAATTAGTTCTCCCCAAATGTGATGGTAATGCCAAACTTCATTCCTGAATAAGTGACCAATTGATAATTCCTTAGTAACTTGTGTTCATGTTCAAAGACCACTACCTCCGTCCTCATATATTACCAGTACCACATTAAAAGACCCACTAGATTCACCACTAGAATGCATCACATCCCCTGAGAAGTTGGTGCTCGAATAGTTCACACTTTGTCTTATTGAATAGTTGTCATACATAATCAAATTAGTTTCACGTCGCACCAAGCAACATACCTTCTTCCACAAAGTAGATAGGTAGCAAAAGCAACACACTCCATAACCCTAGCCAAATGATATAAATACCGCCATCGTAGTCATATTATAATCATTTTTGCTATATACTCACTCCAAAAAGACTTAGTAGAAGTTTTGATTTCAATGAACACGATGTCATCGTCGGCCCATACTAAGCAACCCTTATTTAACAAACTCAACAACAGTAATCACATGATTATTGGTTGATAACATACTCATTCCCTTAACCAGATAATGCCACTTTTACGGATCGCCCCAAACATGTAATAGACTAGGAAAGTACCACCCTCAACGCTATATGGGTAATCAGAAAGAATACGATGCTAATAAAGTCCTCAATCAGTTTCACCTTCTAATACCTAACCTTTATCTCATCAAACCTCCACCAAAACTCAAATGTCTTTGAATTATAAGACAATCTAAGACTAACAACACAGTCATCCATTAAGTCCATTACCTCTTTTTCAGAGCTAGATTGAACTCAAAGCCACATAATAACATCTCACATTCCCGTACCAAGCACCAAGCATGAGTTCCCGCCACTTAAGGATCACCTACTAGGGTAGATACATGCACGGGCACAGGAATACAATCGCGCAATATTCAGAAACCTAACAACAACCATGCACGATAGGAATTGAATGAAGAAGAGGGAATTTCCTGACTTTCGTAGCCTCTGAAGGATAAGTTACAAACATCTTCGCACTGATCTTTGAGACTCTACTTGACTGTATACATGTGAGATCTATGAACTTGAGGCGCTGATATCAAATTATCACAATCCAAAATCCAGGTGTGAAGGCACTCACCTGCCCCACCAAGGCGAGTAAGCCTAAACCTGAACATTCTAATGTATATCATATTAATAGGAGAGGGTGCAGCCTCATCATTAAGCCACGTGTCATTTTATTACTTTGACATTTATAAATAGTTAGCTAACTAAAATTTAAGTTTTAGATTTTACATAATAATAAATTGGATAACAATGAATTGAATTTGGAAATCAGTTATTTGGTTGTGATTGCTATAAAATATTTGCACATATTTTTAAGTTTTAAAATTCAATAAAACACATTTGATGCCTCCGTTTATGTATCAAGTTTTATTTCCACGAAAATGTAGGCAACAAACAACATATTTTTTCAAATCCTAGTATAACAACTAAAATTCAAATTAGTTTTTTGCTTTTTACTTTTTTAAAAAATAATATTTATCTAAATCAATACAATAATTTGTGCATCAGCCATTTTTAATAAATCAAAATAAATACTTCTAACTCTTATAAATTAAAATGCAAAAAAGGCCACTACTTTTAAAAGAACTGTCAAAATGAAGGTATGAACTTCCCTTTTTTTTTTTAAAAAAAAGTAAAATTTATTTTAAAAGTGACTTTTTCAAATTAATAACCAACTCCCACGTAATATGCTATTAAAATAAACCCACGTAGTGCTATTAAAAATAATCTCACGTACTGTTATTGAAAATAAATAGCAACACAGTAGTTTTTAAGAAAAAAATAAAATTTAAAAGTGGTTAATTACCTGAAACTGCTCTACCCTTTATCTATATGTATACGTAAATACATTCAGTTAAAAAATTAATGAATCTCTTCTCCTTCAATGGTATAATGCTATTTATTGACTTATTTTTCATTATGCTTATTTTCATCTTTATTTTTGGGTAAATATGTAGAATATTTGATGGCTACTCGAAGAAAATTTGAATGTATTTGTAGAGAAAGAATGAAGAAAGTCCAAGAAAAAGAAGAAAGATATCTATTGACGTGGTCGCAAAATGAAAAAAATCAAAGGTAAATTTCTTATTCTCAAAGAACCACAAAATGTAAAATTCTTATGTTGCAAATGAAAAACTCATTTGATATTTAATGAATATTATATTATTAATTTTTTGTTTTGCTATTTCATTACTTCAACATGTATAAAGTTCCATCAATATTTTTCAAAAATTCATATCATAAATCTTTTTCTTTTTATATTCTTTTGTTAATTACATATTATATTTTAAAATTCTTTTTCTATCATATTATCAAAAATGAAAAAGAAACTTATCTTTTAACTACATCTACTTCTTTTCCTTTATTTTTAGGTTCAAAACATTAAATAATTTTTTTAATTTTTAAAAAAGTATGCACAATAATACTCATCTTATTATGTATTGTCAAGAGTATGTATTATCAGCACTCAAGTATAATTTATTAATTTTTGTTATTCAAATTACTTCATAATAACGTCCTTCATGAATCAAATTATACTTTCAACAAAATTGATTCAGTTAAAGTGGAGATTTAACCTCTTTCTCTCAATTTAATTTTTTTTCTATAATGTTATCTAACAATAATTTAGGATAATTATCAAAATGATAATTAAACTATATTTTTTTGCACTTTCTTCTAATAACTGTGTCACGATAACAAAAGGATTCCAAAATTCACATTTTTGATACTTAGGATACAACTTTTCTTCCCTCAATCTTTGTAGCACTACCCTCAAATGACCCATATGCTCCTCCTCACTGTGTGAATAGATCAAAATATCATCAATAAAGACCACAACAAATGAATCAAGGTAGGATTTGAAGACTCTATTCATAAGATCCATGAAGATAGCTGGCACATTAGTCAACTCAAAAGACATCATAATAAACTCATAATGCCCATACCTAGTCTGGAAGGCCATCTTGGGAATGTCACACTCTCTCACCTTCCCTTGATGATACCCTGACCGAAGATCAATCTTAGAGAAATGGCTAGCCCCTTGAAATTGGTCAAACCAATCATCAGTCCTTGGAAAAGGATACCTATTCTAGATGGTGACCCTTTTAAGTTGCCGGTAGTCAATACACATCTTAAGAGACCCATTCCTCTTCTTCACAAACAACACTGGTGTACCCCAAGGTGATTGAATAGGCCTAGTAAAACCCTTCTCATACAAGTCCCTCAATTGCTCCTTCAACTTCTTTAACTCCACCGGGGCCATAGGGTAAGGGGAAATAGAAATGGATTGAGTATCGAGGAGGAGGCCTATACCAAAATCTATTTTTTTTTTGGGAGGAACACCGGGAAGGTCATTTAAAAGGACATCAAGGAACTCATTCACCGCCGGAATTGACTCTATGGGAAGGACTTCGGACTCGACATCCCTAACCCTCACAAAATAATAAAGACAACCCTTAGAGATCAACTTACGGGCTTTAATGCAAGAGATAAACCTACCCTTGACTACCACGCCATGACTCTCCTACTCAAGGACGGGTTCATTAGGGAAGTGGAATTTAACCCTATGAGTTCTATAATCAATAGAGGCATAATATGCATGCAACCAATCCATCCCAAAAAAGACATCAAAATCAACCATATCCAACTCAACAAGATCACAAGGCAATATTTATGCAAGATGCAAATGGGACAACTTCAATATACCATTCTAGCAATAATAGATGAACCAATAGGAGTAGACACCTCATAAGACTCACACAACAAGTCGGGTTCAACATGAAATATTTTGGAAACAAAAGGAGTAACAATAGAAAGAGTATCTCCTGGATCAATCAAGGCATACACACAAAAATCAAAGAGTTTTAACATACTGGTGACGACATCAGGCATCTCATCAACCCCTTGCCTCCCATATAAAGCATAAAACCGATTGTGCCTTGGGACACCACCTTGTTGACCACCCCTTCTCAAAAGGAACGACATTTGCACTCAGAGTAGCTTAGAGTAGGACATAGGACTTTATCACCTTACTATCCATCAAAATATCAGACTGTTACCTTAACTTCTGATTACTATCACCATGGAATTTATCTGGGAGTTTCTATAACCAAAAATTACTACCTATGAGCCAGTTATGATACAACAAAGAGATGTTGTCTTCACATTTGTGTAGTACCTTGCGGGGGTACAAGATGAGTTTGTCGGGGATCCCAGAAAAAGTCTATCAGGCCCTCTGTGGGGCAAAGGAAGCATCTGCTTTATCGGTCTAATCCTCTCTTACGCTGGCCACATAGCTAATGAGTGCAAGTGGTACTTATTCTCACCAATTTCGATTCTAATACTCCTCCTATGACTTAATATGTTCATAAGTCTATCAATTTCTCAAGGGTTTCCATCACTCAGCCCCTTTGGGTAGAAACACTCAGCTCATCTCATCATCTATCAACTCAGAGAGTAAGATCATTCTTTCACAACTAAGGTTCAGTCTTATTAGGCTCTAAGAACACTAATTCAATCAGCTTCAGTCATCAATACCCTCACTTCAAGACACAAACTCCAACAATCTACGCATTCCAACAATCAAGGTTCTAGACATTGCCCCTATATTCATTTTTGAAGTATTAAACAAGGGGGAAATGCAATTTAGATATATAATCATATATTAATGCATGAAAATAGTAGATAAAAGCATGATGATCATCAATTTGGTATAATATATAGAATTAAAAGATAATGTTCAAGAAATAAAGATAATATTCAAGAAATTCTTCAAGAACTCTACTCAAGACCAATCAACTATCAATTTTCAATTTACTACATATATTGGGGCACATGGAAGAATAATTTCATGCTCTGAGTATCCTTTACATACCAGGAGTGAAGAATCACCAAGTGTTCTTTAAAGGATTGAGACTTCAATTGAAACCCTCAACTTTTTCTTCTTCTCCTCTTTCAGAAATCACGTTTAAACTTAGACAAATGTGGGTTCTGAAACCTTTTTGTACGAAATAAGTCTTAAAAAAGTTTTGGGACTTAAAAATGGGTTGGGAATACCCAAAATGTTCTTCCCAAAATTAAAAGAAAAATATTTTAAAATGGTACACTGGTCTGCGATGCATCAGGGGCGCGAACCAGTGTATTTTGTGAAATTTTGAAAAATTCCAATTCCCATAAAAATAATAAAAAAATTTAAATGTTAGTCCGTGCCCCCTCTATGTCGCGCCAGGGGCGTAGATCAATATTGTTTTACTATAAATTAGTGAAAATTATTTACTGACTTGGTTGCTCTTAAATCGGGTTGAGACCATTTTCTGACTTAATTTTTTGCGCTGATCGAAAATTTGGTCTCAAATTTTCCATCGGAGCTTTGAAAGAAGTGTTGTGCATACAATTATATTTTAGGGGCATTTTGATAATTTTATGGGATGTTACAGATCTGCCTACGCACTACACTTTCAAAACCCTACTTGTGAGTGTACACTGGGTAGTGGGTATATTGTTGAAAAATCTAGAGGAACAATGTTGCACTATTCAAAACTCTGCAAAAAATATGCCTGCCCCTCTATCGTTTCCCATTTAAATAGAGGTTTTTCATCGGGGCGGGGATCAAACACGTAACATGTGCCTAACTTAAACAATCTGTAGAATAAGTTTTTACCTCGAGCAATTGAACCTGGCTATTCTTTTGGGATCTTACTCCAAAAAGCGTATCATTTTCATAATGAATTTCATTTTACCCTTTAAGTGGAAGGAAGCAGTGCATCTCCACTATTGAGGTAGAACATGGAGTCAAAGTAACCAATCTTACACAGACTGTCATGCTGCCACTAAGGCATTCAATAAATTGTAAGCATCAGGCTATTCCATAGATAAAATAACCGCTTTACTCTGCATTTAGTGAACGCATTCAAAAGAAATTTATTCCATATGGTAACAAAAAGGAGACCAAAATCAAGCTAAAAAGTATCCTCAATATCTATTTTCTTTCATTTTTGGAGATCTAAAAGCTTGAAGGTGAAATTTTAAGCAAGATTTTTGTGGATTTTCATTTGGGTAAGCTTCCTAAGCACAAATTCTTTTATAATTTTGACTTGAAATCTTTTGGTTTTAACACTCCAATTTTTCCTCCAATTTTTATGGGTTTTCAAGAAAATGATTCAAACTTTAAATAATGATTTCTCCTCAATTTCTATCCAAATTGTATGGAATTTTCACTCACAAACTCCATTTTTTTGTGTAGAATCTGATTTTAAGCTCAATTTCCAGATTCAAGATTTTTCTAAAAATAACCTAATTTTTTAAAAGGCTTAGATTTAGAGATTGTGCTGATTTGGAGTATTGTAGAAGTGGAAAATGCTTGGATTTGAGTTGATTGGGACTTGATTTAGACAAGTGCACTTCTAACATTTTGTTAAGTATGATTGAACCTTGTACCATCCTATGTATGCCTGTTTGGGTAACTTGTGGCATCAAATGGGAGAGAACTATACTATTATAGGCTTCGATCATGGGATTGTAGATTAGGTAATTTTAAATGTTGTAAATGCTTGACTTGTGAAATTCTCATGGAATTATATATACTTGAGAACTTTTTGATTATCTAATTTTTGATTGATTTGACTGTTTGATAATGAGATTTGAGTACTTGAGTATGAGCAGATGAAACATTTTTATTATGAAACTTTGGGGTTAGTGAACTTTTCTAGTGGATATGATTTAGGTAATGGTAAGGTGAAAATAATGACATGTATGACATTAATTATGAGATAACATCCACTATTGTTTACTTTAGACTTATGAGATATTAATTGTGAAATGAGCTTGTGATGCTATTGTTGATGGTATGAAGGTGTTCATGATGTTCTAATTGTTGAACTTTGGGTCATATTGCATGAAATTTATATTGAATCTCTTCTCTGAAATGTTAAGCTATTATATATATTGACACATTGATGGTATTGAGACACTAATGATTTTGATATATATTGATGATATCAAGCATTGATGATATTGATACTATGATCATGTTGAAATCATTATGATATTTGACACTGTGATATAATTGTGGTCATGCACATTACATCTGTTCTTACTTGTGTATTGATGATTGTTATGGCTACGACTGAGAGATGAATAAGGTAAGATGTGAGTTGGTGGCAATGTTGAGATATTGTGACACCCTTTAACCACAGGCAGATGGTAAGGTTATCATGACCCAAACCTAGGGCCTAGACATGAATGGAAAATAGGGAACTCGAAGGAACTTCAAGCAAGCCTATTTACTTTTCATTATACATCCTTGGTTGTGGAAGCATATAAATGGCATAAAGTAATCAAAAGGAACAAAGCTCTAAGGGATAGCTTGTCAAAACATCACCATCAAAGACAAGGAGTCATAGCTCATATCATAAATTCACAACTCATCCAACAAACACCTCTAAATACATAGATAGAGTGGGGGCCAAGACAAAGCTACCGAGCTCACCCTCATAGACAATAGAACATAAGATAGTGTCTCAAAACATAGATAATATCAACATAGATTAAGGTCCCCAAAATGGAGGACTCACCAACAAGCTTGGATTAGGCAAGAGTATGATCAACTTGAGCACTGATTCCTACATGGTGATATCATCTAGGCAAGAGTATGCATTATTATGTTTGAATATACTAAGTATATGGGATACAATGCAACAAGAAGTGGACATCATAATCAAAATGCATGATATTAAGTAATAAACATAATATACAATATGTCATGTATGATCAATGCTTAAGTAAAACATGCTTAAGTAACTCATGCTTATATAGGATGTCATATGTGAAGAAAGGACCAAGATAGTTGTTTAAGTTATAAAACCCTTGGTCGTTGTGTCCTATAAACCCCTCATATGGTTGATGATAATCATACCTTACCAACATAGTGACGAAGTATAAATCCCTTGCATGGTTGATGAGTATAAATCCCCAACATGGTTATCCGGGCTCTTGTCCCCCCGAATCGGGTATGGTCTAATGCAACACCTTATATAGGATTTATCATATGCTCGAGTGCAACACTTAATATGAGAACAATTATATACGTAAGCTTATTTTATCATCATAACATTATTCATATCATATCTCATGCTTTGGACCTTCAACTACTCAAGAAACCACATCTGGACATTTTATCAAACACTTGGTGGGGTGTAATGGGGGTAAAAGACCATGCAATTTAGAGATGAAATCATGCAAGAAAATCAGTGATGAAACCATCAATCAAAAACTTTCAAACCCCCCAAGACATTCACATCAAAACCCCTCATCAAATCCAACATTAGATCTAAGATTTGAAGCTCAAAACATGTTAAAATAACCATACTTTCATGAAATAAAATCATTGTACAGTAAATTTCTCAATATAAAAGACCCACATATAAAATCAACTTTAAATTATATATTATTAAAAAAAAGAGGATTTAGCCACTATGGGTGGAAGGACCCAATGGTTCAACACCATATATCTTAGGTCTAGAGTTGCTTGGAATCGAGACTGGGAAGAATGGAGGCTTGGAAATGATCTTTGAATCCAATCTTGTTCTTGGATTTCCTTGAAATTGAATTGGAGCTTGCTGAAGGATTTTGAGAGAATTGAGAGTTTATTTGAGATGATGGTAATGAGTTTTATCCTGTGGGATAGTGTTTAGGTCTTTTACGAAGATTAGGATAGCATTGGATGTCTAAAAGGGGTATTAGATTAATTACAATTTTACGAAGATGCCATAGGTGAATGGATGGAAAAATTGCCAAAGTATCATCTTAATAGAGACTTTACTGACTATGTCGCACTCCAATGGTCGTGTGGGGTGCCCGTGAGGCAAGTCTTAGACAGAAAAATGGATTTCGAACACTTGAGAAAAAGTTAACATCGACGTCACTTTGACGGCCACTTTCAGGGACCGTGTAGTGTTACACAGACCGTTTACTAGTTCGTCCTACCTCACTTAGACAAGAAAATGTTGTAGGACACCACACGCCCAGGTGCCACGGGCCTTCATACTTCACACGACCCGTCAACAGTGCCCATGGCACCACCCTTTGCCATATTTTCCCTAAGTCCAACAAGCTTCCTTTGGCACACGTTATGGCCATCTCCACGGTCAGTTGTGAGCCAAATGGCCTATGCCACTGGCCGTGTCACCTTTCTTAGTGCCAAAAATGGCCTTTTCCAACCCCAGCTGCCCAAAACAGCCCAACAAAGGCCACACTAGCCGTCAAACAGTCCATTTGACACCATGCCCAAGAGGGTCTCAAGAAAACGATCATAACTCCTTTATCTGACATCGGAATGAGGTGAAACCAAGTGCATTGCAAAGCTAACTCAAATGTATTTTCATGAATTAGACCAAAAATGGTCCATTACCACTCCAACCAATCCAAACGGTTCATCCAAGGCCATATTGCCTGTCAAAGTGCCCGTGTGACATCATTACACGGGAGGGTCTCATAAAAATGATCATAACTCCTTCATCTAACATCAAAATGAGGTGAGACCAAGTTAATTGGGAAGCTAACTCAAAGGGATTTCATTTGACATTTTGTGGGTCATCCATTTCCAAGTGTGCTAAAAGTTATGCTAGTTTAAAGTTGATCCTTGCATGAATCATCACCCAAAACTCAACTCTTAGGAAAGTCTTGAAATCGTTTAGGTACTAGGAGTCTCCCATGAACCTAATATACCCCTAATCTAACTAAATGATACTTGAAACATAATTACATAAGAGCATAGTGCCACAGGGTATCATAAAGGTTGAGATATTGTGATGCCCCTTGACCACAAACAGATAGCAAAGTTGAGATATTATGACACCCCTTGACTAAGGAAAAGTAGCAAGGTTGAGATATTGTGACACCGCTTGACTATAGGCAGGTGGCAAAGTTGAAATACTATGACATCCCTTCACCATAGGGAGGCAGCAAGATTGAGATACTATGACACCCCTTCACCATGGGTAAGTTACAAGGTTGAGATACTTTGACACCCATTGACCATGGGTAGGTGGCAAGGTTGACATACATCATGTTTACTTGGCATTACATCGCTTATATTTCATTGCATTTACTCAATCTCATATTATTCTTTCCTAACATTGTTCTATGTGTTATGTGCGAGTTGTTAAGGCTTTGGAACTGGTATATCGTTAAGAATGAACTATGGAAAGATTGAGATGTATATTGATAATTTGAGCCTTGTATATTGTGAAAATTATGTTATTTGAGTACTGTGAAAACTTACGATATTGATAAACTATGGTACCGCTTGACTCTGTAATTCAGATATGTATTCTGAGGTATTATTCTATGATATGTTGTATATATATATATATATATTGTTATTATGCTGGAACTTTTCTGAGTGCAAGTGTGTTATTCGGCTGTATCTGATTGGTTGGATAGGAATACTTGTGTTCTTCATTACTTTACTCTAGTTTTAGTTTCCATTGGTTGAGTACCATGTTGTTTGGTGCTTACTCCTTGCTACATTTTTGTAAGTTGTGAGCTCAATCCCATTTGTTATTACTTCCTAATTAGAAGATCGAGCTTTTGGATCTCTTAAGAGGTAGTTGTTTGTCTTTTCGGCAGACCCTCGAGGACTCTTTATTATTTTATGTTATGTTCTGTATGAGAGATAGACATCAAGACTTGTATTAACTTTTGATTATTATTATTATAGGTTTGTACATATGATACCAGTTCGGGGATGGTTGTAATTTCAGTTTCCTTATGTTATCTATTATTTTAGACTGTTATATCTTCTTCTTTTATTATTATACTAGTATACGTGCCTAAGCGTTGCGCGGATAATCTTGAAGTATTTTTTTAATTGTTTAGATCGATGTTTTCTTTAAGTATAATAAATCATATTATCTTTTTTTTTTAAAAATCAAGTATCATATTGTTCCTCAATGAAACATATTTTGCTGTTTGTAAATTTTATCTTCACATGTAAACTAGTTTTAATAAATTTTAATAGTTTTATATGTAATACCCATAAAATTATCAAAATGCCCCTAAAACATAATCATGTGCATAATACGTCTTCCAAAGCTCTGATGGGAAATTCGAGACTGGATTTGCGATCAGCGCGGTAAATCGAGTGAAAAATGGTCTCGACCTGATTTTAGAACAACCAAGTCAAAATATAATTTGTGAAAGTTTTACCAAAACCACTAAGAGTGCATGACAGGACTGCGATGCGGACCTATTTGCGAACCCACTGGTGCGGAAATACACTGGTCCGCGATAGGTTTGCATTGCAAACTAGTGTAATTTTCATGACAAGTTTTTCTTTTAAATTCGAGAAGGGTATTTTAGGTATTCCTAACCCATTCTAATACCCTAAAATGTATTTTAAGCCAAAATTCGTATGAAAGGGCTCCAAAACACTTTATTTTTCCTAAGTCTAAACGCACATTTTGAGAGAAGGAGAAGAAAGAGCTTGAGGGTTTCTAGTTGGGGTTCGATTTCCTTGGAAGAGCGGAGAAATTCTTCAATCTCAGGAATGTAAAGGCTACCCAGAACATGGAATTATTCTCCCATGTGCCCCTTGATTAGTCTAGGTGGAGTGGATGATAGTTGATGGGTCCTGTGTTCAGTTATTGAATGTTATACTAAAAAGTTTCTCTGAATTCTATGTATATTTTCTTAAACAGACGATCAACATACTATGAATTAACTATTTACATGTATTATTATATGATTGTGTAATTGCCCTACCTGAATTTCGTGCTAAAGCTTTCAAGAATGAACTTAGGGTTGATGTCTAGAGCCTGGATTGTCTAAATGTGTTGATTGTCGTGGTCTGAGTCTTAAGATGGGTATTGTGATAGCTGTAGTAGATCAAATTAATGTCCTTGAGGTTTAAATAAGATTAGAATAGAGTTTTGAGAGGAAGATTCTATTCCTTAAGTCTATAGGATGTCAGATGAGATGAGGTCCCCACCTGAGGGGGGTTGGTTGTACAACCAGCCTGATGTGGTTAGACTTATGAGCATGTCAAGTCTTAGGAGGATTAGTAGAACAAAAATTAGTAAAAGTGAGTCCTACTAGCACTCATTAACTATGTGGCCAGCATAGAAAAGGAATGGACCTTGAAAACGAATGTTCCTTTTGTCCCACAGAGGACTTGATAGATTTCTTTGGGATCCCCGATAGACTCATCTTTTATCCCGTCAAGGTATTGGGTGGATGTGGCAACAACATATTTCTCATTGTATCATTACTGGCTCACAGATGGTAGTTGCCTGTTATAAAAACTCCTAGATAGGTTCTTGTTGATAGTACTCTGAGGTTGATGTGATGGTATGATTTCTTGATGGATGGTGATGTGATAAAGTCTTGTTCCTTACTTTGAGTTAAGGTTGAGTGACTGATGAGCTGATGTCAGTTATTATTATTGTATAACCCATATTGTTTACTTTAGCCTATTTTACATACAATACATTCCACGTACTAATGCCCCTTTGGCATTGCATTGTTTTATGATGCAGATTCTGTAGACAGAGGACTTTAGCGGCGAATTGTTGAGGTTTAAAGATTAGTGATCCAGATTTGGTGAGTCCTCCCTTACCTTCAGGAGGACATCTTTACTTGCTTTCACTTTCTTTGAGTTCTTTTATTGGACTTTGGTAGCCATGGTCTGTCATGGTACCTTTTTAGATAATAGCTATAAAGGCTTTATAGATGTAGAGTGATGATGGCTGATGTTGGGTTTCTTTTTCTCCTTTTCCTTTATTGTAGACTGACTTTTGTTCATAAACTTATTCCGTGTGATAGACTAAGTTGATAGTTGTAGCCCACTAATAGTATCTTTTAAATCTCTTGAATGACTTCTGCTAAATTAATGATTGGACTAGTGTGATGGGACTAGGTAGTTCGCTTGGTGACTAACAATAGTCTCTGAGTGCCAGTTACGCCTAGGGTACCCTCTTGGGGCGTACAAACTTGGTATCACAGCACAGAGTTCGAGTATCCTAGGGAGTCTATGAATCCGTGTCTAGTAGAGTCTTATTTATGGGTATGTTGTGCACCATACTTCATAAGCAGGAGGCTATAGGATATTAGGAAGTGTTACCCTTCTTCTATGATCTGAAGTTTGTTACACTTAGAAAAAATTCAGCAAATATTTTGGCAAGGAAATACCCCTCTCGGGTTGCTATAGTGACTATCAAAAAAATTTGATTTTTTTGTGTTTTCGATTATTTGATGCTTCAAACTCGGTATAGTGAATCCCCTAAGTAGCGTGGTGGCATTGGTTGCTCAAGAAAACACATAGTTTGTCGGATACGGAAGTTTTGGGTATAGTAAAGGCTTGCAAGGTATGTTAATTTCTATCTTTGTTTATGTTAATTAAAGGTTATGAAGGTGTTAGGAAGGTGTTAAAAAGAAGGTAAAACGCAAAAATTGGATTGGTAGTTAACGGAATTATGAATTTCGAACTTGTGATCGAATTGGGAATGGAATTTGTATATGGTTGTATATTGCGATAGAGTTTAACTTTATGGAAATCTCATTTTAACGTGTGTGACACGTTTAGAAAAAATGCCGCCAAAGAGAACAACTGCTCAGAGGGATGCCTCAGCCCCAACTACTGAGAATGTTCGACCAGAAATCCCAGGTTCAGATAGAGGCAAGGAGAAGGGTACGCCCTGCTAGGACTGTTGAGGTCCCATAGGCACCCCCTGCTCAACCCTAGCCAGCTCCCAGCATCGAGGCAAAGTTTAGGGGAGCCATCACCATGTTGACAAAGTTGGTTACCTCCCAGGGTAATAGTCAAGGTCCTCAGGTCCTAGTTCTAGCTCACATTAGTCCTCAGCTACAACCTGACTCAGTTGAGGATGAACCCGCCAGTGCATACGGGGTCGAAGGTGGAGGAAGACTTGCAAAATTTTATTGATGAAATCTATAATGTCCTAAAGGCTATGCATACTGATGAGATTGAGGGTGTTGAACTCACTTCTTACCAGCTGAAGGACATTACTAATGTATGGTACAACCAACAAGAGGAAAGTAGGGGTGAGAATACAGAGCCTCCAGAATGGGAAAAGTTTGAAGTCACTTTCTTTGACCATTTCTTTCCTCAAGAGTTAAGGGAGGTAAAGGTGGATGAATTCATGAATTTTAAGCAATTAGGGATGACGATTAAAGAGTATAGCTTTAAGTTTATTAAGCTGTCCAAGTATGCTCCACAGATGGTCCAAGATATGAAAGCTAAGATGAGGAAGTTTGTATCTAGCCTGGGCAAACATGTGCAAAAAAAGTGCAAGGCAGCCTTGTTGATTCCCAGCATGTACATCTCTAGAATCATGGTGTATGCCCAGCAGATAGCGGAGGATAGGAAGAGAGATAAGGAAGAACAGATGAACAGAAAGGCAAAATCAGCAGGACATGAGCCTAGCCAGCGGAAGCAAAATAAGCGTGACAAGTTCTACTTCCAGAGGAGGCCATCCCATCATGTACCTTTTGTGGCAAGTGTACCCATTCAACCAAATCGGTATGATCAGAAATCTCATAGTTACCAGAATTACAGTATCTAAGGTGCCCAATCTTAGGCCAGTGTGACCCAAGGCGCGAGGGGAAAGCCACCTTGTGATAAGTATGGTAAGCTTCATCTAGGTGAGTGTCATATGGGCAAAGATGTTTGCTATTCATAAGGATAGACTGGTCACTTAAGTTATGAGTGTCCAAAGAGGGGGCAAGGTGAAGGGAGTAGCAAAGCTCAATCTTCCGTAGCACCCCTAGTGGGCAATCATCAGAGGGGTACTATTATTGGTATAGGAGACAAGATGAACCGCCTTTATGTTATGGGTAATCAATAGGATCAGGAGGCTACACCAGATGTGGTTATAGGTACGCTTCGAGTCTTTACTTTTGATTGTTATACATTGCTTGACCCAGGTGCCACTTTGTCTTTTGTGACTCCTTATATGGCTAGTAAGTTTGGGATTCTATCAGAGTGTTTTCTTGAACTATTAGTTGTTTCCACTCCTACTGGTGAGTCTATATTAGCTAAGAGGGTTTTTAGGGATTGCATAGTGTCTATTTATCATATAGATACCTTAGCTAACTTGGTAGAATTGGAGATGGTTGACTTTGATGTGATAACTGGCATTGATTGGCTTCATACCTGTTATGCTTCTATTGACTTTACAACCAGAATTATTAAGTTCTAATTTCCTAATGAACCTATCTTATAGTTGAAAGAAAGTTCTGTTGCACCTAAGGACAAATTTGTCTCTTATCTTACAGCCAGAAAGTTGATGTACAAAGGTTGTATTTACCACCTCGTCTGAGTCAATTCCAATGATGTTAAATCTTCTACTCTTGAATTAGTCTCGATTGTGAATGAGTTCCCTAAAGTATTTCCTAATGACCTACCTGGAGTCCCCCCGACAGGGAGCTTGACTTTGGGATTGATGTACTTCTTGAGACCCAACCCATTTTAATTCCACCTTGTGGAATGGCCCTTGCATAGTTGAAAGCATTGAAAGAACAACGGAGGGTCTTGTTAGAGAAAGGTTTCATAAGGCCTAATGTCTCTCTTTGGAGTACTCCTATCCTATTTGTGTATAGACTACCAGCAACTAAACAAGGTTACAATAAAGAACAAGTATCCTCTTCCCAGGATAGTGATCTATTTTGACCAACTTTAGGGTGCTACTTGTTTCTCTAAGATAGATCTCAAATCGGGTTACCATCAATTGAAGGTGAGGGAAGGTGATATTCCAAAGACAACCTTTAGGACATGTATGGCTATTTTGAGTTCTTGGTCATGTCCTTCGGGTTAACAAATGCACCTGTGGCTTTCATAGATTTGATGGAAAGGGTATTTAGACCATATCTTGATATGTTTGTGATTGTGTTTATTCATGATATTCTGGTGTACTCTAAGGATGAAGAGGAGCATGCTAATCATCTTAGAGTAGTTTTGCAAATGCTCAAGGACCATGAGTTATATGAAAACTTCTCAAAGTGTGAGCTTTAGCTTATGTTTGTGACTTTCCTAAGCCATGTTGTTTTGGGAGATGGTATTCGGGTAGACACCCAGAAGATTGAAGTGTTTAGGAACTGGACTAGACTAACTTGTCTGATGGAAATAAGAAGCTTTTTGGGTTAGCCAGGTTACTATCGTAGATTTTTTAAGCGCTTCTCTTCTCTGTCAGTACCATTGATTACGCTAACTCTGAAGAAGGCCAAGTTTCAGTAGTCTAAGGAATGTGAAAAGAGTTTTCGAGAGTTGAAGATTAGATTGACTACAACACCAGTTTTGACCTTGTATGAAAAGACAGGTGTAACACCCCACACCTTACAATATTGGCACAATGCAAATGAAACATGACATGGTTTGGACAAATCAACGCTAACTTCCAAAAGTGCTTGAATCTTGTGTTAATGGGCTATATGTGCGTCTAACACTTAAGAGAGTCGAGTATATACGTGTTTTATATCTAATTGAGAAGATTACGGCCTTAAAACGAAGTGAGAGAATCATGGTGCTTGTAGGACTTAGAAAGCAAGAAGGTAAGTCAGCTACTTGCTTAGCTTAAATCGCTAACTAAACGGAGACGAGGCTCGACATCGAAATTGTCTAAGTTCGATTATGAATAAAGTTTGTGTTAAGGGTGTAACTTTAGGCCATGATTTAATATCATATATGTACTATATTTACAGCCCAAGGATGATCATAAGGAAGGCCCAATGACATCATAAACTCCTGGATACTTTGGGCCCAAAACTAAGTAAGAAAGGTTGGCAAAATAGGGAGCCCAAGTCCATCAACTTGGAGACCCATTTTGGCCCAAGTTTAATGGACAAGCTACTGGATAAGAAGCTTATTACTGTGTGGTGTAATATGGTCAAAATATCAAGAGAAGTTCGGCCAAAGTGGTAATATAAAGAGGGGTTATAAGCAACAAATATCCATTCACTTTAACATGGAAACAATTTCTGCTTTCTCTCAACGTTATTGTTCTTCTTTCTTCACCTTGCAAAGCAGCTAAATAATTCTCCTAGGGTTCTTGTAGAAGCCTTACACCTTGACATAAGTGGTAAGAAAGTTTACATATATGTTTAGTATAGTTCTCTTATGAAAAACAAGAACTATATGTTAATATGTTGGTGTTGGAATTTCTGGACAGATTGTGTACTAGGGATTCTTGTGTGCTTTTCTTGTTAATTAAGAGGTTTTTATCTTGTTAGCT
>JAOTQJ010001819.1:7552-18956 GCA_025642045.1 Solanum sejunctum | reverse complement strand
GGTATTTACATATGTATTGAGATACGAAGGTGAGTATGTATGGGAGCATATAAACATTACAAGAGTGTATATATAGTTAATCGTTGTGTCGAAGTTGGTAAGTGTCTTTATGTTCCAAGGAGGGATTTATGTTTCATACCAAGCAATACAAAATCAAATAGCCTTACATACCTCATTATATGACCTCGTTACTAACACAAGATAACCTTCCATTCCTCCAAATATTTATCTACAATATAGTAGGTGATAAAACTAGCATTAGCAGACAATAAACATATCTTGGCAGCCCAATCACATAACAAAATAACACACAGGCAGCAAGCTTTTAATTAGCGACGTTAAGGCATTTTGTTCAACCTTTTCACTCATAACCATATTTTCGAACAACAATTCTCATGTATATGTCATATACATCTTATTTCAGTCTATTGACTGTCTTACAACAGCCCGCAAAGTTCAACACATAGCAATTCTACACAACCTAAAAATGGACAGCATAACATAACCTTCCCTCGCTACATTTCGACGTCGACAATTCCAAACCTATTCCAACTCTAACCGCACTGTTCCAGCAACATGTACACATATTAAGAACCTTGAATCAGTCTCAGTACAGTAACAAATCAGTCATTAAGGAAGGAAGACAATAGCATTCTATCCAACAGTTCACAAGTCCATACTAAGCACACAATTGCGATATCAAATACTCACTCACAGTTATGGATTGTAAAAGTGATTAATCAACCTTTTTACATTGTTGCAAAGCCAACCTTTATTTAATACATAAGTACTTCTTCATAATAAAGCCGTCCAATAAGATAAAAACCTTTAACTAACAAGAAAATTGCACAAGAATCCTTAGCATACAAACTGTCCGGAATTTCCAGCATATGTGTGATTAACTTGTTTCTTTGGTTTTGATAAACAATCCATGCTAGGTGCATAAATAAATTTACTTACCTTCAAGATCAAGGTTTAGAACTTCTTTAGGGACCCTTGTGAGGTTGTAAAGCTGGTCTTTCACCTTCTTAAAAGAGAGTAAACAAACACCAAGAAAACAGATTTTTTTCTTGTCTATGTTGAAATGAATTTGTGTGCTGTTCTTATCCCTTCTTAAAGGCCTATCTTGGCCGAATTACTCTTGAATTTTTGACAATCTTAAGACACATATTAGTAAGCTTCTTATGCAGCAGCTTGGCCCTTGAACTTGGGCCTAAATGTGTCACAAATTTGATGGGCTTGGGCTGCCCATTTTTTAACTTTCCCTTCACTTAGCCTTGTGCCCAACTTGTTAAGTGTATTGTGGTATTTTTGGGCACTTTTTGCTATACTTCTTTGTCTGAAAATGTAGCCCATTTATGATACTAAAACCTGAGACAAAGTTATACCCTTAACACGGACTTTATTTATAATCGAACTTGGACAATTTCAACATCGAGCCTCGTCTATGTTTAACTTACCAAATTTAAGCTAAGCAAGTAGATAACTCACCTACTTGCTTACTAAGTCATATAAGAATCTCAATTCTCCCACTTTATTTTAAGGTCTTAATCACCTCAACATGACTTAGAACTTATTTACACTCGACCCTCTTCAGCGTTAAACATGCAAATTGCCTATTAATGCGAGATTCAAGCATATTTAAAATTGGCGCTCATATGACCAAATCATCTCATGTTTCATTTGCATTATACTTGTATTATAAGATGTGTAGTGTTATAGTTTGGTTGTGATAATTTGGTTTGTTCCCTAACGAGGTAGTGCATGTGAATTATTTGAGGGTAGTAAGTACTATGAGTTCAAACAAGAAGGTTAGGTGGTAGTAGGAGAGATGGGAATTTTGGTGGTAAGAGGTTGCCTTGCTAGATTTTATGGTGCTCGGTGATGGTATTAAGGTAGACTTTAGTAAGATAAAGGTGATTAGGTGTTGGCCTAGACCTTGACTTCCGAGTATTAGAATCCTCTTGGGTTTAGTAGGTTATTACCGGGGATTATGAGTAGGTTCTTTCCTATTGTTGCCGCTATGACTTTGTTGACTCTAGGTAAGGCTATGTTGTGACCTACATTTTGAGTAGAGTGATTTGATACACTCAGGAGTTGCTATTTTTGGTGTTATCCCTTGGTGCTAGTAGGATTCATGTGTAGGTGGGTTTCATTTATAGGTTCCATTTGCCCATGAAGCCCAATTTTCCTTTTTATGAAAATTGCATAATTTCAAGATGTATTTCTTGTGGGTATCTATTATTATGTAATATGATCACGAAATATATTGGGGTTTTATCAAATATTGTTGATTATGCATAAATATCTACGTGGAGATTATACTATGAAGTAATCTTTGTCTATTAAGACTATACATGATTCAAACTATGAAATCTATGAACTATTGTGAAGTTTTGATATGATTTATAAATTATCCATGATGTGGTTTTACCATGATGTTGGTGGGCTGATTTACATGATTTTAAGATGCTTTGATTTCACTATTTCATGATCTATACTCTTGCATTTTGCATGATTTGAACATGTCCTCGTATGTGCCCACCAAGTATTTGATGAAATTCCAAGTTAAGAATTCTCAAGATATGTATATGTTTTACAAGTCAAGTGACTTCATGATAAATATAGGCTATCAAGCATGGTATGCATTCATGAAATTATCTGTGATTATACAGTTATGAAGTTAAGACATTTTCAAAAATTTATTTTCATGAAAACCAACATGAATTTTACTTATTTTAATTTGGGATTTGAATATTATGATTCCTAAAATTCTATTGATGCATGGGTAGTATTTATTTGATGATTTTGATATGATTTAAACTGTTATATGAGGATTTACCTTTGTTTTATGAAGTTACAAGTATGCATGTCCCCCTTTTGAAATTATTTATGCATAAGAGATTATACTACAGACTAGATATGGAATTAATTATGTTTTCACTTCAACTTAATATTGTAATTATTGAATTTAAATGAAGATTTATTTGCACATGTCAATTTCCTTATTATTCATAGCCTATACATTCATTTACACGGATTATTTTGAAAAAAAAAATATGTTATGGGTAAGCCCAATTTCGTATTGTGGTATGATTTTGATAAAAAGTTGGTTATGACAATATTATTATCACATAAATGTCTTTGATTTTGGGTCTTTAAGCATTTTGGGTGCTTGCACCATTTTGTATATGAATGGGCTATTCCTATGCATGAGTATATAGACTATAAAGTTATGTTTCGGCTTATAAGCTTAAGAATGCATTGAAATGATTTGAAAAATGACTACTACCTCTTTGAAAGTATGTATATGCATATTATGAGTATTCTTGTGGGATAACGACTTAGTTTGTTGTTTTGGGGGTCTTTGGGTAGTTTGGGCTATTTGCATCGCATGTTTCTAGTGAGTGTAGAACCCGTAAGGTTGTAATATGACGGGTCAGGATGGTTGATCTATTTAGTCAACTACGATGGGTTAGTCAATTCTCTAAGATTGATATTTATTTCGAGTTTTGTCCCCAAGTGAGGATGAGGGTAGGTGGTGATATCCCTAAGTGTCCTTTTCAGACTAGGAGTGAGCATTTTGAAAATTGGTGGGAGTTTTTAGGTTGGCTTATGCATCAGTTGTGTTTATGGATTTCATGAATATTATCTTGATATGTTTGTGCTAGTCTCTAGTGATGAGGTATTGATTTGTTTATAGCTTGTGAATCATTTGGGGGTAGTGTTGCAAGTCTTGGAGGATAAGAGGTTGTTTGTCTAAATATGATATGTGTGCATTGTGGATAACAAGAAGGTGGCCGAGATTCTTTAAGGATTATGAATGATATGCATTACTTTCCTTGGTAAGGCTAATGTTGCGTTCGGTGATCTAGGTAGCCTAGCATGTGTGGATAATGGTGGGAAGAAGGAGACTAGTGAGATCCATCAGTCGGCTAGATAGGGAGTTAGGTTGAAGGAAGTAGAGAATTGTGGTATAGTGTTCTTGGTGGTTCCAAACTTATTCGGTTAAGAGAACTAGATTGGGCAAGTCCTTGATTTCTGCCTTATTGGAGTTGGAAGTTTTGGGTGAGAGAATGATAGAGTGGAGATTGTGTTCCAAGGGGGAGATGGTGCCTGTGGTACAAAATGACTTGGAGAGAAAGTCCTAACAGTGATGAAGCAAACTAAGTGTAAAGCATGAATGAGAGGTTAAAGTTAGTATAGGAGATATTTAGGAATATAAATACAATAAAATGAGCCTTAGAACTTTATCCAAAAATTACCAGGAGTGCCTTCAAGGATCGTGAAGCTTTTCATGGTTCGTGAAAGTGCACTGTCCCAACACTGACAGATTCTACAATAATGGGCATAAATTCTTACTCCAAAATCAGAAATGGGTAAAACGAGATGATTTGGAAAGCTAATTCAAACATATTGAATTTGGTAGGTCATAGGCCACCCAGTTCCTTTTTTGATAAGAGATATGACCATTTAATGTTGACCCTTCTATCTGTTCATGTGAAAAGCTTAGCCAATGGAATTGTTTTTAACTTGGCTTGATGAAGGAGACCCATGATGACCCTAAATTACATAAATAAATAATTCTTGTATTGAAGTCTTGAAAGTGAATTTATCTTTAGCTTGAAGGTTCCATGGGAATCCTCTGATTAGAGCTTGAAAAGAGGATTCATAAAGCATTTGAGTTAGTGAATGAGAAGCTAAGTGGTAGAATAAGAATGAGTAGTAATGATGGTGAATAAGCTTAATTTAGGGTTTAGGATAGGTGAGAAGTCATAAAAGACCCCCTTAAAATAAACCAAAATTACGAGAAGATCATTAATGAAACAAGCTTGAATTGTGTCCAGGCCTCTAGTAAAACTACCCCACGCACCGTACAAGGATCAACAAACCACACAAGTGTCTATGGGGGGTCCCACAATGTCAATATGGCACATCAATAATTAGAAAAATCCACCAAGCTTTCTCAAAAAGATGTTGTACGACTCGTGCAAAGCTATATGGTCTATGAATAGCACTCGTACAAAGATATAAGTTCCAAGATTGTGATTCAACACTTAGCCAAAATTCCATAGGACTCCTTCATGGAAGTAATCAATGGCCAAGTTACACTCCTCTTTTGGAGGATAAAGTAGTCATTGTCAAATACAAAACCTAACCGAGGTTAGGGTCGAATCCTACAGAGAATACAAAGACTTGCAACGAATTCATCAATACGTAATTCAAGTAATTACCAACCCAATTCCCCAAATGGGGAATGGGAGTTTGCAATGTTTAACAAGAAAATAAACCAAACTAACTAAAGCAAGAGATAATCAATAGTTGAGAGCAACTTGGGAATTGCGTTTGGCTTGATTCACCAACTGAACATCCCCGGATACCCAATTCTCGACTAGATTATAGCACATAGGATGATAATTTAAGTTCACAAAGCCCTTTGTTCAAAGGTAAGAGGCAAATTTCAATATGTGTCTTGGCCCATCCTCATAGTGTGCAATACTATCCATTACCCATAGTCCCAGTCAACCTCTTCTTGGTCTAGATTGGTTGATTCAACGAGAACACATCATCCAATCTTGTTAATCAATCTTTTTTCCTATTTATTATCACCCAAATCAGGAAGGTGACACTGGGTAAGTTCTAATATCTGTCACCACTAGAAAACATAAAAAATGCAGAGAATTGATTAGTACATGTAAATACCCATTCCAAGAATTGTAAATTATGCGGGTTTATTTGGTTAGATCTTCATGGTTCCAACAATCCGAAGTTGTGGATTTGGATACTCATACTATGGGTAGATGAATAAATCATGAATTGAGGAAAATAATTGATCACTTACCCAATTGAGTTGAAGAAGAAGCAGATCTAAAATATATTAAGAATCGCAAGATTTGAAGATATAATGAATCCACAAGTGTATTCTCCTCCAAGATTGAAATCTCCAAGTACAAAACTCTAAAAGTACAAAACCCTAAAAGTACTTTCTAATGATGTTCTCTACTGTACACTCCTCAAAATTAACCTAAAAATAACTATCTATAGTACGTACAAACAAGTTCTAAAAAAATAGAAAAACTGGTTGGCAACTTTCTATGAGAAGCATTTACGACTCATAAACTGCTTTACGAGTCGTAATCAAGGTCTTGTGTTTAGCTCTTGAGATCTTGGACTTCACTGCTACGAATCTATTTTCTGAGTAATAGACTAATTCACGACTCGTATTGTACTCTCATAGACTTCATCTACATCAACTGGTCCTTCACTAGATCTCGCTAGAATTCTTCACGAAACCACTCTATATGACTTGTAGAATGATCTATGATTCGTAAAGAGGTCTTATTTGGTTGAACTCAAGAAATCAAACTTAACTAGAAATCTTCATAAAACCCACTTTTACAACTTGTAGAATTCTCTACAACTCGTAAAGAGTCTCATAAACCTTCAAAAACCAGCCGAGTCTACAATTTTTCCAAAAAATCATGCCAGCCTGCTTTCCTGCAGACTAAACACCAAAAATACATAAAAACAATAAATGTTGCATTGAGAACACACAAAAAACTAAGTTTTAAGCATCAAATATGTTGTATTTTGATAGCACATCAACACCCTCAACTTAAAACTATTACTTGTCCTCAAGTATCAACCCAATCTATACAGACAATATAGCAACATACAGACCTTAACCCAGTGGCATACATAACATACAATTCAAATTCAAGTACCCAAACCAACTTTCCAAAGCAAGATCAGATAGCAATTTAGCAAAAAAAAAAAAACACTAGTACATTTGACAACATAACTATGACAATAAGGAAGTATCAACATTCCCCAATCACTGAACAAGTCAAATGCTAACAATGCAATGCAAGTACCCTCACATAAAGTAATCTCATTTTTGACACTCACAATGATTTCAAATTTAGCTTTGGGACTATAAAAACACACTCACTCTCATAAAAGTTGTTCATGCATAATGACTAATACCATCGGCTTACCACTATACTCATGACTCAGATTTTCAACCAACTGGACTAGGATCACTTTAGGACTTTCTAGATTTGTAACGTAGGCTCAGGGGGCTTTGGTATGACATTTTGGAAAAATCGTGACTAAAAGTCATCCTTGAACTATATTTGTTTTTATCTCTTTCACCTTACCAACTATAATATTTTAACCTTATCCTTCCTTTTCGACATTCAAGCTTTTTCGGGTATTTCTTCTCAATCTATAGCTTTTTCCTCATTTTTACACTTTATTTTACTTTTAATCTTAATATAAATTTTTTTTCTTTTTCTTGCACTCGGTACATGATTTTCTTATTTTTCTCCTCATTCCCAACTCACCACCTTATTTTTGTGATTTAGTCCCCATATTGACCACCTTTAACTTAGGCTTTTAGCCTATATTGAAGTACGCAGTATTGATTCCCCAAACCCGAGCCACTTTTGGTAGCCACCCTCACCTTAGGATTTTTTCCTCAATCAAGGTTCACAATGCTTAAGGGCAGACCAACGCCAATTTCAAGGTTTTTTTACATGACAAGGTTAGGCTAATTAGGTGTTTTTGAAAGAATTTGTACGTGTAAGGCTCCAATATGTCACGACCCAAGCCTAGGTACATGACATGGCGAATAAGGAACCCAAAGGAATCCCAAGCAAGCCTCTTAACATATAATTACACTTCCTTGGTTATTGAAGCAATTAGACAACAATAAGAGAATAGAAATAAGGGCAAAGGGACTAAGGGAGTCTTTCGTAGCATTAAAATATACACGTCAACAAAGTCAAAGCTTATAGCATCATTACATAACTTGTCCAACAACACCTCTACCATTAGAATTGAGCGGAGGCTAAGACAACTTTCTAGGCTCATCCTAGTAGTCAAGAGCATACAAATATATAGTGAGAGTCTTTACATAAAATAAGAACAAGAGATATCATTCCCATAGTTGAGGATGCACCAAACTTGCTTTACGAAGATAGTTCTAGCCCCGGTGATCGTGAGGAACTCCAGTTCCTCCATGGTAACATTACATAGGCATAGAGTATGTGTTAGTATATTTGGATGTACTAAGTATGTAGGATGCAATGTAACATAAGATAGGCAACACAATCGAAATGCATAATTAGACAATGGATAAGCATACAACAATATGGCACTCATGAATGATACTTGAAGTAAATATAATTATATAGAACACATTATATTTGTAGTAACAGACCATCATATCCAAGCCCTACCACTCCATTTGAGAGGAAATTAAGGTATCAACCCCTCAATTGGTTGATGGTTGTCACACTGTACCATCCATGATGATTGCGGTATCAACCCCTTAATTGATTGATGGTTGTCTCACCCTACCTTCCATGGTGATTGAGGTATCAATCCCTCAATTTATTGATGGTTGTCTCACCCTACCATTCATAGTGATTGAGGTATGAACACTCAATTAGTTTATGGTTGTCACACCCAATAGAATCAACCCCCAAAAGTGCATCACACACTATAGAATCAACCCCAAAAAGTGCTCGAAAATGTTCCTTAGAAGTACCCAAAATTGTAATTTCTATATATATATAAATCAATTTTTTATTTTGAAAATCTGACTTCGTATTCATGTTAAGGGAGAAAAATTAAGTGGGAAATGGGTCAAACCCAAATGTTTTGAGCAACCATATCAAAATTCAAAAATTGAAAAACATAATTTAGGATGGTCAAATTTAAAAGGGAATTCTCTTAATACACAAAGAACTGGATAGCCCATGACCTACCAAATTAAATCTCTTTAAACTAGTTTTCCAACAAACTTGATTTCACCTCATTATGAGTTTGGATGAAGAATTTATGCCCATCTTTTTAGAACTCATATGTGCAGCAATGCAAATTCAAGTGAGTAATCCACGTCACTTCTGCGAGTCGGACCAGTGTTATTTTGGTCCTATTGTTCTTTTTTTACTTTGGTCTTAGACTTTTAAGTCTTGGGCCTAAGGGTTCCCATACTTAAAAATACCCATACTTATCTTTATTTCACTCTCATATCATCTTAAACATTTCCCAATACTCACTCAAACCCTTAGTCCTATATTTCTCTCAAGATTCAAGTCTCAAACCCTCAGCCCAACTACGATTTTCCTTCAAGGTTCTTCTTCAAGATTCAAGTCTCCACCTCAAATCTTCACCAAGTTCATCTCCAAGCTAAGGTATGTGGATTTTATTTGTGGGTTCCTGTTATCCATGATACCCAACCCTCCCTTTACTGAAATTGCATGATTTAAAGTTGATTTACAAATGGGATTTGATTATTATGAAATTCACTGCACATATATTAAAGCTATGTGAAATTTTGACTATTTTCCTATGTTTTGAGCTATAAATATTTGATCTATTGTAAGAGTTGAGAAGGGGTTTTGATGTATATTGCTTGAGAGTGTTGAAAGGTGTTGATTGATGGTTTTACAATGGATTTTCTTGCATGATTTTAGCTCTATATTTCATGGTTTTGTACTAGCATTATACACCCTCTAGATGTTTGATAAAATGTCCAGATGTAGTTTCTTGAGGAGTTGAAGGTACAAAGTATAAGACATGATATGGTTGACTATATGATGATGAAATGAGCTTATGTATATGATATACTCTATACAAACTACTGCATTAGATCATGCCCAATCCTGGGGGACTAAGAACCCTAATAACCTAGATGGGGGTTTGTACTCATCAACCTAGTGAAGGGCTTGTACTTCTCCACCTAGTGATGAGGCAACATCATCACTAGCCTAGATGGGGGTTTGTACTCATCAACCTAGTGAAGTGTATGTACTTCTCCATCAAGTGATGGGGCGGCATCATCACCAACCTAGTGAGGGTTTCCACTTTACCACCTAAGTGATGAAGCAATATCATCACTAACCTACTAAGGGGTTTGTACTTTGGAAATCTACCTTGGACTCTTTTACACATATGATATCATATATAAGCATGAGTTACTTAAGCATTTCTTACCTTGGCACTTATCATACATGCCATATTGTTATATGATGCCTATTTCCTATTGCTATGCATTTTGATTATGATGCCTATCTCTTGTTGCATTGCATCCTACATAGTTAGTACATTCAGACGTACTAACGTATACTTTTTCCTACGATGATATCACCATGTAGGGATTAAAGCCTGACATCTGATTTTCACACTCCAATAAGAAAGCAGTCTTTGTAAGTAATTAACTTAACCAAAGGTTAGGGTCGAATCCATAGGGAATACAATGCTTGACTATAGGGCTTCACTTCTAATCATTTCAAGCATCAATTACTAAAATCTCTAAATGGGGGAAAGGGGGTTTTGTGATTCAAAAACTAAAGTAAAATTATGACTATACTACTGCATGGTAAAACACTCAATTTTAGGAACAACTTGAGAATTGTGTTCCTTATGGTTCGTTGACTCGACTACACTAGGTAACATAACCACAATTGATGATTAGCATGCAAGATAGTAACTTAGATTCTTCCAGCCCTCTTGTGAATATGAAGGTTGAATTTCAGCATGGCACTTGGTTGGCATCCATGGTGTGACAACTAACCATTACCAATTATGCCATTCAACCTCCCCTTGATCAGGTTCGATTGGTTAGATGAGAAAACATCGACCGAATCTTATCATCTACTTCTATTTTCCTATTTGTCACTTTCTTGGTCGGAATCATGACAGTAGGCAGGTTTTAGTGTTGGTCACCACCAAAGGCCAATTAGAATGAAGGGAAATATACAATATATGTAAAACCCCAATCATAGAAATGCAATAAGCCTAGGTTATCTCAAGTTAACTACCCATGCTTCCTAGAACCCCAACTTGTGGGTGCTTAGCTACTCATGGCTAATTCAAAATAAGTAAAAATGTGCATACAAGACTTAAATGAGAGTTTTACCAACAATAATGAAGAGTGTAGGCACCACAAGTTGCAAACCCAAAAGCTTGATTGATCAACAATTAGTGCAAGACAAGATCTTCAATCCCAAAAATGGGTTTCCCATAAGAGAACAATAAACTAATCTAAAAAACTAAGAAAAAATCAAAAGATGATGGTAAAATGTCTCTTGGTCGAACTCCTTTCTAAAACACTAACTTAAACTATATATAGTATTTAAAAAATAACCCTAAAATTTATATAGGAAAGACAGATGACAACTAATAAGTCTCAGGTACGACTCGCAGGATGGTAGGGATCTCGTATTAGGTTCTTGGCATCTTGGAACTAAACTGGTACATCCCATAGGTATGAGCTGTTGCTTGAGCTATAACTTGTATGTTTCTCTCATAGTCTAGGTCTTTAGTTTTTGGTCCAACATTTTCGATTTCTAATTCCTGCTATGAGTCCAACTATATGAGTCCTAGTGAAACA
>JAOTQJ010001809.1:0-10906 GCA_025642045.1 Solanum sejunctum | reverse complement strand
AGATATATAACCTAACCAAGGTTAGGGTCAAATCCTGCAAGGAATATAGTAGACTTAGAATAATTCAATGCAATTTGGGTTGATTAACCAACTTATCTCCCCAAATGGGGGGAGGGAGTTATAACAACTTATGAAAAATAATCTTAAACTAAGATAAGTGTTAAACCACAATGAACAGTAACTAGGGTATTATGTTCTCCATGAGTCCCTAACTCAGTATTACCAGATAATTGAATTTTTTTCTAGTGTCTAGCATGGAGAACAATTAGTTAAGTTCACCAAACCTTTTCGCCTAGGAGAGAGGCACATTTCACTATATGATTTGGTCTATCCCTGCAGTGTGACATTACTAACCCTTACCTATTGTTCCAGTACAACCTCCTGTTGGCCTAGTTTAGTTGATTAGATGAGAAACATTAATTGAATCCTGTTTATTAATCTCTTTTCCTATTCATTACAACCTTAATCCAGTTAGTAACACTAGACAAGTTCAAATGTTGGCTACCATTAGAAAGTATTAAATACGAAGAGAATTAATTAATACGTGCATGCATACCTTCCAAGAATTATGAATTATCCAGGTTTACCTTGTTAGTTCTTCATAGTTCCCACAAACCTAGTTGTGGATTTAGCTACTCATGATCAGTCTAAATGTAAGAGTTATGAATATGAATAATATTATTAAGCACTTACACCATAGAATTAAGCATAAGAAATCCAACTCTTCAATGAGAATCACAAAGACAAGGTACATGTAAGGCTCAAACATTAGGATCAAGGGTTATTTCACATATTTGGTTGGTCATTTAGGCTAAGTGGGCTATTATGAACAACGACCTAAGATCCTTTCCTAACCAACTAACTTACAGACTAAGTTAGAGTAACAGGGCAAGTTCTAAATTGAAATACAGTACATGAATTTAGAAAAGTAAGCTCACTTTCACATGGCACTGATTACACTATCAACACAGACTCTTAGATCATAATTTTCATCTCAATTTTATCCTCACTTATCATAACAAGCATTGTTGACATAATTAAACATACGTGGTTGCTATATAGACTAACTAACAAAAACACCTGAGTGCCTAAGCAACATGGGTAAGAAAGACATACTTGGGTGCCTAAGTGACAACAACTACCTTGGGTTGCCTCCTAAGATGTGCTTAATTTATTGTCGCGGCACTGCTTGGACAACTTGGTTATTCAGACATCACTAATTGCCCAAACATCCTTCCTTAGATCATCTGGCCTCTTCATTGACTGATAGATATTAAAGATAGCTTCTTCACCATTCAATCTAAACCTAAGTTGGCTAGCTTCCATATGTACTAGTGATCGACCAGTAGCTAGGAAGGGACTTCCCAAGATGATTGGGATTTCAAAGTCGACTTCGCAATCTAGGATCACAAATTTGTTGGGAATATGAAATTTTCAACTTTGAAAAGCATGTCATATAGTATCCCCACAAGCTTTTTCATCATATGGTCAGCCATCAACAACTACATGCTTGTCAAAGTAGGAGCTCCCAGTCCTAGCTTCTTCAAGATTGCAAGGGCCATTGTATTATGCTAGCACTGAGATCACATAATGACCATGCAAACTCCACTTTTCCAATAGTACAGGGTATTGTAAAAGCGCTAGTATCTTCTTGCTTTTGCAATAAGGAACTTGTGGCATTTGCATTGCAATGATGAAGCTACAGTGTGCTTCTTTATAACAAGCTCCTTCATAAACTTAACATACCCTGGAATCTTCTCCAACACCTGAATGAGATGGATGTTGATGGAGAGTTATTTTAGTATGGAAAAAGTGCTTGAACATGTCGCCCTCCTCCTTTTTTTTGATTTTATGAGGGGAGGGAGGAGGAGGCCTAGGAATGGGCTTCAGCTTCGTGGCACCTCCAAAACATCACTCACCCCATCCTTGACACAATCATCTCTTGTATCCATATATTTGATCTCAACTGCTTTTTCTCAAACATCATCATCATCGTCTACTAGCATGGGAGGATCAATAGTACTTTTGTCACCATGAGTAGTAATCGCCATACACTAGCCCTCATTCTTTGCATTTTGAATTGTGTTATTAGGTAGTATACCTCTTTGACACTAGTTGGGTTGAGTTGATACTTTACCAAATTATTGCTCAAGCTATTTTATTACAACAGAATGAGACTCTATTTTTTGACTTATGCTTGAGATGTTAGACTTCATCCCTCTCAAGGTGTCATCTTTCTTCAATAGGCGGTCAAACATCTCTTCAACACTGGAAATACTAACACCGGTATCATGTTGGTGACATATAAGGACCATTTCTGTAGCCATCTCTATGGCCCTAATCTTTATCTCTATCTTGCCATAATTCCTATCATAGTAACCTCCATAATTGTCTCTGAAATCACCATCTTGATTATAGTTCCAACTTAGATTTCCTTGGCCTTGGTGCTAATAGTCCTAATTGGACCCTTGGACATTAGTTCGGAAACCCACTTCTTGATCAACAATGAAGAAAGTGTCCTCGTTATAGTAAGGATCATAATACATGTTGCTCATGGAGGCTGATGAACAACTACATGAACTCATTCCTAATTATGTTTCATCATTTCCTCTATTCTTGTATGGATTTGGGCAAGATCTTGTATAATCTCCTCATTTATTTTAGCTTACTTCTAACTAATATTAATAGAGCACGAACTTTCGGTGGATGACTTGTCTTTTTACCCCCATGCATGATTTTCCTGACCACCCTTTCTATCCTCTCAACAATCCTTGAAATGGTTAATCCAAGAACATTCCCTCCATAATGGTATCATCACATGCTTGACTATTCTCGTCTTGGGCATGATAGAAGATCTCCACTAAGGCATCGTCAACAATTTTATGGTCAGGGACACTCCTGAATCATTTTGTGAACCGCTCCCTTGTAATACTGATCAAGTCACCAGGAAGTTTCTCAAAGTTATTGATTTGATCTTTAAACTTGAGATTTTTTGATCTTGGGATGTACCTCTCCCAAAATGCCTGCTAGAACTCAGCCCAACGGGTGATCAAACTCTGCGGGAACTTGGATAGCCATAGCGTTGTATTTCCTATCAGATATAATGATAAAACATGAAGTCCCATAGCATCGATAAATAAATTATGTTTTCTCATATCAATTTTGCAGACAAACACAATATTGTGTAGATGACTATGTAGATCCTCTGGTGGTAGACCCGCAAACAACCCATGGTTCTGCAGTATCTGAAGCAATCAACTTAAAATCACAAACTTTTTATCAGTTGGTAATGGAAGTAACACTTTGGATCCAGTAACCAATATAGCAATAGGCTTCAGCCGATATTGGTTACGCTAATAAGATTCAACATTGAAGTCCTATGGTTGTGGAGCAGTATCTTCAAAAGGAGGTGAGTTATCATTATTTGCATTCTCATTCGCATTCCGATTTAGAGCTGCATTTGCTGTATTGTTTGCATTATTTTGGTCCATCCTTCTTTGTATTATCTGGATCTCTAGGTTAAATGAAGTCAAGATAATACCTCAACTTCGTGTGTTGGGCATATACTATACCTGTACCCTGAAACAAAACAAAAACAACAAAAAAACATAAAATGAGGAAAATAAGTATTAACTCCCAAATTACATGAATTAGACTAGTGTCATATTCCCCAGTAACGGTGCCTAAGCTACACTTCCTTTTTGAGGATAAAGTAGCTGTTGTCAATATATATACCCTAACCAAGGTTCAGTTTGAATTACATAGGGAATATGATAGACTTAGAAGAATTCAAAGCAATTTGGGTTGATTAACCAACTTATCTCCCTGGGGTTGGGGGTGGTGGTGTTATAATAACTAGTAAAAGTGATTCTAACTAAAAGAAAAACTAGGGTATTGTGTTTCCGATGATTCTCTAACTTAGTATTACTAGATAATCAAATTCTCTTCTAGTGTGTAGCATGCAGAACGAAAGTTAACTTCACCAAACCCTTTGGCCTTGACGAGAAGCAAATTTCACTACATGATTTTGTCCATCCCCCTAGTGTAACGTTACTAACACTTACCTATTGTTCTAGTACAACCTCCCTTTAGCCTAGTTGGTTAGACGAGAAACATCAATCGAATCCTGTTAATTAATCTATTTTCCTATTTATTACTACCTTGATCCAGTCAGTAAAACTAGATGGATTCTAATGTTAGCCACCATTAGAAAGCATCCAATACGAAGAGAGTTAATTAATACATACATGCGCACCTTTCAAGAATTATGAATTATCTAGTTTTACCTTGTTAGCTCTTCATTGTTTCCACAAACCTAGTTGTGGATTTAGCTACTAATGATCAGTGTAAATGCAAGACTTTGAATTTGAATAACATAATTGAGCAGTTATTAAGCATAGGAAATCCAAATTCTTCCATGAGAATGACAAGATTGAAATCAAAAGATGAAAAAAAGTTTTTTCAAGTGTTACTCAATCTCTCTAAGGTTTAATCATGTTCCTCTACTGTTCCCCTCTTGTTGTTTCTGAAAAATAACCTAAAAAACCTATTTGTAGTTTTTAAAATATAAAACCAAAATGGATTAGGAGAACTAGGTCGGTAGACTCTACGGTAGGTTCCATAGGTCGTATAACATTTTACGACCTCTAAATGGGCTTTTGTGGATTGCTTCTTCAAAATTAGAGATGACTTCTACGACACCCCTCTATGACCAGTATTAAGTTCTACTGCCTGTAGGGTGTTTTGTTTGATGACTTTTCTGTAACTTCTCACTCTTTGATCCTTAAGATATGACACTAAGTCTACGACACGTAAAGTCTTCTACGGCTCGTCTACATGTCCGTAGACTCAACTTTGAAATTCACCCTTCACTAGAATTTGTTACAAAATTATATTTATGGCTCGTAAAAGTATCTACAGCTCATAAGGGGTCTTGAAGAACCTCTACTTTAGCAAATTCTATACAGTTAGCCCAAAAATTGTGCCAAACCTATAATCTTGCAAAAACAAACAAAAACATACATTAAATCTACTAACGTCGCATTGAGAGCACATAAAAATCTAAGTTTTAAGCATAAAAAATATTGTGTTTTGATAGCACATCAATTGTATATATTGTGAATTTCTTAACTTGTGAAATGATTGTATGATTTTGCATACTTGTGAACTTGTGACTTATCGGATATTGATTATTGAATAATTGATTTGTGTGGACATCCTACACATTCTTATTCTTGTGAAAGTGATTGTTGTATTATGATGATATGTATTGCTTGATGTTCCATTGATCATGAAAGGCTAAATGAAAATGGTTCTGGCTAGAAAAACAGAGGAAAATAATTAATTCTGACTAGAAAAATATAGAAAAGAAAAGTCGAAGAGAAATGGTTCTATCTAGATGTGAAAGTAAATACCGAAGAAAAATGGTTTTGATAAATAGATTTCCACTTTTTCTCCCATAGGTTTCACTCTAATACGATTAGAGGATGTGTATCGTAGGACAAACATACCTCATGATTACTTGACATTGTATCAGATTGTTTATATTTCATAACATTCACTCTATTTCTCACATTCTTGTCCTGAAGTTGTTATATGTAGCATATGTGATGTGTGAATGGTTTGGTCTTTGCATATTATTGAAACTGTGCCATTGAAAGATTGTGATATAAATTATAAACTTGAGTAATGTACATGGTAAGACCGAACTATGTGGATAATGTATTATAAAGACTGTTGTATTACTTGACTCTGGAAATCAGTTGAATATATGTATATATATGTATATGTGTATGTATATGTATACATTATGGTGATACTTTTCTGAATGCAGGTGTACAGTTCAATAGAACATGATTGGGTGGATAGGACTACTTGTGTTCTTCACTTCTTTACATCAGGTTTAGTTTCGATTTGTTGAATGCCATGCTATTTGGTGCACATCCTCCTGCTATATTTTTTCAGGTTGTGAGCCAAGTTCCCATTGATAGGTTTTTACAGTGTCAGGATCGAGCATCTGAAGTTCTTGGGAGGTAGCTTGTCTCTTTGGCAGACCCTCGAGGCTTCTTTATTATTCTATTTGAGGACTAGACATTGAGACTTGCATTTTCTTTTGAGTATTATTATCTAGAGGCTTGTACATGTGACATCAATTAAGGGATGGTTTTAGTATGGTTACCTTATGCTTATCTACTATCTAAGGCTTTTATATCTTCTACTTTTATTATTGGATTGGACAGTTCAGTTTTAGGCTGACTTGCCTTTATGAGTTAGGTTAGTGTCATCATATTCGAATTTTGAATTGTAAAAATTTATACAAATGAAAATAGCAAAGAATAATAACTATACAAATATGTTTTGATAGAGGAATCACAAAATAATTAATTTAATTAAGGTCAATTTTTAAAATAATTATATTTATTTAAATTTTAAATTATTTTAAACATTTAATTTATTTTACATTTATGCACATTAACAACAACAACAGCATACCTAGTGAAGTCCCACAAGTGGAGTTTGTAAGAGGTAAAATATAAGCAGACCTTACTATTATTTCATAGAGATAGAGATGTTGTTTCCGAAAGACTTTCAATTCATACAAAAGCAGAAAAATACTAGATATAATCTAATGATGGGATAAAAGCAATTGGTAATTATATAAGTACAATAAAAGTAGAAACATAAATGAGGACAGTAACAACATAATGTATGAAGATGCATCTAACTAATCTACTTCATCACTATGGCAGGACAAATATCCTACCCCTACTAGCCTATTAACATTCTATCCTACTACGTGACCTCTATTCCTTTCTTTCTAAGGTTATGTCCTCGGTACTATGAAGCTGCACTATATCATATATAGTCACGTCTCCCAATACTATTTTGTTCTACCTCTACCCCTCCGCGTAACTCCTAAATCCAACGTCTTGCACCTTCTGACAGGAGCATCGACACTTCTCCTCTGCACATGCCCAAACCATTTCAATCTCACTTCTTTCATCTTGTCTGCCCTTGAGGCCACCCCTAACTACTCCCGAATGATCTCATTCCTAATATTATCATACACAGTATGTCCACACATCTATCTTAACATCCTCATCTCTGCAACCTGTATCTTCTAAACATATGCATTTTTGACAGGCCAACGCTCTACCTCATATAGCAAAGATGGTCTGACCTCCATTTTGTAAAACTTATGAATCAAAACATTTTTATTTAGATAGAGAACATAGAGTGCCCTCCCTATTTATATAACTTGACCCTCATTTTAAAAATAGTTATTTCAATTTATTTGTCCAATATATGAAATCAAAATTACTTTTTAATATTTTTATTTCTACCCTTTTTATTAAATAATTGCATAAAGTAGTACTTCCTCCATCCCATATTAAATGGACCCTTTCTATCTTCTATGATAATTAAGAAATCATTAATAAATTTATCAACTTTATTATTTTTCTAATTGTTCATATTAATGCACATAAAAATAAATTTAGAAAAATTATACATAGAATACAAGAATGACTTGTATTGAGAATTACTCACAAATCAAAAGGCCATATTAATCATAAGTATAAAACAATTAATTAATTCTATCTTGATTTTGTCACGACCTTAATCCATCGTGGTCGACACTCATGCTAATCCTCCGGTGGAAAACCTTTCTATAACTCAACTAAGAATACTAACTAGAGATACTAATTTAAAGATATATTTAGCTCCCATAAATTGAAACAGAATAATTTAAAATACTTTAGAATTAGCCCTATTAGAACCGGAGAGTTATTGTACCAAAATTTTACCAACCGTTTGAAGAAAGAGTATGCAATCCAAAAAAGTAGTAAAACAAAGTAATATAAACAAAATGCCTAAGTCCAAAGAAAGTAACTGAGAGTCTATATGAATCCATAGTAGCCCCGAAAGAGCTGACTTATCCTTGAATTCTAAAATCAATAATCTCCTAGTTGAGATTTATTAGTGGCTACCTGAAGATGCCATATATTCTATAAAGAAAAACCAAGTGCAATATTAGTACATGCAAGAATAGTATACTAGTAGGATCATGCAACTATTCCAATAAATGGAATACATACAAACAAACACGATTAGTAATCGATACTTAAACAAGAATGCATTTTCTAGTTATCCTTTTTTGATCAATATACAGTTTCAGCCAAATCAATCTCAATTCAATAGTTAAGATGGTCATCTCATGGAACCCAAATCAAACTGCTATTGTACATGACATCCATTTCGATAGTTATTATGTTAGCATGACATCCGATATAATATGTACCAATGTAGCACTTGATCCAAATATGTACTAGTATGGTACTTGATCCAAATATGTACCAACATGGTACCAATCTAATAATCACAATTACAATAACAATGAATAATACACACTTGCATAATTAAATAATAGTTTCATAGTACGGAATTGAACACATATAACCATTTCTTAGGTTTATTCAATCTTTTCTATTCATGTACTTGCAGGAAATACAATTAACAAGCACATATAGCATATACAAAAATTTAAAATTATCACCTACCTCAAAACAAGCCTCGTGAATCTTTAGAGAACTAGAGCCTTTCCTTTTTCTAAAGCTTTGACTCATTTTTAGTCTAAAAGCAAACATGAAATACAAGAATTAATGAACACTGGCCTACAATACCTAGTTTGCATCAAAATCCTAATCCTTGGGGTACTTTCATGACCATCTCACCCTAGTGGGGCTTTCTCTATCATTAATTTCAGGCGAGACCTTTCCCTTAGGGAATTCTCATCGATTCTAAGGTATTAGGGGAATGATAAAGTTATCTTTGATGAAGAAGAAAAATGACAAAAATAGCCCCAGGTTGCTTTTGGTTTCTCAAGAATGAAGTAGAAGAAATAAAAATAATTTTGAGAAGTTGTTTTTACTTAAATTTGTGACTGTCCAACCATGGAAACCCTGCCATAGCAAGAATAATCCCATCGTGGCGGGTTAAACAGAGACAAAACACCAATATTTGCATCCCCAGACCTCTATTTCATAATATACCCTCAAACCATGACATTCTAAAATCAACTCTTCATGTTAAGATCAATTTCAGAAGTTGTATTCGCGAAAATTCAATATTGTAAAGTCATACAGACTCATGATTTTCCTAGTTATCAACTCAAAAGACAAAAATCATAATTCATACCCCCAATCCATTGTCTAATTATCCTAGACCTTACCAGAGGTTTAAATTTCTAAGTTACTAATCTGGAGTTTTTTGCCCAAATTCTTTGCTTATTTGTCTATTCATAACAAAGGAGGTAATTCATTATAATAGATGCCAATTTATCCATTATTAATTCTTGAGTGATAAAAATAAGAAAGCTGGACTAAGATAAGAATAGAGTAGTACTTTTATTGTCAAACAATTAGGGACACTTATCTTGCATGTTCTTCTCAATTTTTCAAGTAGGATCCTCAATTAGACGATGCTTCTATTGAACCTTCATAAACTTAATTTACTTGGTTATATGCTTTCGAACATCAAGGTCAAGGATTACAATCAATACTTCCTGATCTAAAGATTCTTGTCTAACAAAATTGTCTCACTTAATAATATAATCTCCATCCGCATGGTACTTCTTTAACATGAATATATGGAACATTAGATGGATCTCTAATAAACTAGGTCGTAGAGTCAATGTCACGACCCAACCCAGGGACCGTGATTAGTGTCAATTGGGCACCCAAACAAACACTAAACAAGATTTCTAACTGTAATAGCTAAGAAATTTATCAAAATTTCGACAGAGTTTTCTTTATTTTACTAACTAACCACACCTCCAAACAGTGACCCCAGCAAACAGCAAATATCAATATACATATATATGCAGACCGACAAGGTCACCGCTGCCTGTAGAACCGCCCAACAGACGTATCGTGCATACGAAGTCATACCAAATACAATATCCCATACCCACATATATCCACAGACCTCTACACATACAAACTGAATCATAGGACTAGACAGGGCCCTGTCATACCCTCGAATATACATAATGCAAAATACAAAAGATAAGTGTATATGTGTATACCAAAAATATGCTCCTGAGGCAAAGGGAGCACTTCAATGGTAGACAGAGGTCCTAAGAAAGTGGCTTTCTAGCCAGTGTGTCGGTACATGTGGGCATGAAACGCAGCCCCCTGAAGAAAGGGGGTCAGTGCGAAGTACGTATCGAATATTTAAAGCGGAAAGTATGAAATATAAATGAGAGTAATAATCCCAATAAAAATGTATGAGTCAAACCTACATGCAAACATCAAAATAATTCCTTATTTAAAATATTAAAATAATGCATACCTAACAGGAATGATGGCGACCTCCAAACTCGCGCCGTACCATAGCATAACACCAGAAATTTTAAATCTCCAAAATCTCTAACATAAGTCCTAATGGTAACATAAGTGAGCCAAGGCGAATATCGTACTAGCAGTCACGTCAAAGGATAGGTGGGCCGAGGCAAACTACGGCCAAGCACTCACGTATCATAATATGTAGAGGTCAACATGCTCGATAAGTGAGCCGAGGCTAACAACGACAAAGCACTCATGTGAACCGGGGCGAACGAGGCCCAGCACCCACACGTCATGATGCCATCATATCCCAAGCCCAGGTCCTTGTGTCTCCAAACTAAGCAAAGTAGGCCCATGGTCAAATCGACCCACCGTATCCAACCTACTTTAGAATATATATACATATATACATATAGTTATACATACACATGATAATAATTGGCCTGGGAACCGAGGAACAAGACCATAATGGCACGAATAGAGTTATGAGAATCACATGCATAAAAACTAGTTCCATAAGCTTAGTGATATGCAAAATATTCATATTTTTTTTTGAAATCAAG
>JAOTQJ010001799.1:0-18957 GCA_025642045.1 Solanum sejunctum | reverse complement strand
ATAATAATAATAACAATAATAATAATAATAATAATAATAATAATATAATATAATATAATATAATATAATATAATATAATATAATAATAATAATAATAATAATAATAATAATAATAATAATAATAGATAAAGAGAGCAAGTATAATTTTGATGGAGTGCAAATGAAATGAATGAATGTAATGCTAATCTCACCTATATCACAGCCAATCATGCACATCTACTGAGCTAAGACTACCAGGAAGAACCTATGAGGGTCTCATAGACCATATATAGTATCTCAACCTTGCCACCTGTATGTGGTCAAGGGGTGACACAATATCTCAACCTTGCCACCTCTTCGTGGTCAAGGAGTTTTGTAAAAAGTGTTACAATATCCCAACCTTACCACCTCCTCACGGTCAAGAGTGTCATAGGATCTAGTGGTACCAATGTAGCATGAAAATGAATGCATGCAAATACCATAATCAGATATAAATGATGTAATATAATACAACAACAACAACATACCCAGTGCCTCAAAAGGCTCCCGCTCATTGCGGGGTGAGGGGGGATCGGATGTACGCAGCCTAACCCCTATGTTTAAAAACATAAAGCGGCTGTTTTCAGATGACCCATGAGGAGCGTCGAAAGTTGCATTTGATAATAAAGTATGATAAATATATGTCATAGAATTAGAAAGGAATGCTAGATATTACAACTGGAACCATAGGTCATCGATATGTCTCAAATTATCACACTTTCACCAATAGTAAAATATATCGATAACACCGGATTTCTCAAGACTCAAAAATTCGTATAAGTCCCAGAAAGTACCAAAAGTACATCAAATACCATAATATTTTTTGAATAATATCACAAGTCACATATTATCACAATAACATCTAAAAGTACCTCGAATATCTAGGATACGTCTCAATTTGCCAACAAATTCACAATTTACTCCAATTTCAATACAATTGAAATAACATTTTTGTCAAAATACTATCATACCATCCAATTACTCATGAAACAATCCAAATCTTACAATTATCACATGACAAAGCCAGTAACTCAAATCCATCCCCAAAAAGATAAGCCGAACCTACCTGCTGAAATCGCACTCGAACCAAGCTTTTGGATACTCCAAGTCTCACAAAAGAGCTCGATTCAACCAACCACTATCAAGAATTGATAACATGCATCAGAAGATGAATTTTGATACCCATATTGGCATAAATTGAATTTGGGGGCAAAATGATCTAATTAGGGTTAAATTTTAAGGTTCACAAATCTGGAATTAAATTAAAAATTATGATTCAATATGAGAAAAGGAGTTTGTGAGTGAAAATCTCATAAAAATTGAGCTCAAATTGAATTAAAAATATTATCAATTAAAGTTTCAAGACATAGACTATGAAAAAACCTAATTTTAATGTTCAAAATCATGAAATTCAAGATAAAATTAAAATAAAAGTAATGAAAATAATCAAGTTTGAAAATAAAATCACTTATTTAGAAGTTTCTCACAAAAATCTCCTTAAAATATCGCTTAAGGAAATTTAAGGATTTCAAAAATGGAGGAAAATGGTGTTTTTCATGACTTAAAATTGTTCAGGTACGAAGACACTCCAGAACGTGAAGGTAAAAAAAGTTGACTTCTCTGCAAACGTGGCCCCACCTCCACAAACGCGGAGGGGGAATGTTGATGCACCAGATTTTAGAAACTAGCCCAAATTCGCAACTCAAAACAGATCCCTGGGGCTTATTCGGAACTTGATCAAACAAACCAAAAATGTAATCCTACAAAAATTACATTTCAGACTCAAAAAAATTATCAGAATTTAATTTCGAGGTCTCCTTGACCCGGAACCCCGATAGAATTTGTTAAAACTCAATATACCCAAATTGTCCTAAAAACTCTAAAAATTATAACGAGATTATTTCTAGCATTAGTTTCACTATTCGAAATCAGTGGAACTATTGAAATTTCGATTAGAGCGTCCGAACTTTGAATGATGACCAAAGTCAAACTATGATCTAAAATCAACTAAAAATACAACTTTGGATCAAAAATTTCTATTTTAACTCCAAATTCAGTTAGATTACTTTTTCCTAGACCAAATTTGATGTTTTGGAATTAATGGAATCAACGAATTTCTGTTCTAACACTCAAAACTTCAAATGGTATAAAAAAATCACTTTTTCAACAACTTAAACTTTTCAAAAATATCAAAACTCATATTTTTCACTATTTACTTTAAGTTTTCAATTTCCACAACACAGATAGTTCAAATAGGTCCAAAGCAATTTATAAAAGGGTAAAATAGTACTTTTCATAGATAAACTCAAAAATGATCGGCAATGTCAGTACATTATTTACCACTAAAAATAATGTTCATCCTCAAACATAAGAGAAAATAAGTCACTTGAAGCCTAAAAAAGGTTGCGATATCTGGCCTATATATCTGACTCCAACTCCCAAGTAGCCTCCTCAATGGGACGACACCACCATTGAACCTTCACTAAGGTGTGTCCTTGGTCCTCAACCTTCAGACTTGCCTATCTAAAATAGCTACTAGATCCTCCTCATATGATAAATCTGAACCCAACTCAGTTGAATCATAGGAAATCACATGTGACTCATCTGGAATGTATCAACGGAGATCAGAGACATGAAAAATAGGATGAACTATTGAAATCTTCGGTGGCAATGCTAACTCATAAGTAACAACACCTACCCTCCTCAAGATCTCAAACGGGCCAGTAAACTTATGGGTAGAGCTTGCCCTTCTTCCAAACCTCATCACACCCTTCATGGGTGATATCTTCATCCACACACTATCTCTAACCATGAACTCTAAAGGTCTATCCCTACTATTAGTAGAACTCTTCTGGCGGATGCTATCAACAACCTACTATATATTAACCAGACTAGATCCATAGCATCTTTGGGCAAGTCAACACCCAAACCATCAGCAGAACTCGAATCAAACTAATCGATAAGCGAACATCTTCAACCATATAATACCTCAAATGGTACCATCTGAATGCTGACATGGTAACTATTATTGTATGTGATATGCTATTAAAATACAAAATATTTGGTGCCTCAAATAAGGAATTTTGTGAGTTCTTAAAGCGATGTTTCAATGTTGATATGTTTTTGTGTTAATTTTGCAGAAAAGCTAGGTTGGTATAATTTTGAAGAAAAGTTATAGATTTTGCTGAAGCATAGGCCTTACAAGCCCACCTATGAGTCGTAGCTCATCCTATAAGTCGTAGGGTGATATCGTAGTAAAAATTAGAGACCAAAATTTAGAAATCTGCTAAGTGGAGGTCACACCTATGAGGCCATCATACGAGTCGAAAGTCACACTATGACTCATATATGTGAACTCGTAGCAAGAATCAGAGAGGCAGGATGTTGGACAAGAAACTAACGACCAAACTTGTACTAATGGGTCATATCAGTTTAGTCCAATATGCCAAGAACTTGATACAAGACCCCGACTATGACTCGTAGGTCGTCCTACGAGTTGTACCTGTGTAACTTATCAGCTGCCAGTTATATTTTCTGTGTAAATTCTAGGGTTATTTTGTAAATACTTTATATAGTTTAAGTTAGATTTTGAGAAAAAGTTTGACCAGTAGACATTCAATAGATACATTTTGAAGCTTTTCTTAGCAATCTAAAGTAGTTTATTTCTTTTCTCTTGGAAAACCCATTTTTGGGGGATTGCAATCTTGCCTTATACTCATTGTTGATCGATCAAGCTTGTGGGTTTGCAATTTATGGTGCCTATTTTCTTCATTGGTATTGGTAAAACTCTCAACTATGTCTATTATTTGCATTCTTGTGTATTTTGCCTTAGCCATGAGTAGCTAAGCACTCACAACTTGAGTTTGTGGGAACCATGGATTGTTAACCTTGAGATGACTTAAGTTTCCTGCATTTCTATGATTGAGGTTTTACATGTATTATCTATTTCCCTTCACTATTATTGTTTTTTGATGGTGGCCAACACCAAATCCCATATACTATCACGATCCCTACCAAGGTACTGACGAATAGGAAAAGGGAAGTAGATGAAAAAATTTGATTGATGTGTTCTTATCTAATCAACCGAGCCTGACTAAGGGGAGGTTGACTGGGAGAATAGGTAATGGTTAGTTGGCATGCCATGGTTTTTGACCAAGCGCCATGGTGAAATTTGACCTTCACCGTCACAAGAGGGCTGGAAGAACCTAAGTTACTGTCCTGCATACAAATCACCAATTGTAGTTATATTATCTAGGGTAATCAAGTCGATGAACCATGGGAACACAATTCCCAAGTTGTCCCTAAAATTGAGTGTTTCCTCGCATTATAGTTAGTGGTAGATTTATTTTGCTTTTGAAATACAACCCCCCTTAGAGATTGTAGTCATAAATTCTAGAAATGATTAGTGGTGAAATCTTGTAATCAAGCCCTGTATTCCCTGTGGATTCGATCCTAACTTTGGTTAGGTTAATTGCTGACAATGACCGCTTTCTTATTGGAGTGTGAATATCAGTCAGAAATTATGGCGCCATTAATAGGGAATATGTCTAGGTTTTGATTTGATTTCACTATTAGTTAATTCTAGTATTGATTTCTAGAGTCTTTTGTACTTTACTTTTGTTTTTGTTTTTGTTTTTGTTATTTGATTTTACTTGCCGGGTATACTAGGTTGTATGCCCAATACGAGGAACCAAGGCAATCCCTTAGATCTACTCAATTTGGAGATCCATCGACTACCAAGAAGAATGGCTCAAGTGAATGAGGATGTTGAGGTTGAGGAGGATATCCATACGAATGAGGGTATGGGAAGAGAAGAGAATCCACCACAAAGGGGTAACAGTCCATATATTAGGGATTTCAACGAAAATGCTTATGGATGGAATCAATATAGATTGAACCCTATGGCAATGAATATTACCAGTGCTATAGTACTGCCTCCATTATCGACAAATACTAAGTTCATGATATTGAGTGGATTGCTCCAAATGCTCCAAAACCGCAGTCTATTCATAGGGCTACCTTCGGAGGATCCCCACTGTCACCTTCAAAATATTGTGTTTGTCTACAAGAGTGTCATGGGGACACAAAACCTTTCTCTTGATGTAGTTGGTTTAAGAGTGTTTCCACTATCATTGACTGGCATTACAGCTATATGGTTGTCTGAGCTTCCTCCTGGTACTATCACAAGTTGGGCTGAACTTTAGAGAGTATTCCTTGAAAGATATTTCCCAAGATCTAAGAAGTTGAAGCTCTGGGCCAAATCAACAACTTTGAGCAATTGCCGAGTGATTCTATCAGCACAACATGGGAGAGGTTTACTAAATTCTTGAGGATGGTCCTTGGTCATAAGATTGTTGACAATGCCTTAGTTGAAATTTTTTATCAGGCACTTGATGAGAATAGTCAAGCTTGCGCCGATACGATTATGGGAGGCATGTTCTTAGACCAACCTTTTGCATTAATAGCCATAAGAATGGAGCAAGTGGACAAAATAAATTGATAATGGGGAAAATGAGAGCGAGGTGTGATGAAACCCTCTTGTGCGGTTAACACCAATAATAAGCAAGCAAAGGTAACGAAGAGATTATGGAGCAACTTGCTTAGCTTTGTACAAGTATGGACTTGGTTTTAAGGCAAAATCAAGCAAGTGTCAAAGCAGTCACACATCAAACTCTGAAGGTTCCTACCTATGATGATCCATTCTTTGATGAGGATGCATGTTTTGTAAGCAACCAAGCGGCGGGTTTCAAGAACAACCCCCAAGGGTCCAATTTGGACTATTGGAGACAAGGTTTTGGGAATCAACGTCGGAACTTCACCCATAATAGGATGTATAGAGATAGACGGGGTAGACACTATGAGAGAGAGAGTATGACAAATGCAGAATAGGGGAGAAAAGAAGGCTACAGGAATGGTCCTTATGTGCCACCACACAATCGTGATGCCGGATCAAGCAACTCAAGGATTGAAGAAATGTTCAAAAAATTGTTAAAGCAAGCAGACCATCAAGATGAGACTTTAAAGGGAATGAAAATAGATATTTCAAATATTAACGAGAAGATTGAGTCTCACTCTATGGCAATCAAGCAACTTGACCAATAATTCAGATAAGTTTCTTCACAATTGAATCAACGCCAAAAGGGTATCATACCAAGCAATACAATTCAAAAGCCAAAGAATGAAGGGCATTGCATGGCGATGATGACTAAGATTTGCAAAAGCACCGTATATCCCCATTTGTCAGTAATTGTGGATGAAGTTGATGAGAAGGGTCTTGGTAGTGAAGTCTTGATTGAGAGAGAAGATTCAAAGGTTGTTGGGATGCAACAAAAAGAGATAAGAGAGCATGAGAAATTGAAATCAATTCCCAAACCTCCTCCTCCTTTCCTTCAAAGGCTTAAGAAAAAGGAAAAGGAGGGTAAATTCAAACACTTCCTCTTGATGTTAAAGCAACTCTCCATCAATATTCCCCTTCTAGAAGCTTTAAAGAAAATGCCCGGGTATGCCAAATATATAAAGGATGTGGTCACCAAGAAACGTACTTTGAGCCAAGAGTTCTCACAAGAACTCTAATAATGTAGTGCGATTATGACCAAATGCCATGCTCAAAAGTGAGAGGACCCCAGTCCATTCACCATCCCCTGTACCATTGGTGATGTCAAGTTTGCAAGAGCATTGTGTGACTTAGGAGTGAGCATTAATCTAATGCCTCTTGCGGTATTTAAAAAGCTTGGCGTTGGTACTCTTACCATGACAAGAATAAGGTTGCTTATGGCGGATCGAACCATCAAAAAGTAGTAGGGAATCCTTTTTTATATGCTTGTTAAAGTGGATAAATTTATCTTTCCAGTAGATTTTGTGATTCTTGACTACGAAGTTGATTTTGATATGCCTATCATTTTAGGGAGACCATTTCTAGCCACTAGGAGAGCCCTAGCGGATATGGATTCAAGTCAACTGTGGTATAGAGTTCATGATGCTGAGGTCATGTTCAATATTGGCCAATCCATGAAACACCCAGATGAGTGCAAGAGTGAGGTGTGAACCCTTGATGATAGTTGAGAAAGGACAGTGACAAAGTCGAGCCAAGACGTTAAACAAGGCGCTTCTTAGGAAGCAACCCAAGCATTTTTGATAATTGTTGGCCTACTTGTAGTGTGTTTGCTTGTTAAAATTCTTAGGTAGAAGGTGTGAGTTTGGTTTTATGATTGAAAGACACTGGTATAGTTGTAATATTTTAGGAATTATTGTGTTTTGAGATTTGTTTTGCAGGTGAGAGTTGAAGAATTGAAGATCTGAAAAATGGCACGTGGAGCAGCCTCTGCGATCAGGCCTACAAGTCGTAGTCCACAATACGACTCATAGTCATGCATCATAAAGAGAATTAGTGAGTATCAGAAGTTGTCACATACACTACGAACCAATCATACGATTCGTAGGGTCCCCTAAGAGTCGTACATGAGGTTCATAGTGCCTAGGTATGAGTCCTAAATTTTTACAAGTGTTGGGGCTACTATGAGATCAAGACCTAAGAGTCATAGGATAACCTATGACTCATAGTCAAGGTCTCGTAGCCCCAACCTGCAATTTTAATAGGTTGACCCATTTTCATTAAAAAGAGGGTCAAAATAAAATTTAACCCCCAAATTCCCATTTCACAACCCTAAGGCAATGGAACACCCTATTCATCCCATATTTTCTATTTTTCCAATGAAAATCTCGACCACCATATCATTTTTCGACAAGGATTCCTGCAAAGTCACCATTTTCTAGAGTTTCAGTGTTAATTTTGATTCTCTTCGCTATGGTTTGCTTATTTGATCATTTGGTAAGCTTCATGGTTAAATTTAGTATGCTTTTTAGTGAGCCTATTCCTTAGTGAAGTGTATGGTACGTTCAATCATGTTTATTCATGCCAAATTGTCATTTTTGTTCTAGACAAGAAATCTAGGGCTTATGTGCTTTGGAAAACTTTGCTGTGATTCAAACTGTGTTTGGAATTCTTGTATGGATGATTGCAAATGTGGAAATTATTGGTTCATGAAATGTGACGCTTGGTTTTTGCCAAATTAGTATACGCATTGTTGTGGGATTAGAATTTAGGATGTGTGGGTATACTATATATACTTTAACCTGTTGGGATTGAGTGAAATGATCTGAAAGACAATTGTATCCCTTTGGAATATTATGTTAATGTCAAGTATGAGCTTTGAAAGTGTTTGGTTGCATTGTGCTTGATGTTATGTTAAAGTAAATCGATTCTTAGGGATGACTGTTGTTCTGTATTTATAATGTGACCGAGGAATTGGTTATGTACCAAGTATTTGTTGTTGTTGTTATATGCCAAGATTGTTGATTGGGTGGTTTAATGTGTTGCTTTGCTGTGGGAAAATGTTAGGCAACACTGATGCCTTCTCTTTCTTGCTACAAGGCGCTCCTATGACTTGTAGGTTCCTCTATCAGTCGTAAGGGTCCCTCGTAGCAAACATCAGTCATTTGTGGTTTCTTCATGTTTCTCATATGAAGACTCACATACGACTCATAGTTCCTACTACGACTAGTAGTGAGAGTCTCATAAAGTTATTTGAGTTTTGAAATTTTTTTTTGAAAATGGTTAAGAGCCCAGAACACGACTCGTAGGTCACCCTATGAGTCATAACTGTGTCTCGTATCTGGGATCAAAAAGCATTTTTTAAGGCATACTAGTTCTACAAGAGTAGAGTATGACTTGTAGGTCACCCTACGAGTCGCGACTGTACTCGTATCTGCAAACCTGCAGTTGCATCAATGAATATTTATTTTTTATTTGTATTTGTTTCTTGTTCTTTGTTATGTGTTTTAATGGATCAAACATCATGAATTTATATGTTGCTTTGTGGTTTGCTTGCAGAAAAAATGCCTTTAAAAGACAAACGGGCTATTCAAACTCTCCAACGGAGGTTGATGGATGTATCCTCCAAGACTGAGCAATCTGAGGGCTCTGTGGAAGTCCATAGAGTCAAGTTAGACTCGAAGGCTAATAGACCCCAAACTCTGGAACTTGCAGTGCAGACGCCCATGGAAGTTAATGGTTCCTCCTAGTCCTAAAAGAAGAAACAACAGGGTAACGAGAATGGGTCCAACAGCAGCTTGCCACAGATGACCCCTTCACACTCAAGTTCAGAGTCGGAGTCGAAGAGCACTTGCCAGTAGGAGGAAGTCTAGTCCCAACCCCTTGCTAACTATAGATGGTGCATTCCTGGGATGAAAGAAATATACGACCTCGGGTTGGAGCCTAAGGGGCAAGGCAAGCCGGTTTGCTAATTTCATGATGAGTCTTAGTTGAATGGATCAGGCTTAGATAGAGTACTCGAATTGGATGCTGGATTGGATGAGCATAGACTATGGTGGACCCTATAATAGCTGGGAAAATATTCCTCTTACATAGTCCGTGAGTTCAATACGACATATCTTGCTACACTCCGACGGGGGCTGCCAAAGAATAAGAAGCCAATAGAGGAGCCGAGGCTATGGGTGCTGATAGTCCAAGGGAGAAAAGTTGATATCTCAGAGGAGATGATTCAACGAGTGTAGTTTAGGTCCACTTATAGAGTTGCTCAGTCTACCACAGTGTATGATAGCCGTATTGACAAAATACGGAGAGCAGTGACTGAAAAGATCATTGGGGCCAAGATAGAGTTTCTATAATGGATAGACAGTTAAATTTGAGAGGACTGTGTTGAGCCAATGTGTGTCATAAACCATACAGATCCTATAGTTAAAGCTCACCTCTCATTCCGAGCCAAGTTTTGACGGTCCATTATCCGTTGGCATATTACGCCAACCTTCACGAATAGTGTGATCACCCTCGAGACAGCCATACTGTTGGACAACATTCTTGATGGCTAGGTTATAGATTGAGCCAAGATCATTTCAGAGCAGATTCATGAGGCTGCAGCTAGGGCGAACACCTCACTGCTATTTCTAGCTTTGATCTATCGACTATATAGTGCAATAGGTGTTCCTATTGATTTGCACCGTGACCCTCATGTAGAGGCCATATGCACTATAGATCCTATCCTGATAAAGGCTAATGAGAATCCAGTGGACTTACCTCAAGTAGTCCCTCCAGTTATGCCAGATCCATTTTCGATAGAGCCTCAGATGCCATATTTACCTTCAGTTGCTACCGGCACTACTCCAGCCACTACAGAGCCCACACCAATAGTTGAAATTGAATCTACACCATCTTTCAGCATTCCAACACCAGCATCAACTACTTTACAGGTTGACCCTCTTTTCTCTGTTGTTGCTTTCCAGGATTCACTATGCAGGGTTGCTGTAGCAAAGGGCAAGCTTTGGGAGTTGTCAGCACAGGTCTGGTCATTGATTGATCAGACTATTCGGGACTTTGAGGAGTAAATGATAGTATTTGCCCGAGATTAAATTGACGAGAGAGTCCAAGCGGTGGATGCCCAGGTTGATGCATTTGAGACTAAAGTCCATAAGAGGCTCAAGGGAGCTAGGCCTGCCGATGGGAGCGGGGTTACTGAGGAGTTGGCCAAGTTCAAGGCCGAATTATTATAGATGTTAGCAGCCCTTATTCCAGCCTCAGAGGTAGCACCGATAGGAGATGAGGCATTTGATTGGCTTACTAACCGTTCGGACATCCATGGGAAGAGGCCCCTCAAGCACGTTGACTTAGAGCTGATCCCGAAAAATCCAAAATAGGAGAAGGAGCCGATACCTAATGAGGTGGTGTAGGATCACTTTTATTGGCGGCTATTCAGAGCGAGCGAGCATAGCATAACCCACCTGGATAGGGTGCTTTCGGTATAGCTACAGATGAGAGGTAACCCCAGGACCCCGCAGATCAGCCCGAGACTGGTGCTTGATGCACCATGATGTTTGACTCCTTTTGACCCCAGCTCTTACTTTTCTTTATAGATATTTTGTCCTTGTATTAGACAATATCGTTTTTCTGTTGGTTTCAGATGTTTTTGTTGGATAATATTCTTATGTTTGATTTTAGATACTAGTTTTGTTAATTACTACTTTTTAATGTTTATATATCTATGTTATGTTTTCATTTTCTCATCTTAAGTTTTTGTCTTTACTTTGAGGACAAAGTATCCTATTTTGGTGGTGTGTGTGGAAAGTTATGGATTAAGGTGAAGTCTGAGTAACCTCAAGTCCATAACTTCTTTTATTGTTGATCCTAAGGGTTTCTTGCCATGCTTTCTTTTGTGTGGATGTTTACTTTTCTGTTGAATCGATATGTTAGGTAGTGTAGATAATGGGTAAATTCATAGTAGTATTATCTATTGGCATATAAATAACATTTAGATATGTTTTTAATGTTTTGATGAAAAATTAGGTGCCCTTAAAATTTTTGAGATTATGATTATTGATGCATTCGCACATTCTTGAGTATCTGGCAATGTTTGTTCTAAATCTTGTGAAGGTAAGCTGAGACTGAAAGCATGACCTGTAAGTCTATACTTGATTATCTATGTAATTGCCACGTGTGCTGTGAGCTTATTTTACTGCATTCTTGCATCTTGTATGGACCCAGAACTTGCTTTGTTACTCTCAAGTTGGTTTGGTGATGTGGTGGATAAGGAAAGAATCTTAGGCCTTTGTTCCTTGAGTGAAACCACTTTCAGACTAAACGACCCATAAGATGAGTGAGTGAATCCCTTGTTCCAAACTTTTGAGCTTATCATGTACTCATTCTTTTTTGATACCTTGCTAGCTTAAACTTGTTTGATGAAATGCTTTGATATTAGCCCTGGTTTATCCTTAAACATATGAACCGTGATTGAGGCCAAATGCCTAAGTTGAGGGTGGCTGCAGTTAGTGGACCTGGTTTGAGGCATAGATATTATGTACTTCACCTGAGGCTAAAAGCCTAAGTTGAGAATGACCCTTATTGTGTCGAAGTAAAAATAATAAAGTGACTAGTTGGGAAATCAAGAAAGAAATGAAAAAGCATGAATTGAGTGAAGAAAAAAAAGAAAAGTGCCTTGAGTTGAGGAAAAATAGCAAAATGAGCCTGAAATCAAGGTACAGTTGAAAAAGAGAAAGAAAACACTTGAGAAAAGTTCAGAACAGGAGAATAAGGGTGGAGTGATTAAAAAAGTGGGTTAGATTATGAAAGCAAAAAATGTTGGTAAACATGATTCAAGGATAACTCTTAGTCACTATTTGTCCAAAATACCACACCAAAGCACCCTAAACCTATGTTACAAGCCTATAAGTCCTAAAGTGATCCAACTTTACTTTATCACCAAGCTAAAATATGAGTATAGAGGCAAGCCTATGGTGTTAGTCAGTATGCATTGAATTTCAATTGTGAGAGTGAGAATGTTTCCCCAATCCCTGAATTCTAAATACTTTTGAGTGAGTATGAGGGATTTCTTTCCAGTGAGGGCATTTGCACTACTTGAGTAGTACATGACTATACCAGTGATTGTGGACAGTTGATGCTCCTTAGCTTGTCATAGTTGGATTGTCAAGTCTCTCATCATGTTATTGTTTTCTTAATAACTTTGCAATCCTGTTTTGAAAATAGTAGCTGGGTACCCGAATCAGAGGAGATGTTGTATATGGCATTAGTATAGCTGCTATGTATTTCTCTTTGTCTGAGTAGATTGAGTTGTCGCTTGACGACAAACAATAATTCTAAGTTGAGGGTATTGATATCCAATCAAAATACAACACATTTGGTGCTTGAAACAAGAGATTTTGTGTGTTCTTAAAGTGACTTTTTAGTGTTTTAATGTGTTTTTATGTTAATTTTTCAAAAAAGTTAGGTTGGCATGAGTTTGAAGAAAAGTTGCAGATTTTGTTGAAGCATAGGCCTTACGAGTCCACCTACTACTCATAGCTCAACCTACGAGTTGTAGGATGATATTGTAGCAAGAATCAGAGACTAAAATTTAGAAATCTACTAAGTGGAGGTCACCCCTATGAGGCCATCATACTAGTCATAAGACACACTACGACTCGTATAGGCAAACTCATAGCAAGAATCAGAGAGCCATGATGTTGGACCAAAATCTGAAGACCAAGACAAAGAAACCAACATATGAATCGTAGCTCAAGCAACGACTTATACCTGTGGGTCGTACTAGTTTAGTCCAAGATGCCAAGAACCTGATACGAGAGCCCGACTATGTCTCGTAGATTGTCCCACGAGTCATACTTGCGCAACTTATTAGCTACTAACTGTCTTTTATATGTAAATTCTAAGGTTGTTTTGTAAATACTCTATATAATTTAAGTTAGGTTTTGAGAAGAAGTTCGACCGATAGACATTCAATAGATATATTTTGAAGCTTTTCTTAGCTTTCTAAAGAAGTTTATTTCTTTTCTCTTGGAAAACCCATTTTTGGAGGATTGCAATCTTACCTTGTACTCATTGTTGATAAATCAAATATGTGCGTTTGCAATTTGTGGTGCCTATTTTCTTCATTGGTATTGGTAAAGATCTCAACTATGTCTATTATTTGCATTCTTGTGTGTTTTGCCTTAGCCATGAGTAGCTAAGCACCCACAACTTGGGGTTGTGGGAACCATGGATAGTTGACCTTGAGATGACTTAGGTTTCTTGCATTTTTATGATTGGGATTTTGCATGTATTATCTATTTCCCTTCATTATAATTGTTGTTTAGTGGTGGCCAACACCAAACCCCGCCTACTATCACAATTCTGACGAAGGTAGTGACGAATAGAAAAAGGGAAGTAGTTGATAGAATTCTATTGCTGTGTTCACATCTAATCAACCAAGCTTGACCAAGGGGATGTTGACTGGGACAATAGGTAATAGTTAGTTGGCACGCCATGGTTGCCGACCAAGCGTCATAGTGAAATTTGACCTTCACCTTCACAAGAGGGATGGAAGAACCTAAATTATCGTCCTATATGCAAATCACCAATTATAGTTGTGTTATCTAGGGTAATCAAGACGACAAATCATGGGGAACACAATTCACAAGTTATCCCTAAAATTGAGTGTCTCCTCATGTTATAGTTAGTGGTAGATTTATTTTAATTTTGAAATACAACCCCCCCCCCCCTCAAATTTAGAGATTGTAGTCATAAATGCTAGAAATGATTAGTGGTGAAATCTTGTAATCAAGCCCTATATTCCATGTGAATTCGATCCTAACCTTGGTTAGGTTAATTACTGACAACGAGCGCTTTCTTATTGGAATGTGAACATCAGTCAGTATGCAAATTTTACCAAGGGCTAATGCTGATCTTGCTAAGACCAAAAGTCTATCATATGTGCCTAGAGCATATCTTCTAACACCTTAATAGTGCACTCGGACTGCCCATTAGTCTGAGAGTGGAAAGCTGAACTCAAATCTAACCGAGTATCCAAACCATGCTGTAAAGCCTTCTAAAATTTAAAGTGAACAAAAACCCTTTATCAGACACTATAGACATCGGCACCCTGTGCAATCTATCAATATCCTAGATATACAATCTAGCCAACTACTCCACACTATAGCTAGTCTTTTCCTGTAGGAAGTAATGAGACTTGGTCAATCAATCTACAATCACCCACATCGAGTTAAAATGGACTAAAGCTAAGGGCAAACCACTAACAAAATACATAGTAATGCATTACCACTTTCACTCAGGAATGGATATCCTTTACATCGAACCTCCAAACTTTTGGTGCTCATATTTGACTTGTTGACAGTTCAAGAACATAGCTACAAACTCAGCAATGTCTCTCCTCATCCCACACTATCAATAGTGTTGTTTCAAATTATGATACATCTTTGCTACACCAGGATGGATAGAATATCTATCACAATGAGCCTCTCTCAATATCAATCTCACCCAATATCCCACCTTAGGCACACAAACCCGTCCATTGGTCCTCGAAACACCCTCTGAGTCAATAATAGTCATTTTGGCTTCACCTCTCTATACTAATCAAGCATAAGATAGCATCATCAAATTGGTGAGCACACACCTAATCAAGCAATGAAGATGAAGCCTCCAAAAAGGCTAAAATGTTATGAACGAGAGAAATGTCTAACTGAACCATCTGTCGATCAAGTGAATAAACCTACAAAGCTCTCCTCCACCCTCAAGAATGCCAAACTCCCCATACTAGAGGACTTCCAGCTCAAGGTATCTTCCACCACATTCGTGTTGCTCAAGTGATATAAAATTAAGATGCCATAGTATTTCAACACCTCCAACCACGTAAGCTGCCTCATGTATAATTAGGCTATGAAAAAAGGTATTTGAGACTCCAATGATTGATAAAGATCTCATAATCCACCCAATAATGATAATGCCGCCATAACCTGAAGTAGTGGTGCTATTGTATACTCATGAGGAACCTACTACTCTCTAGGATCTATAACATGCTTGAGGGACATACCTCGCTCATAATCTCTTGGTGGTGCTGCTCCTCGGCCCCAGTGTTAACCTCGACCTTGACCTCAACCTCTGGATTGGACTCTACCCTTGGATAGGGTCTCAATAACAATCTCATATGCTCCCTTCTCTCTTCCCCTATCCGTAGTAGCTCTAGTCCTCACCATATGTCAAAAGAACACACAATCACCCAATACTTAAGCAAAACCCACACATGAATTTATTAGACAGAAGCAAAAGAGGATTTCCTAATAGTCTCCATAGTATCTCAAGGATAGCTAACATATATCTTTACATCAATCATTAATACACTACTAGACTGGGCTTGTACATATGTGAGACCCATGAACCTAGGACTCTGATACCAAATTGTCATAACCTTGGGTGGATATGATTATATTAGATATGGTAATTTTTGATGTTATGTTGGGTATAGATTATCTATCACCATATCATGCTATTCTTGATTGTTATGCCAAGACCATAACCTTAGCCATATCAGGTAAATCGAGTATAGAGTGGAGAAGTTCGACGGGTTCTTTTACTAGTAAATTATATCTTATATTTGGGCCTAAAATTTGATTAATAAAGGATGTTTGGATTGCTTTTTTGTTATTCATGATGCTATTGCAGAGTTATCTTCTATGGAGTCTATTCCGATGGTTTTTGAGTTTTTGGATGTGTTCCTACTAATCTATCGGGAGTCCCTCCTAATAAGGACATTAATTTTTCTATTGACCTTTACCATAGCACTAATCCTACTTCTATTACTCCCTATAGTATGGCTTCGACTGAGTTGAAAGAGCTAAAAAACAGCTCTGAGATTGTAATACCCCACAAGTTGTGAGATTGGAATAGAACCTTCAAACTCAAGCTAATTTCTCTTGCAAGCCTTCAATACAAGCTTATTTATGTGTTATAGGGTCATAATAGATCCCCTACATCAAGCTAAGTTCAAAGAAATTCCATTGGCTAAGCTTTTCATAAGAACCGATAGAAGGGTCAACTTTAAATAGTCATATCTCTTAGAACAAAACAAATTGGTGTCCTACAACCTACCAAATTGAAGCTCTTTGAATTAACTTTCCAATGAATATGATTTTACCTAATTTCAAGTTTAGATTAAGAAGTTATGCCCATTTTTGTAAAGTCCTCATGTGCTGTGTTGCCTTTATATTTCGAAGGTAAGCCACACGGGCACCCATACAGGGCGTATGACTTCTCATGGACCATGAGGGTGGGGTATCATGAAATTTCTTTCCTAAATTATATTCTAAGTGTGGAATTATGTCTCACAACTTTGTACCTTCATACAAATGCTTATATGGCCCATGAAGCTCTATATGGTCTATGAAACCTTCATTGGAAGCATCCTTGGCTTGAAGAAAATTTTCTGAAATTTTTTAAGTGTGGTCTCATAGGTACCTATATAGTTTGTGTGGCTTCACACAACCCGTGAGGTCTCCAGTGAGACCTCTCTTAGACATTTCAAAGAACTTTTATTAAGCTAAGTGTTGTTCCGCAGGCGCCCATATGGTCCGTGTGACAACACACGGTTCGTGTGCCTCTCCTATAGGACCCCTAGACACTTTTCAAGGCTCATTTCATTAATAGTATTTTTTTAATTTTGGTTCATATAAAGGTATTTTAGGGCCTTAATACCGTTCTTATGCCCCCAAATCAGATTATACACCCCCATTCACTCTCATTCTTCATTCAAACTCTCAAATTCAAATCCTAAAACTCTCCCTACAAGTCATCTTATTGAAGATTCAACTTGAAAATTCAAGGAAGACTTTATTCTTTCATCAATTTTTTCTTACTTCTTCTAAGTTATCTAAGGTATATTGGTTTTGATTCTTCCCTTTCATGAATTTTAGCTTACTTTAAATATAAGTTTTCATGAATTTTAGCTTACTTTTTAAGTGTTTTTTCATGAATTTTAGCTTACTTTAAATATAAGTTTTCAGTATTATTATTTATTAAATTCAATTGATGTATGGGCTATGTTTGAATGTGATTTTAAATTGATTTAATCCCTTATATGGTGAAATGCATTAAAGAGATGAAGTTATGAAAGTGCATGTCCCCTTTAAAACTTGATTTGTGCATGGGTAACCTATGTTATGATTTAAATGTGAATTTTACTTATGTTTTTACTTAGATTTTATAATATATTGTTGATTTTAGATTGAATCTCAATTACCCATGCTATTCTCACATCATTTATGATGTATGCATTCATGAGCATTAGATTTTATGACAATTATGAAGGGGGTTAAGCCTAATTATGTTTATGTGTATGATTTTGATGAGAATATAGTTAATGAACAAGAATTAAGCATGAATCTATGAACATGAGTATGATAAAAGTTGAATACCATTATGACACAATTTGCTAGTGATATTAACTTAACTTCTACGTGAATATGAATACATGGGTATGCATAAGATATGACATCTCGCATGAATATGTAATCACAAGTGTGTCTTGATGAGGACAGACATAACTCTCCCTTTACACAATGCATAGATGAGGATAGGTACAATCTTTCCTATGCACATGTATAAATGAGCTAAGTGTGTATCGATGATGATGAGCACAACACTTTCTTTACACAATGGATAGATGAGGATAGGTACAACCTTCCCTATTCACATGTATGAATGAGCTAAGTGTGTATTGATGAGGAAGGGCATAACGCTTCCTTTACACAATGTATAGGTACGGATAGGCACAATGTTCCATATATAAATTCATGTAACGAGCTAAGTATGTATTGATGAGGATGGGTACAACCCTACCTTTACACAATTCAAGCAAGGAATGACTCATTGAGTACTAGTATATATGGGTTACAACTACTCTATGATTTTCATGTGACATATTGTGCAGGTAAACATTATTTTTTTTCATGTTGCATTCCCGTATACTTAGTACATTTAAACGTACTAACATATCCTTTTGCCTACATGATCTAACCATGTAGGATCAGAGATTACATTCATCCACCACTTGACAACTAGTCGGATTTGAGGAAATTATTGTGGTGAGTCCTTTCTTCCAAGGACAAGCCACCATCCATCTACCTTATGTTGCTTCAATTCATGTTATTATTTATTTTGAGGATGAGCTTGGGACATGTCTTGGCCCCCATCCTATCTTACGACTTGAGGGATTTTTGGACATCTTGTGGACTCTTGTACAGATATATGTCATGTGTTGATATTTGGAGCTTATAACTATGGCTATTGTCACACCCCACCCCGGGGGGTCATGACCAGTGCCCGATAGGGGCACGCAAACACTTACCAAGCCAAAGTCCTTTATAACCTAGCCCAAAATTCTATAGAAATTTCGGCAGAGTTTCCTCTGTTTTATTGACTAACCGCACCTGCAGAAAAATAGATCCAGCAGCTTTCCAGACAGTAGTACATATGCATATATATATAAATGCGGGCCGACAAAGTCACCGCTGCGGTCCTGCCGCCTAATAAGCATGACACTCGAATAATTACATAATGCGGTCCCGCCGCCTGATCCAGTATACAAA
>JAOTQJ010001788.1:0-18958 GCA_025642045.1 Solanum sejunctum | reverse complement strand
GGTGAATGCCTTTATGTACCAAGGAGAGAGCTATGTTTTATACCAAGTGATACGAAATCAAATAACCTTACATACCTCATTGTATGACCTTGTTACTATCTCGAGATAACCTTCACTTCCTCCAAATACTTATATACAACATAATAGAGGATAAAACTAGCATTAATAGCCAATAGATACACCTTGGCATCCCAATCACATAAGAAAATAATACGTGGGCAGCAAGCGGGTGTTTATAAACCCGGGCGTATTCCTTTAAACTTTCTACCCCTAATCGTATTTTTCAATACACATTAGCATGTACACATCATGTACAACCTATTTTAAGTCCAAAATAGCCTCAAAAAATCCCACAAATCACAACACATCACGATTTTACACAATCTAAAAATGGACAACATAACGTTACCTTCCTTCGCTGCATTTCGACGTCGACAACTCCAAACCTATTCCAACTTTAACCAAATTGTTCCAGAAACATTTACATATATAAATAGATCTAAAACAGTCTTATAACATCACTTAAGAATCCATTAAGGACGTAAGCTAATAGCTTTACACACAACAGTCCTAAAGTTCCAATCAACATGACGCTTAAGATAACTCGATAAGACGTGCTTGTTAAATGTAACCAAAACCATGGAAGCAAGCTTAGGCTGATGTTTTTAACTCAAACCATGTTAATAACACTAAGTTATTTTCATAATATAACTTAAAAACCATAACTAAATTACTAAAACAAAAGAAAAGTTGCAGCAACTTTCTGCACAGAATCTATCCAACAGATTTCTACAACATAACTAGTATCTATCTCTTGTTTTTCATGATAAAACTATACTAAACACACAAATATAATTACTTACCTTTGTCTTAAAGGTTAATAGTCTCCTTAAGAACTCTAAATAAGTCATTTTGCTGCTTTACAAAGTTGAGAAAAGTTGAGAGGAAACTTAGAGACCAAATCTGATTTTTGTGGTGTTCAAGTGAGAAATGACTTTGGAGCTGCTTGTAGCTCTTTATAAAGGGCTATTATGCAGACCTAATGAGTCATTCACAGCCTTAGTTCACTAAGGAGGTGATGCATCTCCTTTCTCCTTTCATTTGGGCCTTTTGGAGCACTAAATTGATGGACTTGGGCTGCCTATTTTTAACTTTCACTTACTTAGTTTTGGGCCCCATTTGCTAAGAATATTATGTTCTCTTTGGGGAACTTTTTATTATACTTATTGGGATGATAATATAGCCCATTTAGGATGCTAAATCATGGGTCCAAGTTACATCCTTAATACGAACTTTATTTATAATCAAACTTGAACAATTTCGACATCGAGCATCATCTCAGTTTAACTAGCGATTTTAAGTTAAGCAAGTAGGTGACTCACCTGCTAGCTTCTAAGTCCTACAAGCACCTCAATTCTCTCACTTTAATTTGAGGAAATAATCTTCTCAATTTGACACAAAACGCGTATACACGTGACCCTCTTAAGCATTAGACGCACATATAGCCCATTAACATGAGATTCAATCACTTTTGAAAGTTAACGCTAATTTGACCAAACCATGTTATGTTTCATTTGACTTGTGATTGTATTGTAAGGTGTGGGGTGTTACAACTATGCACTAGTGTAGGATAAGATACCACCTTTGTTTATACTTTGAAATCATGTATTTTATGTTCTTTATATTACTTTACCTTTACTATATAATCTATGCATAGTTGTAATACAAATTACTAACTGATCAGTGGTAAAACTATATCGAGATTGTCCCTGGCTAGGTTCTTCCTTAACCCCTCGCGCTACCACTCATGATAGGATCGTCCCTGGCTAGGTGATGCTTCCACCTCTCGGGCTACGACCCATTAATAAATAATACACTTTATCTTTCAATTACCTTTGAGATTATTCTTTTGGTGGTCATAATATTGGAGCTATAGGACTTTAGATGTAACACGTTATATGTAAATAATTATACAACATAATATGACAATGAAAAGAGTACATTACATAAATAATGAGACGCGTATGAGATGAAATAACTCGTGAACTTTATTAAGCAACAAGAACCAATGTAACTTGGTATCCACATGTATATGCAGATATAGAGGTGATTATGTATGGCAACATATGAACATATAAATGAGTGGAGACATGGTTAATAGTGGTGTAAGAGTTGGTAATGTCTTTATGTACCAAGGAGGGATATATGTTTCATGCTAAATGATACGAAATCAAGTAGCCTTACATACCTCATTGTATGACCTCATTACTACATTGGTGTGGCTGGGTTTTCCCTCAAATATTTATCAACATTATATTAGGCAATAAGACTAGTATTACCATCTAAGAAACACTTCTTGACAACCCAATATCATAAAAACTATCACCCGGACAACAAGCTTATAATTATTGACCCAAAGGCATTCCTTCAATCTTTTTACTTATAATCGTATTTTCTAACAAACATTCTTATGTAAATGTCATATACATCTTATTTCAGACCCTTAACAGTCTTACAATAGCCCACAAGGAACAACACATAACAATTCTTCACAACATACAAACAAGAGGCATAACGTTATATTCTTTCACCACACTTCGACCTCAACAATCCCGAACCTATTTTAAATTTACCTAAATTGTGCTCAACACCTCCATGCATACAAATAGCCTCAAAATTGTCTTATAAAAGTACCAAAGTAGTCATGAAAGACGTGAGGCAATAGCCTTCCATCCAACATCCCACATGTTAATACTAAGAACACAATTGTGATATGCTATAAGGAATCACTTTTGTGGACTGTAAAAGTAGTGCAGCAGCTCAATTACATGACTAACAAAGTATACCTTATTAAAACATAAGTCTTATTTATAATTCAGCAACCAATTAAGAGAAAATGCTCTTGAACAATAAGAAATATTCACAACAATACTTAGGACACATGCTGTCTAGAATTTCCAGCACAACATACTAGCATATACTTCTTGTTTTTCACGACGAAACCATAGTAAATACACAACTATAATTACTTACCTTTGCCTTCAAGATTCAGGTTTCCCTTAAATAGCCTTAGAGAATTGTGTTTGCATCTTGGTAAAGTGAAATAGATAGAAGACAAGAGTCTTTAGGAAAGCTGAAAAATTATTTTAAGTGGAGTAAATTGAGGGCTGCTTTTGATCCATTTTTAAAGACTTTTTTTTGGCCAACTTTATCTTGCCTTTTGACCAGATATTAAGACCTATTAATACACTTGTTATGTAGCATGTTATCCCTTACACTTGGGCCTAAATGGGTCTCCAACTTAACGGGCCTTTTGCTGCCATTTTTCCAGCTTTCTTCTTAATTAGTTTGGGCCTAGTTTATCAAAGAAATTATTATGTCTTTGGGCCCTTTTTAACATCCTCATTGGGTTGCACATATAGGTCATTTATGATGCTAAATCTTGGGCTGAAGTTACACCCTTAACATGGATTTTATTCATAATCGGACTTGGAAAAATTCAACGTCGGGCCTCGTCTCCGTTTAGCTAGCAAATTTAAGCTAGCAAGTAGGTGACTCACCTACTAGATTATTAAGTAATACAAGCACCTCAATTATTTTACTTTGTTTAGAGCTGCCATCTCCTCAATTTAACGCAAAACATGTACACATTCGACCCTCTTAAGTTTTAGACGCACATATTGCCCATTAACGTAAGATTCAAGCACTTTTAAGAATAGGCACTAATTTGACCAAATCATATCATGGTTCATTTACATAGCATTAGTACATGTAGAATGTGGGGTGTTACATCATAATAGGCTAAAAATCCAAAACATTCTTCACGTAGGAATAACTTCTTTTGAGCACCTTCTTGAGAAATGGGTATGGGCCCTTGGGGATAGTCCACCACTCCTCAAACCTCAATTGATGCTCCCTATAACCATAATTATGTAAACACCCGTAATTTCTCCTTGAGCCATAATCTTAGACATATATATGATCACATTCTTGTCATAACCATAATATTACCAAAATCATATACATAAATATAATTGGGTATTGACCCACTTCATATGCTTCGTAAAAACCATATTCATGTATCCATATGAAAAGAATGACATGAGATTAGCATGGGTAATAGATATTCAAACTTCAATTAGCAATAGATTATGAAATTCAAGAAAAAATTAGTAAAATTCACATTTAAATCATAACATAGATTACCCATGCATAAATCAAGCTTTAAAGGGGACATGCACTTTCATAACTTCATAACTTCAATGCATTTCATCATATTAGGGCTTAATTAACTTTAAAATAAATATTAAAACATAGCCCATACATCAATTGAATTTAACAAATAATAATATTGAAACCCCATATTTAAAGTAAGAATACATTTCATGAAATCACTTGAAAAGAGTTTGGGTCTTCTGGGTTGAAAGGGACCAAGAATCAAAACCCACATACCTTATCACCATAGTCATGTCCAAGATGGAAGGGGAGGAGGGAACCTAATGATTATTCCAATAATAAAGAAGATTCAAGAAGGAATTTGTTGAAGAAAAATTTATTGAAGAATGACCTTTTTCTTGATCCCTAAGGTAAATTCCTACTAGAGTTCTTTGAGAGAGTCTAGAGAAAATTTATAAATATGAGCTAGTAAAAATTATTAAATGTGAGGAATGAATTTGAATGAGCGAAATAGTGTTTACATTATTAGGAAGCCTTTAGGTAGCATAGGAAATCACAAGAGACCCTTACAATAAACTATAAGTATGAAAATTCCATTAATAAAATGAGTTAAGAAATTGAAAATTGACGCCTTAGGGAGTACTATACTGTTCATGACACATCACACAAACCGTATACTCGTCCGGTAACCAACACTTGGAAAAATTATACTTGACAAAGGTCCAAAATACTAATCCCATACTTAGACATTTTCAACGCAGTCACCCTCATGGGATGCCACGCTACCCATGTAAGGTCACACGGGCCATGACACTGCTCGTACCCCTTCCCTTAAAAAAATTCCCATGATGAAGTTTCGAGATGGTATTTCATATTGAGAAAAATTTCACTTTGAAAGCCATAACTTAGACCACATAGGCTATGTCAGTCCACATGAGCCATGTACTTGGTCGTGTAACCGTACTTGGTTCCAAAATTATGGGATTTTAAGCTACGGCCCATAACACAGTCCATGAGGTGTCACACGGACTGTGAAGGGTCCATGTGCGGCGTGCCTAAGTTTAAATCACCATATTTAAGGATTAAATATCATCAAAAGGCCAAGGGTCACTCTATTGAGTCTCCATACGGGCCGTGTAACCTCCATGGACCGTGACGGCTCCTATGGAGCTTCACCTTAGTCCAAAACTTCTCAAAACCAAAATTTTCAATCCCCAATAAGATCATACAATGTCCCAGCTCTTATATCACATCCTTCTTAGGAACATTCATCCTTGAATATGCAAGAACAAGACTTGAAAGACTTGACTTAGGACATGAGACTTCAAATTATAAGATACAATGCATAGTTCATCACTTGAAAACCATAAAGTCATTAAAACTCATATAAAAATGTATTTAAATCATTTAAAACTTCTCAAAAGTCATTTTCGTGCACAATGTATGCATGTCATGTCATGAAACTCAAGAGTGAAAGAATTAGGACAAATTAGAAAAAGGAAGAACCTAATACCTTAGGCTTGAGTAGATTAGAAAAGATTGGGATATCATTTCATCATATTTAAATCCACCTCCCATGTAGCACTCTCCATATGTTGATTTCTCAAAAGCACCTTAACCAAAGCCACATCCTTGTTACAAAGCCACTTTACTTGCCTATTCAAAATTTCCAGCGGAACTTCCTCATAAGAGAGGTTCTGGCTAACATCAACTTCTTCCAAAGTTACAATAGTACTAGGATTACCAACCAACTTTCTCAACATAGACATATAGAATATCTGGTCAATTGAGCTCATATTTAGAGTCAACTCTAACATATAGGCCACATTCCCAATATGGGCCCACATACCTAAGACTTAGCATGCCCTTCCTGCCAAAAGGTATCACACCCTTCATAGGTGAGACCTTTATATACACCCAATCACCAACATGAAACTCAAGGTCCCTCTTTCTATGAGGACCAGGATTTTCGTATAGCTTTAGTAATGCTTCGGACTTGGTTTCGAAAGGTTATGGGTAAGGTAACACCTTATAGAACCTTTGAGCTCAATATAAATTCACTTTTAAGCCTTCAATTCAATATTATTTATGTTTTTTAAGGCCATCATGGGTCTCCTACATCAAGTCAAGTTCAAAGGAATTTCATTGGCTAAGTTCTTCACAATTACCAATAGAAGGGTCAACTTTAAATTGGTATGTCTCTTAGAACAAATGGACTGGATCACCCACAATCTATCAAATTAAAGCCCTTTGAATTAGCTTTCCAATTCACCTGATTTCACTTCATTTAGAGTTCAGATAAAGAAGTTCTGCCCATTTTCATAAGACCTCCTATGCAGTGTTGCCACACGGGCACCTATACGGGCAGTAAGGCTTTAGACGAACCATGGGAATGGCCTTGGGATTGAAATGTCTATTTTTCACCTGAGTATTGGGGTACGATCAGTGATACTAGCCATATGACCTTCAAGGCTGGAGAAAATCCTAAGTGTGGTTCAATCTTGGTATAGAGGATTAATTCTTGGCTAAGTGTTGCACCACAGTTCACCACAGGAACCGTGGTGAGTGGGATGGGCTATATAGATGGCAATGGGATATTCAAGGTTTGGGTGGTAGGATTATTTTGACTAAGGTTGGTGCCATGCTTAGTCCCATGAATCGTTGTAAGGGTGATAGGTCGTATGGCCAATCGTGTAGTACGTGTGTGCTCAAAATTCTAAGTGTCAAGCCATGGTCCAAATTTCATATTTTCGTGTTAGTGTTGGTCTAGAGTACTTCACACAAACCGTGTAATTCCACACGACCCGTGAAACCATCCTTAAAGTGATGATGGACAATTTTTCTCTCTGTTTTATTAAAGACATTTTCGTAGATTCGGTTATTTCTATTGATCTTTTGGAATTCCTATGCTGTCTAATGACCATCAAAAGACCTAAAAACCTATTTCAAATATTTAAAACTCACTCCTCATATTTTTAAGACTCTCAAAGAAACTCTTGGGAATTTTCAACTTGGGATCAAGGGAATTCAACTTTCTTCAAACTATTGGGGATTTCTTTATCTTGGTGAAGGTATGTAGGCTTTTGATCCTTGGTTACTTCCAATCAAGGAGACCCAAATAATTTTCAAGAAATTTATATGAAGGCATACTTTAATTTGGGGTTTTGAATATTATGATTCCTTAAATTTCAACAATTAATGGATTATGTCTATTTATTGATTTTAAGATGATTTAAGCTTTGAAATATTGAATTTCATCATTTTTATGAATCTATGATTATGCATGTCCCTTTTAAAACCTTTTCTGAGCATGGGTGTATTATTCATTATTTCAAATATGGATAATTATGAATTTACTTCAATTTCATGATATGCAAGATTTTAGATTGAATCTAAATTACCTATGTCATTCTCACATTATTCATAGCGTATGGATTCATGTTTATGAGAATTTTTGGAAATTATGAAGTGGATTAAGACAATTTATGTTCTATGATAAGATTTTGATAAGATATTGGTTATGACAAGAATGTGATCATATATATGTCTATGATTATAGCTCTTGGAGCATTATGGGTACTTGTACCATTATGTATGAATGAATGAGTTGTTCCTATGCATGAGTATTATAACTATGAGTTATGATTTGGCATTTGAGCCTAAATATGAATTATTATGAATAATGTTTGGCCTTCAAGCCTAAGACTGCATTGAAATATTTTGATAAGACTTACTCTTCTTTGAAAGTATGTATATGTATATTATGAGTATTTATTTGGGATGATGACTTAGCACTGTTGGATTAGGGGAGTGCTATTTTTCCTTGAACTATGTGCTGAACATAGGTTATCTGAAATCCTATCCAAAATAGGATAGGTTCCTTTAAGGAAGGCTACTTTATACGAAATGGGATGGGCTCCCGTAAGGTGAAGTATAAGGTGACATGATATGCTATGTATGGAAATCCTATCCGAAATGGAATATGTCTCCATAAGGAAGGTTACTTCATACAAAATGGCATATGTTCATGTACGGTAAAGTATGATTTACCTTTGTCAAGTAGACCACCTCTTTATTGATAAAGGGATTTCATCGGGATTCCAAGTGATAGCTCAGTTAGTCTTACTTATGTCGGTTTAGGTCACATCCCCACTATATATAAAAGCATCACTTCCACCTCATGCATCATTAGTTTCATGACATATTGTTATATTATGTTCCTTGTTATATATCTCTTTCGATAGTATGTGCCCTGTCATCTAACATGGGAATGCAGGTTTTGGTAAGTTTCATACATAGTGTACAGCACACTTAGTACATTCAAACATACTAACGCATACTCTTGCCATTATGATTTTACCATGTAAGGACCAAGGACCTTGATCATCCATTATTTGACGCTTAGCTCAGATTCCAAGTTTACTTGTAGTGGTGAGTCCTATCTTTCAAGAACGACCCACCATCCTTCTACCTATGATACTTTCATTTCTTTATGTACTTAAGGGTGAGCCCGGGGGATACCTTGGCCCCTGATCTATCTATGTTTAAGCATTAGTGGACACCTTGTAAACTCCCTTACATTATATGCTATATGTTATGGTTAAAGTCTATGTTATAGATTGGCTACCTTTGACTATCATTATGTGAATTGGTTATGCGATTTATGGTTAGGTTATATGTTGTGATTGAAGGATCCTAAGTCCAAATTTTTCCCTATAGCGTGATTCATACTTCCCTTACCTTTAGCCATTACGTGTTATGTGTTATGTGAATTCATGCTAATCCTTTTCCATAAGATGCCTCATAGCATGAGTCCTACTTTTTCATCCAGTAGAACTATGTGTTTGCTTTTGTATACGTTTCTGAACCAATGATGTGAGTTTTGGTATCTTGAGTCTTGTTTGAGAACTCTTGGGTTCCCATTTGCCTTGTCACACCTAGATCTTTGGTCCAGGTCGTGACACTTCCTCAAGTCTAAATAGGACTTTTGATAACTTTGGGTCGTCTTCAACATTTTTCTCTAATCAACTTTGCCTTCTCCATAGACTCCAACACCAAATCCAGGCTAATCAAAGTCATTTCTCCCAACTCAAACCATCCCACCAGAGACCTATATCTGCTACCATACAAATCCTGAACAGGTGCCATACCAATGCTTTCATGAAAGTTATTATTATAAGAAAATTCAATGGGCTAAAGATGGTCATCCCAATTACCCTTGAACTCTAACGCACAAGCCCTCAACATATTGTCCAAAGTTTCAATTGTCCTCTTGGCTTATCCATCCATTTGAGGATGAAAGGCAATGCACAACTTCACCTTAGTATCAAGTCTTCTTTGAAATAACCTCCAAAAGTGGGAAGTAAACTGGGTACCACGATTTGATATGATAGACCTAGGCATACCATGCAAACTCATCAACTCTTTGATGTACAATATTGCATAGTCCTTGACACCAAAAGTAGTCTTGACCTGTAGGAAATGAGCTGACTTAGTCATCCGGTCAACAGCAACCCAAATGGAGTTAAATTGCCTTCAGGTCCAAGGAAAACCAACTACAAAGTCCATGCTCAAATCCTCCCACTTCCAAGTAGGAATCTTAATGTCTTGAGTTAAACCACCGGGCCATTGTTGTTAAACCTTCATTTGTTGAAAATTAGGGCATTCGGATACAAACTTGTCTATATGTTTCTTCATACCATGCCACCAACACACCTCCTTCAAATCCCAATACATCTTGCCTAATCCCGGATGAATAGAATAATCAGAGTTATGGGCTTCACTCATGATTACCCTCCTAAGATCGTCCACATCCAGAACATATAACCGATCTTGATCACAAAGAACACTATCTCCTGCTTGGTAGAACACAAATATTTTCTTTTCGGCATCCAATTACTTCACTTCAACCGATGATGGTTCTAATCTTGCTTAGCCTTTACATCAACAACCACGGAAGATTCAACCCCATTTTGAACATGAATACCACCATCATTAGAATCAGCCAACTTGACATCTAACTTAGCCAAATGGTGAATGTCCTTTGCCAACATGAGCCATACTCCTCATGGATAACCTACTAAGAGCATTAACTATAACATTCGCCTTGCTGAGATGATATTGTATACTCAAGTCATAGTCCTTAAGGTGCTCTAACATTCTCTTTTGTCTCAAGTTAAAATCCCTTTGAGTGAATACATATTACAAGATCTTGTGATCGGTGAAAACATCAACGTTCACCCAATATAAATAGTGCCTTCAAATTTTCAAAGCAAATACCATCGCCACTAAATCAAGGTCATGAGTCGGATAGTTGTGCTCATGCACCTTCAATTTCCTTGATGTAAAAGTTATCACTTTACCATGTTGCATAAGCACACACACCAACCTAATTCGAGAAGAATAAAAATATACCACAAACCCAGCTAAGCCATTCAGTAAAGTCTAAACAGGAGTCGATGTAAGCTGATCCTTCAAGGTTTGAGAACTCTTCTCACATTCATTTGTCCAGGCAAACTTAACCTTCTTTTGGGTCAACTTAGTCAATGGAGATGCGATAGATGAAAACCCTTTAGAAAACTTCCTATAATATCCAGCCAACCTAAGATAACTTTGAATATCTGAAGGATTCAATGGTCTAGCCCAATTCTTTATGGCCTCAGTCTTCAACTGGTCAACCCTTATACCATCATCGGACACCACGTAACTCAGAAAAGCCACCGCACACAACCAAAACCCCTATTTGCTAAATTTAGCATACAACTTCTTCTCCCTCAAGGTTTGAAGAACCAACTTCAAATGATCTATATGCTCTCACTCGCTTCGGGAATAAATGATAATATCATTGATGAAGACAACCATAAAACTATTAAGGAATGGATTGAACACTCGATTTATAAGATCTATAAATATAACCCAAGCATTAGCCAAACTAAATGACATCACCATAAATTCAAGTGTCCATACCTAGTCTGAAAAGCCATCTTGGGAATATCACACTCCCTTACCTTCAACTGATGATAACTGGAACGGAGGTCAATCTTCAAGAAATGGGTAGCCCCTTTAAGTTGATCAAACGGGTCATCAATTCTTGGCAACAGATACTTATTCTTAATGGTCACTTTATTCAACTGCCTATAATCAATGCACATCCAAAGAGATCCATCTTTCTTTCTTACAAATAACACCAGAGCACCCCATAGAGATATAATTGGCCTAATGAAACCTTTCTTCAACAAATCCTTCAACCGATCCCTCAGCTCCTTCAACTCAGTTGGTGCCATACAATAAGGAGTAATAGAGATACATTGAGTATCCAGGAGAAGATCTATGCCAAAGTCTATTTTTGTTTCAAGAGGAATATCGAGCAAGTCTTTGGGGAACACATTCGAAAAGTTATTCACCATTGAAACTGATTCAAGAGTAGGTGACTCAGACTCCACATCCTTGACCCTTAAAATATGGTAAATACACCCGTTGGAGAATATCTTCTGGACCTTAAGGTAGGAAATAAACTGATTTAAAAAAAATGGAGTCACTAACCTTCCATTCAAGAATGGGCTCATCCGGAAGTTGGAACTTGACCTTCCGGGATCTATAACCTATAGAGGCATATGATGCATATAACCAATCCATCCCAAGAATCACATCAAAATCAAACATCCCAATTTCCACAAGATACGTGGAAAATCTTTATACAACATAAAAATAGGATAACCCCGATAAACTCTATGAGCAATAACAAATTCACCAATAGGTGTATAAATTAAAAAAGGGTCCCTCAAACTTTTGGAACTCAAACCAAACTTAACAGCCAAAAGAGGAGTCATAAAAACAAATTTGCACCTAGATCAAGCAAAGCATAAGCATTAAAATAAAAGACTCTGAACATACCAGTCACAACATATGGATTCCACCTCCTGTCGAGCGTTCCAAGCATAGAACCTATTGTTTTTGGGGGCACCACCTGGTGGAGCTCTTGGTTGGGCTGCATTACCTTGAACAATTAGATATTTTGGTGCCTTTGGACAATCAACAAGTTTGTGCCCTGTCTCTCTACAACCAACCAAAGTAAGCACTCGAATCCCACAAGCACTTTCTAGGGTAATTTCTCCCACACTTGTCACATTGTGCATGTAATAGCCCGTGCCTCAATAGCTACCTTGGGAGGAGGTAGCCTAGTATTATCAAACTGAGCATTATAACCTTGGCCCTATTGGAAGTGGCCAAAACCACCATCTCCATAGTTGGAGAACCCACTATCAAAATGAGCCCTCTTAGGATCATGCACCCAATTCAACTTAAGCTTTTTCCCTTATACTTGTTCGAATATACCATAAGTTCAGACATATCCATATCCCGAATAAGCATGGTCATATGACATTATTTCACAAGCAAGTCAGGGATACCATAAATAAACTTGTGCATTCTTGCATGAGGGTCATCCATAATTGCAGGAGAATACTTGGAGAACATAGTGAACTTGAGGGCATAAACCTCACACTTATGACACCCTGCTTGAGGTGTATAAACTCATTCATCTTGGCTTCCTTAAGCTCAAGTAGGAAGAAGCGATCCAGAAAGGCAAACATGAACTTTTCCCAATTAACGGCATTACCACTAACCCTCCCCATAGACTATTGGATATACCACACTCAAGCCACATCCTTCAACTGATAAGAATCCAATTTAATTTTATCTTCAGAAATGACCCCCCCCCCACCCAATAACATTCAACACCTTAGTGAGCTCACCAATGAACTCTTGAGCATCCTCATTAGTCTTTGACCCATAAAAATCAAGAGGATTCATTCGGGTGAAATCTCTTACCCTAGAAGTTGGTATGGGATCCTGAGGACATTAGCCTACCTAGTTTGAGAAGTCACTTCCTGGGCAACCATAGTAAAGATTGTACAAAATTCACCATTTAGAGATAGGATCTTCCATAAGGCCTTGAGGTGTTTAACCCTTATTAGTTAGGGTCGGACTTGGTAGGGGAGCTCTTCCTTGAGATATCTTCTGTAAGGGGAGCAAGGACACTATTAAGGTAAAGAAATCAAGCATACAATTCATGGAACGACATAAGATATGAAGAAGAATATGATTCTTAAAACGTCATCGTAGCCTCCAACTCATAGGCATTAGTGCACTTCATACCTATAAATAGGATTCTACTCAACACGGCATGTTAGACTCCAAGGATTATCTACAAACCTAGTGCTCTGATACTAAGCTTGTCATGACCCGAACCTAGGATCTAGGAGTGATATGGCAATTGGGAGCCCGAGAGTCCCCAATCAACCTTCGTAGCATCCATTCACAAATCATTGGTTCAGAAGCATATATAAATAGTAAACAGATAATTTCAAATGATGGAAAAGTAGGACTCACACTATATGGATGTCATAGGGGAAAGGAAGTAACATGGATTCACAGAACACATAAGACTATGGGGGGGAGTAAGTATGACTCACTCTATGGGGGAAATACGGGACATAGGATCTTCCAAATGATAATATGAATCCATCATAAGCTCATAATCAAACTATAATGACATAACCATGTCATAACTATATCCATAACATAATTCTCCTAATACAACACTTAACATGTAAACATAATGAGTTCTACAAGATGTCCAATAATGCCTCTAATCATAAGATAAGATAGGGGCCAAGATATGTTTCGAGTTCACCCTCAAATTAAATATCATAAACCAAGCATAATAAGTAGAGGAAATATGGATTGTCCTTGGAAGATAGGACTCACCACGACAAGCAAATGTCAAGATCCATGCTAGAAATCGTACAGTGGATGAATATATTCCTCAGTCCCTACATGGTTAGATCATGTAGCGCAAAAGTATGCATTAGTACATTTGAATTTACTAAATATGCAGGCATGAAATGCATATGAACTCATTAAACAGACATTCAATGTTAGGTGACAAGGCACCTTTATGGAAAGAACCATATATCAAGAGAATAGAATATCAACATACCATGAAATGCATGATGCATGGCCGTGAACATACTTCATATATAATGAGGATGGATCGTAATAAATATGACACCAAGTGATCTATAACCTGGCGCTCTGTCGCCTCCCCCACAATGGATAAAGAGGTGACCTACTTGCCAAAATTAGATCCTTAACATTATTATTCTTTCCTCCTTGGGGCATAAACATATACCTGTGTTTTCCACATAGTTCAAGAGAGGAGTATGTACCATTAGGGATAGCCCACCCTGCCTCTAATCCTATCAGTTCTAGGTCATCATCCCATCAGAATACATACATACATACATACATATATATATATATATATATATATATATATATATATACATTCTTGTAAAAGAGGCATAAGACTTTCAAATAGTTTACATGCATTTTTAGGCTTAAAGGCCAAATAACGTTCTTTATAATATGCAAAATAAGCTAAAAAGCCAAAATATTCTTCATGAATACTTTTCATGTATAGGAATAGCTCCTTTGGAGCACCTTCATGAGAAATGATTATGAACCCTTGAGGATAGTCCACCCCGTATCAAACCTTAATCGATCATCCCTTAAATATAATTGCATAAACATCCATAATTGCTCCTTGAGCCATAATCTTAGACATATATAATCACATTCTTGTCATAACCATAAGCTTATCAAATTTATATATAAACATAATTATGTCTTGAATCAGTTCATAAGATTCATAAAACCCATAGTCATGTATGCATATGCCATGAATGAGGAGAGATTAACCTAAGTAATAGAGATTCAAAACTTAAATCATAAATACATTATGAAATTCAAATAAAAACAATGTAAAATTCACATTTAAATCATAAAATAGATTACTCATGCGCAAATCAAGCTTTAAAGGGAATATTCACTTTCATAACTTCAATGAATTTCATGATATTAGGGCATATTCACTTTAAAATCAACATTAAAACATAACCCATACATCAGTTCAATTTAATAAACAATAATATTGAAAATCCATATTTAAAGTAATCATAAATTTCATGAAAATCACTTGAAAAGAGTTTGGATCTTCTTGGTTGAAATGGTTCAACAACCAAAATCCACATACATTAGCTATTGAAGACAATTCAAGAAGGAATTTGGTGAAGAAAGACCCTTTCCATGATCCCCAAGCTTAATTCCTACTAGAGTTCTTTGAGAGAGACTAGAGAGAATTTTTAAATGTGAGGAATGAATTTGAATGAGAGGAATAGAGTTTAGGTCATTAGGAAGCCTTTAGGTAGAATAGAAAATCACAAGAGACCCTTAGAATAAACCATAATTATGAAAATGCCGTTAATGAAATGAGTTAAAAAATTAAAAATCAACGCCTCAGGGAGGACTATACGGTCTGTGACACATCACACGACCTTATACTCATCTGCGAACCCACACTTGGAAAAATTATACTTGACGAAGTCCGAAATGATAATCCATACTTAGAAATTTTCAATGTAATCACCCTTACGGGAGGCCAAATGGGTTGTATATGGTCACATGGGCCTTGACACTGCCCGTACACCTCCCCTTAGAAATATTCGCACAATGAAGTTACTGTACGGTGATTTCATACAGAAAAATTTTACTCCAAAATCCATATGAAAGGCCACACAGGCGGTGTTCTTGGCCATATCACCACACTTGGTTGAACAACTATGGAATTTCAAGTTAAGGCCACCACATGGTCCATGAGGTGTCACACGAACCTTAAAGGGTCTATACATCACGTGCCTTAGTTTATATCACCATTTTAAGGGCCAAATACCCTCAAAAGGCCAAGGTCCACTCCATGGAGACTCCACATGAGCGTGTGACCTCACACGGACCATGAGGGCTCCCATGTAGCGTCACCTTGGTCCAAAATTTTTTGAAACCAAAATTTTCAAGCTCCAATGAGATCATACACTATTTGGATCCTTACATGTAGCTTGGAAGATTCTAGTCAAAAAATACTGACCTATTGTTGAACAATACGAAGTCGTTGAAAAAAATGGATAAAGGTTGGCTAAATATATTGAATATCACTGAAAAAATAGTAGACGTCGTCGAAAAGTAGTAGGTATCACAAAAACTAGCCTATCATAGTTTTGCAAGATGAAGAAATACAATTGAAGGGCAAGGCACAGAAGTTGCACGTATGTTACCATAACATAAGGTAGTAGAAAGCCAGATTCACAGGAGCCTCCGAGGAAGACATAAAGATAGCAATGTGGTGAAAAATTTGGGGAGACTCAAATTAGGAAACCTTAGGTATATAGGGGAAAATTTATATAGGTCCTTTCCACATTGGTGGAGTGGAGCAAATCATTAATTAATTTAATTGCTTTATCTTTGTTTTGGTCCATTTAGCCCCTTTTGTGTACAAACTTAATTTTGTTGAAATAAAGGAGTGATCCACTCCACTAATTTTTTTAAAAGGCCTATTATTTCTAGAATATATTGGAAATTACCTGAAATGGATTGATCTTGTTTAGATATTAATAGATCTGGGCAGATCTTCTCTACAAACTAAAGGAAAAGAAGAAAAAATTCACCGAAGACTTCGCTGGAGAAAAAAAGGTTGCTGGAAAAATAATATATGGGAAGTTGAGCATTTTATAGCAGCAAAACATTTCTTTCCAACATTGACATGAATTACAATTTTTTGGTAATAAAATTAAAATAAAAATAATAATTACTTTGATATTATTTCTTACTAATCATTATTAGATTTGATAACAATAGTACTATCAATAAAGAGGACATGTCATTCACACACATATACTACATATAAAAAATTTAAATTATAATTTGTTGTTTTTTAGATTGACTTGATTTTTGATTTGTTTGAGATATAATTTAATAAAAAAATAATAATTTAATTAATATTAGTTGTGATTTGATTTAATCAAAGCTTTTAATAGAATAAATTAAGAACAACACAATATAGTGCACAAAACACGCAGATAATCAAGTAATCAAATACAAAAATTAATGATAAAAAAATAGTAATTCTATCAAAATACATGCAATCAATTATCCCAAAAAATGATGCAAAATCAGCAAAATAGAAAGAATCATAACTAGATAGGGAATCAGAGTATTCATCCACATTCAAATCATGTCAAGGGTCATGCAAGGAAGCTGATTTTTCCATTAGACTTTCTGACAATGAAAAGAAAATCTAAAGATGAAGGAAAGTAAAACAAGGTAGAAGAGGATAAAAAGACAAAACTCACATGGATTGAGATGAGAGATAGGGCCTTGATTCTTCAAAATAGGGTTTTCCCATCGAAGACGATACCTGATCAGAAATAGACAAATTAGTGCTCAGAAGCTTAGTGAAGCAAAATGACAAGAGGGTCAACAAACCTAGCTATGCGATACAAGGAGAAAATGAAGGAAGTTGGTTACCCTGAAATGGAGGAAGAGGAATCACCTGGTCGAAGTCCACAAGAGCATTGGATATGACAAAGAAATGAAAGTGAAGGAGTGGGAGCATAAATTAAGAAACTACATAGGGTTTCTTTTATTGTTCACTAGGTCAGTGTAGGGGCCTACCTTTCAACTCCTTGTACTACTAGACCTTAATTTTGTGGGCTTTCTTGAACCCATCTGTTTTTTAAATGAAATAAATTTGGGTCACTAACTTAAAAATTGATCAAAAAAGTGCAACCAATTATAATTGCCAAATACAAAGGGCAAACAAGATAATACGCTATAGAAGGTAGTTGGAGTTTATGCTCCAGTGAGATATCAGTCATGGTGGAAAAGCAGAAAAAGAAAAGAGTATCTGCAACATCTGAGGAAACCCTATAATCTAAGGGGATATATGTATATAGCTAAGTCCACCATGGACTTAGTTTCCTTATTGGGTATTTGGACTATTTGGGCCAACAAATATGTATCGAGTTCATTGAAATTTTTATTTAATAAAATAGATCTATAGTCCAAATTTACTTTAAGCAAAAGTAATTCAATACTGGCCTAGATGTTGTTTGTAGCTTGGAAGATTTTGGTCAAAAAATACTGACCTATCATTGAATAATAATTGAGCATTACTAAAAATGGATAAAGGTTGTTGAAAAATATTAAATATCGTTTGAAAAATAGTAGCCATCGTCGAAAAGTAGTAGATATCATAGAAACTAGCCTATCATACTTTTTCAAGTTGACTCAGTACAATTGAAGGGCAAGGCACAGAAGGTGCACATATGTTTCCTACAACATAAGGTTGTAAAAAGTCAAATTTCGAGAAGTCTCCGAGGAAGACATGAAGATAGAAATGTGGGAAAAAGTTCAGGGAGATTCAAATTGGGAAACCTTAAGTATTTATGTAAGTCCTTTCCACATTAGTGGAGTGCACCGGATCATTACTCAATTTAATTTTTTTATTTTGATTTTGGGTCATTTTGATCCTTTTGTGTATAAACTTTAATTTTGTTAAAATAAAGGAGTGATCCTCTCTAGCCTCCACTAATTTTTTTTAAAAGGCCTATCGTTGCTAGGATATGCTGGCAATTATCTGAAATGGATCGATCTTATTTAGATCTTAACAGATCTAGGTAGATCTTCTCTAGAAACTAAAGAAACAGAAGGAAAAATTCACCAAAGACTTTTTGAGATTGACTTGAGTTACAATTTGTTTGGAGTAAGATTGTTAGACCCCGTAAATAACTAAATGGAGGTTAATTGCTCATTTGGGAAAATTGTTGTGATTGAGGTGTATTTTAAATTTTACTAACTTATGGTGCGGGAGTATGGGATCAAGTGAATT
>JAOTQJ010001768.1:0-18959 GCA_025642045.1 Solanum sejunctum | reverse complement strand
ATAATCAATATTTGGATTTGTATCATTGTTTTTTCAGCAACACATTCGTGCATTGTATATTAAAAAGAATTATGGGTGATGTGGGTATACACATATATATATATATATATATATTCATTTTGTGAGTAATACTTTCTCAAAGAATATTTACCAACAAGAAGTTATATAGTGTGTGTGTTTTGCCCCGAGATTCATAATATACTTATCTATATGATTGTTATAATATATATATATATGAGCTTCAGTCGTCACTCGTGGAGGTGAACCTTTCTAAGGAAACAATAACTACAAGCAGTGACAAACCCTATACATATCGTAACAGCTATCCAAAAATTATGACAAAAAGACCACTGTTAAAATCATAATAATAATTTGATTGGTATCATTATTTATTAGCGACACATTCATGCGTTTATTATTGAAAATGGTGTGGGTATACACATACCTATACTCATTTTGTGAAAGGATTTTTCTCAGGAAGCTAATACCTACAGAAAGGCAGTGATTAAAAAAAACTCGATACTTGTATCACTTCGAATCTATGAGCATTTGTGGTAATGGACAAGTCATGTATCTTTAGCTGATGATTGTTTTTGTTTTGAGATATCTCTTTCGATGAATCTGGTACATGATATATCGGCTTGCTTCATGTGTCATGTCCATGTATAAGAGATACTCAAACAGTTAATCCTGTTAAAATGAAATCAAACTAATACAAAAGATCAAATATTACTACTACATGCCACAAATCTTGTGGTTGGAAAAGCATGCTTAATTAATAAGTATAGAAAAAGTCAAATATGGTGTGCTTAAAGAAATCCTATTTCAATTTGAAGACATGCTCAATTTGGAGAAACATACTTGAGCATTAGAAATGTGAAAGCCTCCTTTATTTAACTGAGAAACACTATGATGGTTAGTTAGTCTATATATCTATTGTATTTAAGACATACATAGATATGTGAGTAAAAAAATTTGAAAAAAGGCACAGCCTCAATCAAAGAAGTGTCAGAGCACTAATAGGAAAAAAAAAGAGAGAAAGATTTGAGAGTTTATGTTCTAAATAGTAAACTGTAATATCTGTCTGTTATAATCTTTTACTCCTTCTGTGATAAAAATATTATTTTTTTGTCCATTATGCTTCTAACAAGTGGTATGAGAGCAAGGTTTGTGTAAACACCATGATGTCAAATATGTTTCAGTTGCAAGTCCCTAAACTGACAAATTCAAATTATGGGAATTAGAGCATCCAAATGAAAGTGTTACTTGTGGCAATTGATTGTTGGGATATTGTTGAAATTGGTTATGAGATGCCAGCAGATGTAGCAACTGAAGTACTATTATCAATGAAAAAGAAGTATTGCGAAGAAATTGAGTAGGAGATAAGAAGGCGCTGAATGCAATTCATCAAAGTACTGATGAATCAACCTTTGAAAAAATTTCTGGAGCCCAGACATCAAAGGAGGCATGGGAGATTTTACAAAAATCTCTTCAAGGAGCTAAAAGAGGTAGAAGGGTATGCTTGCAAACCCTTAGAGCTAAGTTTGAGAATTTAAAAATGAAAACGTCTTAAGCATAAACGAGTATGTCACCCAAGTAAAATTGATAGCAAATAAGATGAAGAGAAATAAAGAAACGCTCAATGATGCTCGAGTGATGAAGAAAATTTTGCAGTCATTGACATACAAATTTAACTATGTGGTTGCCATAATTGAAGAATCAATTGATTTATCAAAGATGACCTTTATAGGCTCTCTTCAATCTCATGAGCACAAGATGAAGCAATATGATGATTCCGAAGGTTTGGTTCAAGCTTTGCAAAGCATTTTATCTTGGACTAAAAGAAGCACGAACAGTAGCTCAGGACAAAGTTCAAACAACTGTGGAGGATATCGAGGTGGCATTAGAGGTTGTCGTGGACAATGTGGACGACGCTGTTAATCATATGGCAAAGGAAAGTCAAATGAAGATTATTATAGAGCAAATCATGGACAAGGAGATCGAGGTAGAAGTCGCGGCAGAGGAAGATCTCACAGAGTTTTAAATCCCAGGTGTAGTGCTATAATTATGATAAATATGGTCATTTTAGCTACGAGTATTAATTAGCTCCTATGAGATAAAAGAACCCATGTAACAACTATTGAAGATGAAAATGAAAAATCTCTCATATTCCTCACATACAAAGGATATCAAGGTTCTAAGAGAAATATTTAGTATCTTGATAATTGTGCCAGTAATTACATGACTTGATGGAAGGAATTGTTCGTGGAGCTAGATGAAACTTTCAACGTATGTGTAACTTTTGGAGATGATTCACATGCTAATGTCCAAGGCAAAGGCAAAGTTATGATTACTTTGAAGAATGGAGAGAAAAAGTACATCACTAATGTGTATAATGTACCAGCTTTGGAAAGCAATATCATTAGTATTGGCCAACTTAGTGAGATGGGATACGAGGTACTAATAAAGGATTGTTCACTAACCTTGAGAAACAAAAATAGAGAATTGATTTCCAGGGTTGATATGACATGGAATCGTCTTTTTACTACCGACATCGAATCTAGAGAAGTGCATAAAGGCATCCATAAAAGATTTATCATGGCTTTGGCACTCCAGGTATGGTTATCTTGGATTTTCTGGCTGAAGTTGTTAACTGAAGAAAATATGGTTAACGGATTACCAAAAATAAATCCACTAGATCAACTATGTGAAGCCTGTATCAAAGGGAAACAACACAGACAAAGTTTTGAAGTTGGAAAGTCTAGAGAGTTACAAGACTACTAGAGATTGTGCACTCAGATCTAGCTGATCCATTTGACATATCATAACTTGGTGGAAATAGGTATTATCTAACCTTTATTGATGAATTCACTAGAAAAAGTTAGGTATATATTCTCAAAGAAAAATTAGAAACTCTTGATAAATTCAAAGAGTTAAAGGCAATGGTGGAAAAACAAAGTAGGTATTTTATAAAGATACTTAGATCTAACAGAGGAAGCGAGTTCACTGCAAACTTGTTTGAAGATTTTTTTAAGAAGCATGGGTTTATTCATGAGTTGATAGTCAGATATATACCTCAACAAAATGTAGTAGCAGATAGGAAGAATCACACCATTCTCAACATGGCAAGGAGTATGGTGAAAGGTAAGCATTTACCTAGAAGTTTCTAGGCTGAAGTAGTTCAGCTTGCAGTCAACCTATTGAATCGTTGTCCAACAAAGGATATCTGGTATATGACACCAAATAAAGTATGAAGTGGTCAGAAGCTCAGAGTTGAACATCTTAATATTTTTGGGTGTATCATATATTCCCATGTTCTTGAACAATTGAGAAAGAAGCTCAATGATAGAGGAGAAAAGTGCATCTTCATTGGCTATAACAAAAGAAGCAAAGCTTATAGGTTGTATAATCTGCTCACTAAGAAGGTCTTCATCTCAAGAGATGTTAAATTTAATGAAGCTGATTATTGGATATGGATCAAAGAGGGAAAAAAGTTGAAGGATTATTCTTCCATGACGAAGATGATGATGATCTTTCTGTCCATAGTGAACAAGGTGATGGGCAAAGTTCTCCACAGAGTCCAGGTGTAACAACTCATTCAACATTTGCATCACCAAGTAGCAGTAGCTCAAGTGATGTGAAGTATTCGTGAAATTTATGATGAAACAGAATTGGTTGAAACAACTCTCGATTATTCTTCAATCTGTTTATTGGCTGAATGTGATCCAATCAAATATGAAGAAGCAAATCAAGATATAATGTGGAAAAAGGTGATGGACGAAGAGATTGCAGCTGTAAGAAGGAATGACATATGGGAGCAAACAAGTCTACCAAAAGGACATAGTTCTATTAGAGTCAAATGGGTGTACAAGACAAAGGCCAACAAAGAAGGAAAGATAGATAAATATAAAGCAAAACTTGTTGCCAAAGGCTACAAACAAAAAGATAGAGTTGATTATGATGAAGTGTTTGCTCTAGTCGCAAGGATGGATACTGTAAGGCTCTCACCGCACTTGCAACACAAAATTAGTGGAAGATATGTCAGATGGATGTGAAGTTAAAATTTCTAAATTGCTATCTAGAAGACGAAGTTCATATCGACAAATTGCCTGGCGAAAGGACAAGAAGACAAAGTCTATCGTCTGAAGAAAGCTTTGTATGGATTAAAGCAAGCTCTGCAAGCATGAAATACTAGGGTTAATGAATATTTTCAGAAGAATGGATTTGTGAAAATTCCATACAAGCATGCGTTATACACGAAGAAAAATTAAGTTAGTGATATTATGATCGTGTGCCTATGTGTGGATGATATAATTTGCACAAGAAACAATCCAGGTATGTTAAAAGAATTTAAGAAAGTTATGACTAGAGAATTTGAAATGCCAGACATAGGTGAAATGCCATATTTTCTTAGAGTCGAAGTGAAACAAATAGAGGATGGAATATTTTTGTCTCAAAAGAAATATGCTGAGCAAATTCTAAAAAGAGTTCATAATGCAAGATTGTAAGCTGATAGCCACACCCCACAGAACCAAGCATGAAGCTAAGTGTTGACTTCCCAAGTGAGCTTGTAAATCCAACATTGTTCAAAAGCATTATTCAAAGTTTAAGGTATTTACCTATCTGGCAGCTAGATATCATATATGCAGTTGGACTGGTGTAACACCCCCAAAATTCTTTCTACCTGGTCTGGAGTGAATGTGCAGGGGTAGCTGAGAAATGACCGAGAAAATCTGCATAGGAAGGTTCTCAGGAATCATTTCGACTCATAGATATGCTTACAACTTGTAGAATGGCTCTAGTAAAACAAAAGATGAATTGGTGAAATTTTCTAAGTCTGAAGCCAATATATGAAATGTAGTACGACCCATAAAATATATCATGACTTATAGCGAACGTTTCATGACAAATTTTAGTAACTCAATTTTCAGGACCATTAGTTTACGAGAGGAGTTTACGACCAGTAGAATGTTTTACGAATCGTAGAGAGGGGTTTCATGCAAATTTATAGTAACTCAGATTTTCAAACACCTAGTTTACGAGGGGTGGTCTATGGCTTGTAGTATGATCTATGACTCATAGACAAGGTCTCGTGGATTCAAACGATAGTTTTTATGAGGGGTATTTCTTTCCATTCTGACTTCTATTTAAATGAATCCTTGGTCGTTTTAGGCTTGAATAAAACCTTAAAATAAACCGTAGGTGTATCATTCATTATTATTCATACTTAGAGTTTCGTAAGAGCACTAGATAAGGGAGATGAAGCTAGAATTTCCAATTCAAGTGTGAGGATCGACTGGGGTTCAATAGTTTCCTCTATTTCTAGGTATGTAAGGCTTAGTAAAGTGTGAAATTTTCTTCTTCACACGCCCCTTTTATCATCTTGACTCAAGATTTTGGAAACGAGTTAAGATTTGAGAAAATTTAATTATATTAATATTGGAATTCTTGTGTTTATTATTACGTCTTCTGATAATATGTGAGGTACTTGTTGCATTATATAATTTTTATATGAAATTGAAGTAAAGTTTTATACTTGATAGCATGAACCCTAAATTGCATGATTTTATAAAATTCTATGCATGCCATTGAGTATTTGAATTGAGTAATTTGAGTAGTTGAGCTGAGTAAATTGAGTATGATTAAGCATGAGAAGCATGTTGCATTGAGTCTCATATATCACTATATATGATCATGTTTCTTGCCCTATATGATGAGTCAAATTGAGTTAGTCAAAATGACGTTTTGAGTTTGAGTTGAATTTAATGAATTGCATTAATTGAATGAGTTGATGAGTAACTAAGATGAGTTGAGTTGAGATAACCCAATGAGGTTTGAGTTTTTAGTTGATTGGCTGAGCACTGAGGATTGAGTCTATTGATGAGTTGAGAATGATTTAGTCTTTGGAGGAGTATCAAGCACCAAGTGATGAGTGATTAAACACCTATTTTTACCTACAAATTATGTTGCCAGTGTAGGATAGTTGTACAACTCATTCTGGCAACTCTTGTCCCGTAAGTGGACATTTATTACGGATCCAAGAAAGAGTTGATCATCCATAGGCACATTTAGGAAAGGCATGCCAACGACGTCGCCTTCATTGTGCATCATCCAATCTAAGCGTGATGAGATGTGGATTTTGGATAAGAGAAACTCCTAAGCAACCTTGATTGAGCATGATATTTTTTTAAATTGATTCAATCCTTACTGAGTATATTTTACAAAAAATGATTTAATTTTAACTTGCATGTACTGAGTTAAGCATGAGTTGTTGAGTCAAGAGGTGTGAGTTAAGTTTTACTTTCTTGAGCTATTTTACGTACCAATATATTCGATATACTGACGTCCATTTAGGACTGCATCATTTTATAGTGCAGATACAGGTGATAGAGGACTTCAACCTGTGTATCATTGAGGTCCAGATCAGTACACTTCCAGGGTTAGTGAGCCCTCTTTGCTTTTCGGTGGATCTCTTTTATCTTAAGATTTGAGCTAGTATATTTTCCTTCTTTAATTTGGGGTGTCCATGGTCTATTATAGAATCATCTATATGGTTGAGTAGAGGCGTCATAAATACTGAGTAAAGGATTTGTTGAGTATATTATATTACAAACTTATTTTATTTGAACTTATAATAAAATAGCGTTATATTTTATTTTTACGATGTCTTATATTTGAGTTCTTTCTTTCATTGTTGAGTTGATGTAACGATGAGGCTAGGTGGTTCTCTTGGAAAATTAGTAATGGTTCTTTAAGTGTCGGCCACGCCAAGGATACCCTCTCGGGGTGTGACAAACTTGGTATCAAAGCATAGAGTTCAAGAGTCCTAGGGAGTCTATAAAGCCATGTCTAGTAGAGTCATATTTATGGATGTTTTGTGTACCATACCATTAGCTGGAGGCTATAGGACACTAGGAATTGTTACCTTTTTCTTGTGTTCTGAGTTCATCCGATAGAGTTAAATCTCTATAAAATACTTTTCTAACTCATGTGTTACATACTTGCAGATTGTTCCTCCTAGACGCATCATAATCCAGAGGAATGCTTCAGTTAGCAATGCTGAGAAACCTACTTCAGAGGTGCCTCCTTAGATAAAAAAGAGGGGCCGAGGTCGACCGTCTAGAATTGTTGGAGTTCTTGTGACACTTACCAGTCCATCTACTCCTACTATAGAGGCTGACTTCAGAGGATTTACCACTATGCTCACATAGTTAGTGGCTGCCCAGAGCGGGAACTAGGGCTCACAAACTCCAAGTTCTAACCCTCATGAACCAACGGCTGCCTCCAGAGTAAGATATTTTCTAAGGATGAATTCACCTGTCTTCACTAGGTCAAAGCATGAGGAGGACCCTCAAAACTTCATTGATGAGATGAGAAAGTTTTTGAAAAACCATGTATATGACTAAGACTAAAGGAATTGAGCTTGTTTCTTGCTAGCTTAAGGATATGGCCAATGTTTGGTACAATCAGTAGGAAGAGAGTCAAGGTGAAAATGCTAAGCCCGCTGCTTGGGACATGTTTGAGAGTGCCTTCCTCAATCACTCCTTTCCTCAAGAGTTGAGAGAGGAAGAGGTTGAGGAGTTTGTCAACTTGAAACAAGAGAGGTTGACTGTCAAATAATACAGTTATCCAATTATCTAGGTATGCCCTAGATATGGTCCAGGATATGAGATCAAGGATCAGAAAATTCGTATCTGGGTTGGGTAGACCAGTAAAGAAGAAGTGCAAGGCGTCATTGCTGATCCCAGGCATGGATATCTCCAGAATGATAATTTATGCCCACCAGACCGAGGAGGATAAGAACAAGGATAAGAGGAGCATCTGAATAAGAATGCTTGGTCAACAAGGCTTGAGCCTAGTCAGACCAAGCAGAGTAAGGGAGATAAGTCTTACTTCTAGAAAAGATCATATAGATATGCACCATCCTCAGCTAGTGTACCAACCCTAGTCATAGTATGATCACAAGTACCAAGGTCAGCCAAACGTTAAGGTATAGGGTGCATAATCTTAGGCAAATGTAACTCTTGGATCAAAAGGGAAGCCACCTTATGCGAAATGTGGCACGATATATCTAGGAGAATGTGGAGATAGAGGGAATGGTTGCTATAAGTGTGGCCAGCCAAGCCACTTTTAGAGGGAGTGTCCGATGTGGGGCAATAAGGCGCAGTCTTCTACCATAGCACCACCAACGATGGGTAACCAGATAGGTACTACACTATGGCAAGGCAATGGGACAAACTGTCTGTGTGTGATGGGGAACATGATATGGTCACTTCAAATTCTTGGTGATGTCTTTTAGGTTGATAAATGCACCTACAGCCTTCATGGACCTGATGAACAGAGTATTCAGATAATATCTGTACATGTTCATGATCATGTTCATCGATGATATTTTTGTGTATTCTAGATATAAGGAGGAGTATGCCAGTCACCTCAGGATCGCTTTGTAGATGCTCAGAGATAATGAGTTATATGCATCAAGTGTGAGTTTTGGCTCAAATATCTGCTTTCCTTGGGCCATATAATTTCTGGAGATGAAATTTGAGTAGATACTCAAAATATTGAGGCTATCAAGAACAAGCCTAGACTAAGATAAGGAGTCTTTTGGGATTGGCTAGCGATTAGTAGAAGTTTGTTGAGGGGTTTTCTTCTATATCAGCACTGTTTACAAAATTAGCTTAGAAGAAGTTCAAGTTATAATGATCTGACGAGAGTGACAAAAGCTTCCAAGGGCTAAAGATGAGGTTAAGTACTACACCAGTGTTAACCTTACCTGATAGGATAGATGGATTTGTGATTTACTATAATACGACCTTACCTAACAAGATGGATATATTTGTGATTTACTATGATGCTTCGAGAGTAGGATTGGGATGTGTGTTGATGCAGAAGGGAAAGGTTGTTGCTTATGCTTCTAGACAGGTTAAAGTGAATGAAAAGAATTATACCACTCATGACTTGGAGATAACGGTAGTGGTGTTGCTCTCAAATTATGGTGCCACTATTTATATGGAGTGCATATTGACGTATTCATAGACAACAAGAGCCTGCAATATGTTTTCATCCAGAAGGAACTTAACTTGAGGCAAAAGAGATGGCTTGAATTGCTTAAAGACTACAGCATGAGCATCCTCTACCATCCAGGTAATGCTAATATGGTTGTTGATTCTCTTAGCAGGTTGTCCTTGGGAAGCACCAGCCATATGGAAGAGGAGAAGAAAGAGTTCGCCAAAGAGATTTATAGACTAGTACGATTAGGAGTCCAATTAGATGAATCAGGTGAAAGAAGAGTTCTTGTACATAATGGATTTCCATTATCTACAATAGGAAGAGGTGAAGGAGAAACAAGATCAAGATCCTATTTTATTACAGTTGAAGGAGGATGTACATAAGCAGAAGTTAATGGCTTTTGCCAAAGGAGAAGATAGAGTATTGAGGTATCACAGCAAATTGTGTGTTCTAATATTGATGGCATTGGAGAGAGGATTATGGCAGAGGCCCATTGTTCTAGATATTCCATCCATCTAGGGTCTACCAAGATATACTATGACTTGAGAGAAGTCTACTAGTGGAGTAAAATAAAGAGAGATATTGCTGAGTTTATTTCCAAGTGCTCAAATTGCCAACAAGTTAAATGTTGATCACCGAAGGCCATGTGGTGTACCTCATAACTTTGAGATTCCAAAGTGGAAATAGGAGATGATTAACATGGAATTTATCACAAGCTTATTAAGGTCTTGCAGACAATACAATTTAATTTGGGTAATAGCTGATCAAATGATGAAATTTGCACACTTCTTGGCAGCTAAGACAACCGACACTATAGAGGATTATGCTCGGTTATACATAGGGGAAATTGTTAGACTACATGGAGTTGCCTTAGCTATCATCTTAGATGGAGGAGCTCAATTCACCTCTCATTTTTAGAGATCTTTTCAGAAGGGTTTGGGTATAAAAGTGCATCTTAGCACTGCCTTTCACCCTCAGACGGATGGCCAAGCAGAATGTATTATTTAGACCTTAGAGGATCTATTAAGGGCCCATGCTATTAACCTTAAGGGTAACTGCGATGAGCAATTGCCTTTGATAGAGTTTTCTTACAATAATAGTTTCTTTTTGAGCATACAAATAGCCTCATATGAGGCACTTTATGGAAAAAGGTGTAGGTTGCCAATTGGATGGTTTGAGTAGGTAAAGCGGGGTAGATTGGACCAAACTTGGTTCACCAAGATATGGAGAAGGTGAAGATCATTCAAGAAAGGTTAAGGATTGCACTAAGTTTATAGAAATACTTACACAGACACTAGAAGAAGAGACTTAGAGTTTAACGTTAATGATTGGGTGTATTTGAAAGTGTAGCCCATGAAAGGAGTGATGAGGTTCGGAAAGAAAGGAAAGGTATGTTTGAGGTACATTGGCTCTTATCAGATAATGAAGAGAGTGGCTAATGTGGCATATAAGTTAGAACTACCATCAGAGTTAGAGGCCATCCACCCAGTTTTCTACATTTCTATGCTCAAAAAGTGTTTGGAAGATCCACAGTTGGTAGTGCCTGTCGAGATTATTGAAGTGAAAGACATCCTGAGTTATGAGGAGATCCCTCTCCAAGTCCTTGATTGTTAGAGTTACAAGTTAAGAATCAAAGAGATTGCATCTATCAAAGTGTTATGGAGGGACCAATTAGTAGAAGAAGCTACTTGGGAGATGGAGGAGGATATGAAGGCCAAATATCCTCACTTGTTCCTTCCTACTGATGATGAGAGAGTTGATGGTAATGCATTCCCTCTAAGTCTATGGATTTTCATTCCTTGAGTTCTCCTTCCATTATCAACATGATAGACGATAGAGTTCTAGAGTTCAAGTGATGGTTGATGTGATTTGTTGATTGTTTGATTATTTTACTTGCTAAAAATTTCTAATTTCTTGGTTGCATGAGTGAGGTGAGAGCTAGTTGATTATTAGAGTTCATAAGAAAATTCGTGCCTTGGCCTAAATCCCTAGAATTCTCTTCATTCGAGGATGAATGATCCCAAGGGGAGATAATGTAACACGCTTAAATCCCTATCTATCTAATCTAGAATAAATGTTCAGAGGTTGCTAAGAAAAGACTAAGAAAAGTTGCAGAGGAAGGTTCATGAGAACCATTTACGACTCGTAGACAAATTTACGACTCATATAATGGGTCTCGTATAACCCCAGATGTTTTGGTGAAATTTTCTAAGTTTGCACCCTATATATGAAATGGAATACGACTCATAAAGTATGTCATTACTCGTAGAGAAGGTTTTATGACAAATTCTAGTAACTTAATTTTAAAGACCTTTAGATTACGAGAGGAGTTTACGGCCTGTACAATGTTTCATAGATCGTAGAGAGGGTTTTTGCGCTAATTTCTAGTAACTTAGATTTTTAGACACTTTGTTTACGAGGGGTGGTCTATGACTCTAGAATGATCTACGACTCATAGATGGGGCCTTGTAGAATTAGATGACAGTTTTAATGAGGGGTATTCTTGTCCATTCTGACTTCTATTTAAATAAATCCTTGGTCACTTTAGGCTTGAATAAAGCCTTAAAACAAACCCTAGGTGTATCATTAATCATTCTTCACATTTAGAATTTCTTGAAAGCACTAGAGAAGGGAGAAAAAGCTACGATTTCCAATTCAAGTACGAGGATCGACTGAGGTTTGATTGTTTCTTCCATTTTAAGGTATGTAAGGCTTATTAAAGTGTGAAATTTCCTTCTTCACATGCTTCTTTCATCATCTTGAGTCAAAATTTGGAAAAGAGTTGAGATTTGAGAAAATTTTATTATCTTAACACTGATATTCTTGCATTTATTATTAAGTTTCCTGATAATATATGAGGTACTTTTTGCATTATATAATATCTATATAAAATTGAGGTAAAGTTTTATACTTGATAGTATGAACCCTAATTGTATGATTTTATGAAATTCTATGCATGCCATTAAGTTTTGAGTTGATTGACTGAGCATTGTAGGTTGAGCTGATTGATGAGTTGATTGATGAGTTGAGCATATTTTAGTCTTGGTAGGAGTATCGAACATTGAGCAAGGAGTGAGTAAGCACCTACTTTAACCCACAAAACTACGTTGCCAGCGTAGGATAGTCATACTACTCATTTTGGCTACTCTTGTCCTGCAAATGAACATTTATTATGGATCCAAGAGAGAGTTTATCATCCTTTACCGTGGCACGTTTAGACTGGGTATGGAAACGATGTTGCCTTCGTTGTGCATCCCCTAATCTAAGGTTGATGGAATGTGGATGTCAGTTAGGAGAAACTCCTAAGCAACCTTGATTAAGCATGATATTTTTTGAAACAACATATATCCTTACTAAGTATATTTTACAAAGCATAATTTAATTAAAGAGAAACTTTTATCTTATAAGTTGAGCTAGTATATTTTCTTTCTTTAATTTGGGGTGTCCATGGCCAGTTATGGCATCATCTAGATTGTTGAGTAGAGGCTTCATAGACAATGACTGGAGGATTTGTCGAGTGTCTTATACTCCAAATGTATTTCATTGGAACTTATAATATATAGAGTTATATTTTGCTTTTACGATGCTTATATTTGAGTTCTTTCTTCCGCTGTTGAGTTGATATGTTGATGTCACCATATGGTTCTATTGGGGAATTAGTAATGGTTCTTTAAGTGTCAGGCATGCCAAGGGTATTCTTCCGGGGCATGAAAACTAGTTTGTAGATTCATGGAGAAACCAAAGCAAGATCATTGGAGTGCAGCAAAGAGAATTTTGAGATATATCAAAGGTACTGTGGATCATGGTCTATTCTATACGCACTCAAAAAAATTAAGATTGGTTGGTTACTCAGGTAGTGATTATATGGGAGACTTGGATGATTAGAAAAGTCATTCGGTTATCTCTTCCATCTTTGCTCAACAACATTTTCATAGTCATCAAAGAAACAACAAACTGTTTCTCTTTCAACTTGTGAAGCAGAATACATAGCAGCTTCAACATGCACCTGTCAAGCTATCTGATTGAAGAATATTTTGAAGGAATTGTATTTTATTCAAGAAGGATTGTATTTCTGCCATATTACTTGTGAAGAATTTGGTGTCACATAGATGAAGCGAGCATATTGATACAAAATATCATGTTATTCGTGAGGAAGTGAAGAGCAAAATAGTGGAATTAATCTATTGTCACACAGAAGATTAATTGGCAGATATTTTTACAAAGTCATTGAAAGTGGACATATTTCACATGCTCAAAGAGAAACTCAGAATGAAAAGTTTGGTTTGAGGGACAGTGTTAAAATCAAACCAAACTATTACAAAAGGTCAAATATTACTACCATATGCCACAAATCTTGTGGTTGGAAAAGCATGCTTAATTAATAGGCATAGGAAAAGTCAAATATGATGTGCTTAAAGGAATCCTAATTCAATTTGAAGACATGCTCAATTTGGAGACACATACTTGAGCATTAGAAATGTGGAAGCCTCCTTTGTTTGACTAGAAAATATTATGGCGGTTAGTTAGTCTATATATGTGTATTTTATTTAAGGCATGCATAGATATGTAGGTAAAAACATTTTAAAAAAAGGGATAGCCTCAATCAAAGAAGTGTCATAGCACTAATAGGGAAAGAGAGAGAGAGAGAGAGGGGGGAGAGAGAGAGAGAGAGAGAATTGAAAGTTTATATTCTAAATAGTAAATTGTAATATTTTTGTGTTGTAATCTTTTACTCCATGTGTAATAAAAATATGTTCACTACACTTTCAACAAGTCCAGTATGTGTGATTTGCTAAACCCTAAATAGTTATGTAATACCTTAAATGAATCTTCATTTGTTTGCTTCGCATTGATAGCATCCATGAAAATTTTAAAATTCTCTATTATAAGCTATTCCTTGAGCTCGACAGACACCTAAAATGTGTAGTAAAATAGTATACAGATTTATATTTTAGCAAAATAAAACTAGAATAACTAAAATAAAAATAAAATAGCATACTGAATCCTTCAACTTTGCTAGATCTTTTGTCAAATTCACAATATTATCGGCGTTGCTGCTCGATTGTTTCTCATTCAACACAACTGATGGTATCTCATCATCCATGTCATTGTCAATAGATACTTTTGGTTGTTTTTCAAGATTTTGTGGTGGAACATCATTATTCACTTTAGTTGATACAACAGGAGATTCAATGGAGAACTTTTCACTCAGATATTCACCCGCATTTGTCTTTTCTTCTTTTGGGAGGCTACAATGATCCATCGGCCTATTTTTCTCTCCTTTTTTCTTTAGAAACTATACTGGAGGGACCGAGGTAAAAATGTCATCCTTAACAGGCTTATTGACTGCTATTTCTGAGCAGATTGTATCACCTGCACCCTTTTCTGATAGAATTTTAAGAAATGCAATCTCCTTAAGTGTGAGTGATATATTCTGATAAGTTGACCGTGAAAATCAAAAAAAAGAAAAAAACCACATACTTTACGTATAAAAAAAATTAAAACAAATATTATATATATTCGTAATATAAGACGTGTACCTGAATCTCTATGAATAAGTTACTGGATTATCATTGTCTCTAAACATCACCTTTCATTAAATACTCATAATATGGTCGCTTATCTATGGTCCTCCAATTTAGCAACCTGTGAATTTGAGATGATTCGTTGATAGCAATCTTTGAGTTAATGATAGGCAATATTCATACAACCAAACTGGCATTGCGAGGGGCATACCACCAATCCTATAGTATTGTTTCACAACGTCCGTTTTCTTTGAAATACTCTTAACCAAAGCTTTAAACGTTTTTATGCCCCAAGGGTGTTTGTTGTATCACCACACTAGACCAAATCAAAGTGAATTCGTGGTATGGATGCATTAGTCTTCTCTTTGGAAGATATGAATATATTTATGAAATAAAGTATTGCTAACTTGACAGCGTCATCATCGTTACCATCACCCAAAAATATTGTTCCAAAATCTCCTAACCAACTCTGCGTTTTTCATAGTTCTCTTAACTCCGAAATATTGTTGAATGAGCCTGTTAGGTTCAAATGTGTTGAATGAAAAATCCTCCATATTAGCAACACAATTTGACCCCAAGATAATAGCAAACTCTCTAATACTGAATCACAATGTTGATTGATTTATATGAATTAAGAGGGTATTTGGAGAACTTTGTACCAGTTCACACGCCATGAAACACCTGAAAATTTGAGCCTGAACAAAATATTGGTGCTAGAGGTAGCAATTTTAGTCCATATAATGTAAAAGTTACCCATTTTATCCATATTTATTTTAATGAATTACTCATATTTTTTAAATAGGTAAATATGGATTGACCTATTGTAAGTGTTTATACAAATATGATCAAAATGGATAAAATATGAATACCCATATAGACCCATAGATCCCCCAACTCATAATAAAAAAAAATTAATTGCTCCAATAATTTTTTTGTGTACATGATTTTTTTTATGTTTCTTGAAAAAATTTTGGACCGGGGAAGGGTAGGGGGCAAAAAAATGTTTTATTGGGGCCGACATAAATATCAAAAAATCAAAGCAAACCAAACTAATTCAATTTTTCAATTTGATGTTGGGGTGGGGGATGAGGTGGGAGGAAAAAAAATTATTTTTATCTTTTATCAGGGCGAGCATACAAATTAACAAATCAAAAAATCGAAACAAATTACACCAAACTAATCTGGTTTTTCAGTTTGGTGTCAGAGGTGGGGGAGGCAATAACAACAACAACAACAACATACCCAGTGATATCCCACAAGTAGGGTCTGAGGAGGAAAGATTGTACGCAGACCTTACCGCTACTTTATAGAAGTAGAGAGGCTGTTTTCTAAAACCCTCAACTCAAAACTCATTAGTGGAAAGATTAGATATGGCAAAAAGCAGTGAAATAAAAATGTATGATAAGAAAACAACAAGTATGATTAACAATTCATAACACATGACAATAAGTAACTATGATAAACTAACACTTATACATAAGATAATGCAGAGAGAAAGGAATAGTAATAACAAAAATATTAATAAACTCTAAAAACAATAAGAAGAAGGCAATGAAGGAGAAGAATAGAAAGAAGAAGAAGAGCTTAGCATGCTACTCTTATACGCGATCTCCACTCATTTATATCTAAAGTCATGTCCTCAGTGAGGTCGAGTGCCGCTATGTCCTGCTTGATCACCTCCCCCCAGTACTTCTTCGGTCTACCTCTGCCCCTCTGAGTAGCTCCAACAGCCAACCTTTCGTACCGCCTAACAGAAGCATCGATACTCCTTCTCTGCACATGTTCGAACTATTGCAGTCTCGCTTCTCTCATCTTATCCTCCACCGGAGCCACCTCCAGTTTCTCTCGAATAGCTTCATTCCTAACCTTGTCACTTCTGGTATGACCGCACATCTATCTCAGCATTCTCATCTCAGCGACATGCAGCTTCAGAACATGAATCTTTTTAATTGGCCAACACTCCGCCCCATACAACAACGCAAGTCTAACCACTACTCTGTAGAACTGACCCTTAAGTATGGGTGGTATCTTTTTGTCACATAATACTCTAGAGGCCAGCCTCCATTTCGTCCATGCTGCCCTAATACGTTGTGTGACATCATCATCGATATCGCCACTACTCTGGATGATGGACCCTAGATACTTAAACTTATCCCTCCTGGGGATAGGTTGAGTGGCAAGCCCCACCTCAGAGTTTTCTTCCTCCCCCTCACTGTTGAATTTGCACTCCAAGTATTTACTCTTGGTCCTGCTCAATTTGAAACCTTTGGACTCCAAGGCGTATCTCCAGGCCTCCAACCTTTCATTAACTTTAGTCCTAGACTCATCAATTAATACTGTATCATCTGCAAATAGTATACACTAAGGTATCTCTTCCTGTAACGATCGTGTCAACTCATCTAACACCAAGGCAAACAAGAAAGGGCTCAGCGCAGAACCCTGATAGAGTCCAACTCAACGGGAAAATACTCGTAGTCTCCTCCCACCGTCCTTACCCGAGTCTTGGCTCTATCGTACATGTCCTTAATCAACTTGACATAAGCCTTGGGAACACCCTTCTCCTCTAGGCATATCCATAATACATCGCTAGGGACTTTGTCATACGCCTTCTCGAGATCAATGAACACCATATGAAGGTCCTTCTTACAATTCCTATATTTTTCTACTAACCTCCGTATCACATGGATTACTTCAATCGTTGACCGCCCTGGCATGAATCCAAATTGATTCTCCGAGATGGATACTACTCTACGCACGCTCCTCTCCACAACTCTCTCCCAAACCTTCATAGTGTGGCTTAACATCTTGATACCCCTGTAGTTGTTGCAGTTCTCAATATCTCCTTTGTTTTTGTATAGTGGCACCATTGTACTCCTCCTCCAAACTAATTTGGTTTTTTTGTTCGGTGTCGGAGGTGGGGGAGGCAAATTTTTTTAATTTTTTATTGAGGGGGTGTAAATACAGAAAAATCAAAAAATCGAACCAAATCAAACTAATTCAATTTTTTCATTAGGTGTCGTGATGGGGTGGGAGGCAAAAAAATTAACTTTTTTTTTTAGGATGGGCATAAATATCGATAAATTGAAAAATTATATCAAACCAAACTAATTTGTTTTTTCGGTTCAGTGTCGGGGGGGGAGGGGGGAGCGGGGGCAAAAAAATTAACATTTCTTAAAAAATTTTATTGGGACGGACATAAATACTGAAAAATAAAAAATTTGAAGCAAACCAAACTAATTCAATTTTTTGATTTGGTGTCGGTAGGGGGAGGACAAAAAATTTAACTTTTTTTAAAAAAATTTATATTGGGGTGAACATAAATACCAAAAAATTGAACCAAACCAAACTAATTTGATATTTTGGTTTGGTTTTGGGGTGGGTGGGAGAATTAACTTTTTTTTATTTTTTATTGGGACCGACATAAATATCGAAAAATCAAAAAACTGAACCAAATCAAACTAATGTGATTTTTTAGTTTGGTGTCGAGGTGGGAGGGGGTGCAAAAAAAAATTTATTTTTTATTGGGGCAGGCAAAAATACCAGAAAATCAAAAAATAAAACCAGACTAAACTAATTTGATTTTTCGATTTGGTGTCAGTGGGGGGGAGAGGGGCAAAAACTTGAACTTTTTTTCTTTTATATTGGGATGGGCATAAATACAGAAAAATTAAAAAATCGAATCTAACCAAACTAATTCAATTTTTTGATTCGGCTTAGGTGTTCTTTTTTCAAAAGTTTAGTTCTTTGATTTGGTGTAAGGGTCTCAAAACTTCGGTACACCAATGAATTGAACTTTTATTAAAAAAATTAAAAAATAATTATTTGGGAGTAGGGTTAGGGTGATTGAGATTGAACATTAACAATCTATCTTTGATTTAAACTTTTTTGGCTTTAAGAGAATAAAGTGGGTTGGAACTATTCTTATCCAAAACATATTTGACCAAATCTATATTTATTCATATTTTATATGGATAGATTGTGATCCAATCCATTTTGGCTCAATCCATATTCAATCCATCCAAATCCAATCCAATCCACTCATTTTCCACCTCTAATTGGTGCATACGGGTATATACACCAAAACATATATCTTTGAACTTGTTGAATTTTGCCTTACTAAACTTTTGCTTCAAATCACAAATTACATTGGGATTTGTGTATACTTGCATGTGCGGAGCTTCAACGGGACGATTTAACACATAATATATTATTTTCTGCATATAAATATATGAAATAGATTAATTCAATACATAACATCTCCATAAAGAGTTACCCCCTACTAGAAGTTGTATATATCTTGTATATGTCACGACCCAACCCAGGGGTCGTGAATGGTGCCGATAGGACCCCGCAACAACCACTTATACTGAATCTTTACTTACGACAGCTAAGGAATTTCACAAAAATTTTGACAGAGTTTCCTCT
>JAOTQJ010001758.1:0-56700 GCA_025642045.1 Solanum sejunctum | reverse complement strand
ACTAGATTGTACAGGCATCTACTCTACCACCTAGATAGGAGAACTCTCAATCCTAAACAAATTATAACATGTGAAAAATTAAACATACTGTAAAATAACACCTTAAATAGTTAAAAATCACCATAAATTAAATTAAACCTCCAAAGTTGTTTTACAAGAAAATACAGTAACACCCCAAGTAACTAGTCTAAATAGGTGTGTGTGTATGTGTACATATATAATATGATGATTCCATGATGGTTTTCGATGTTCCTTTAAAAGAGGAATTTTCTTATGACTTATATGATTTATGATTGTTCCATGATAAAGCCTAACCCACCTAATTATCAAGTAGAGTTTTCTATGATTTATGATCAGGGGATCAATGAAGAGCTTCAAAGTTAGGTTTATCAAAGATACAAGTATGATGATAATTGCCCTAAAGATGTTAAGATGGGTCCTCAATTTGATGGTTCCTAAGTTTCAAGCTACTCTCATTGGTTACAACTTATTATTCTAAGATATATTTTAAACATTTCGTGGGATGACTTAGCGCCGAGAGGACTAGATATTTTGATTTATTCCGTTAGTATAGGCACGACCACCTTAAAGCTAAAGCTCAACATCCCTAACTATGTGCCACCATAGGAGCCTTGTAGGCTAGGATAGTGGATCTATATAGGACCAGATGTTATGAAAGATGCAATTGCAAAGTTACTAAGTTTTGGCTATCTACCTTGGCAAATAAATTACTCTTTACCCAATAAAAGGAGTGCACTGGCCTTTTCCTAATGGAAGGAGTTCATTGGATTCCATGTAGTAGCTCACATGGTCTTATTGCTAATTATGGTCTATTCCCACAAGCTTTACAGTCTTATTTCATGATTTCACTATGTTTGCTTTCTTATGCATTATCTCACATTGATCTCGAGCCATATTTCTTGTGTATGGTTAAGGTTACTTTATGTATCTTTTATCATATACATACTTATATGTTATGTTTAAGAATGATGACATTAAAATTTTATTTATGCATTGCATCTCATATACTTATTACATTCCAACGTATTAACACATATTTTGCCTGTATTACTTAACCATGTAGTAACAAACACTCCTCCGCCAGCTCGTGGTTAGTACTCATCATTCAAGACTAGATTTATTACTTGTGGTGACCCATTAGTTCGGGACTTCTCCACTTTTCAATATATCATGTATCTTAGCTTTAATTTAAGATGATGTATTTGTCACCCTTCTAATGTTTTTACTTTTTATGCTGCATTATTTTAGTTTTCTTTCTATTTGATGAAGATCAATCGTTACCGATCTCATCTGCTTATGATGTAATTGGTACGCTTATGGACAAACAAAATGATTGTAGGTAATCCTACTATTTTTAGTGTTGATTTACTGTCAAACTGGCCCTTAGCCCTTCCCCTTAGTTTTTTGCAAATTATTTTTCTTTATTACCTATAAATGCTTAAGACGGCTTGGGTGAGGTTCCTTCGAATATCTTATTTGTCGTGTGATGACTAGGTCCATAGGTCAGCTTGTTACAAACTTGGTATGTTTTAAAATATTCCTCGAATGTCCATGCATACCCTATAGCATAGATTATCTTTCAAGGTTGTGAAACACGCTACTATCTTGAGTGAGAGGCTATGCGATGGTTTAGGAATGTCTTCCCTTTTTTTCTTATTCATATTGTGCGTTAGAGTTGAATAAGGTTTTTCACTAACTAACGATGAGCTTTTGCTTGTTTCTAGGTCATGCTTCCATAAAGAGCTCCCCATCAATGAGGCACACTAGAAAAATAAGTCCCTCCACTCCAATATAATGATGGAGTGTCTCATACAGAGTTTAGAGCCGCATTCAACCTATTGACCCAAGCATTGGCCAATCAAGCCAGCTTGGAGATAGCGGTATGACGTGATATTGAAATACAATACTTTTGATACTTAAAACTTGAAATTTTGTGTGTTCTCAAAGTGATGTTGATGTCACTCAACCCAACTAGTCAAAGAAAGCAGGAGCGGTCATCATTAGCATAATAATACAACTTTAGAGGTTGAGGTCGATCCCGTAAGGAATACTGTGTTGGCAATTGAGTAGAGCAAGGACCTATGGCTACTAGATTTTGACTCAATAAGTGAGTACCAAGCAAGAATTCTAACTAAAATTGGGGGGAAAGTAACAACTACTCCTAAGAAACAATTGGGTAAGGATTGATCAAGCAAGGGAGCAAAGATACGGATACATGAATCAATCAATACTCAAATGATCCATCACACTTAGCATCAAATTAACTCTATGGATAGGCTAACTTTCTTGTAATCACCCCTCGTCTAGGATAGGTAATATTCAAGAGCCCACTATGACCTCTTATGCGAGCCACTCAAACACACACTTGGCTTGAGCACCTCAAAGCAAAACTCACAAGACCTTAGCCATTAAGTCCCTTTTGAGGGTCTCAACACATAAAACCATGAATATCCTACAACCCTTCACTTCAACTACAGTTGCTAAATTAAAATTATAGATCTAACCTAGATTAAAGTTCATGACCTCAAATCTAAAGCTATGCATATGATGTGCATGAAACCATAAACTAACTTAAGAAATCAAAGAAATTTGGGAGAAACCCTCTTGATTTTGCAAGTAAATCATCAACTAAGCATGAAAACAAGAGAAATAATAAAGACCCATATACAAATTATAATCCAAGCTCAGTTAAATCTAGAGATTTAATATTCAAGAACAACAAAAAAATAGTGAGCGAAAAATACAAGTGAAGCCCACACTCTTCAATCCACTCAAGGATTTATAGAAAACTTGCTCTAAAATTGTCACCCCAAATTAAAATCGATACTAAGGTGTGTTTTTCTTCTTCAAGAATGTATGAATTTTCTTCTCTTCTCAATCTCATATCGATATATCATGAATGAGGGTTGGAAGTATGTGTATATGTGATTTTGGGACTAAAAATGGTGAAATTCCAAAGCTGCCTCGACACTTGTCACTACAACATTTCGTAACTGCGCTCAGTAATCAGCAATCGTAGAGGTTGTTTTTCCTTATGTTTCATCTTCATGCCTTGACCAAGAGCATTTGACTTATTTGCATGCCATAGCTTCACAATCATAGGCCTGAAGGCGACATTGTTCGAGTGTAACTGCTACAAGGTATCATTTTGTGCATTTTAACTCTATTTTGCTCCAATTCAACTCCAACTTCAATTTTTCGCATCAAAGCCAAATCTAACCCATATGTACCTATAACCATAAACCATTCAAAGCATAATTAGCCTCAAGTTATGAATTTATCAACAAAAAATCATAAGAAAAGAGTAAGAAATGAGTGTAAGTTATGCATTCATCAACACCCCCAATTTAAGACTTTGCTTGTCCTCAAGCGAAACCAAATCAACTCAAGACGCTAACAATTTAAGTATAACAATCCCAGTTCACTTTTAAAATAATTAAATCATGATCATGACAATGGTTGGTACCAATTATTAGCACAAATAGATGGATGCCTATCAAGTAACTCCCTCACTTTCTGAAAGTAGGTCTTTCAATTCAAAGCAAACTTCTAGGGACAACCAAGTGACAACACAAATTCTAAAGGAGTGACTTAAACTCCTACTCAACTAACAAGTTCTACTTGACTCAAACTTAGAAAACCATCTATATCACCAATCCATGTCAATTTTTATGTCCTTACAAAAATAATAACAGTCCCAAACCACACACAAGTATATATACAATGAACAAGGGATAAGGACTCAAATACTCACACTCACAAAAGAACATCTTGGGTGCACAAATGCCACACCATAGGGTTGTCTTTATTTTCAATCAGCATTGGCTCAACATTATTTGGTTGGAAATCTCAAGGGACTTTTTAGGCATGTAATATACCCTTAGGGGTAGGGTAGAATACAATTTGGACAATAGTGACTAACCCTTCTTAAGTCCCACATACAACATTCATTCTTTTCCAACTTTTCACTTTTCTCTTTTATATTTAACACCAATACACATTTAACCCTTCTTTTTCGCTTATGTGCCCCACTTGAAACCATTTTTCAACACTTTCAAGGATTTTTTTTTAATTCAAGAACTTTTTCTTCATTTTCTTTTTACTTTGAAAGAACTCATTTTCGTTTCATTTCATTCCTCCATTCATCTTTTCTTTTTCTTTTTCTTTTATCAAGCCTCCAAGTGGTAGACACCCTTTCTTTTTCTTCTCCGTCACCCCCAACTTAATCTTAAAGCCTCAATAAGCTCAAACATGCAAAACTCAAGGATAGATAAGGGTTCAAAAGAGGGATATGTTTTCAAAAAGTTTCAAGACTTGTAATTTATGTTACCAATACATTCGACTCAAAAGGGACGCTAGGGATAAAATCAATACATTTGATGGCCGTTTAGGCCAAGTAGACTCAATTCAAACCAAAGAATGCCTAAGATCATATTTCCAACCAAAGTCTATAAAGACCAACATTTCTAGATCATTCAGGTGACACAAGTGCACACAAGGAACAAAACAAAGACTCATAATACACATGACATGCAATTTAAATAAGAAAGGAACAATACACATGACATGCAAGTACAAGGGACTCATTTTTAATTTACATCCATCTAGCAAGTAAGAGTCACAAAAAGAATCAAAGTGTTAACACAAAATCATCCTAAAATAGTTAACTTTCAACAATAGAAGGGGTATATCATTTTCATAAACCACAACATATGACTAAATATATTAGTGCGAAACAAGCCACAATCCCAATGTGTAGCTTTAACAAGAGTTAATGGCTACTCAGACTATACTAAAGATCATATTCAACTCATGTACTCACATACACAATTGATAATTTTACCTTAAGAATGTAGTCATTCAATCCACCATCGGGAACCGTAGATTATACACACCATTAAAAGAAAAAATAAGAAGCTACCAAATATACTAAAATAGCTAAACCCAAGCACAATATACGCAAGCCCATCAAGGGCATGCCATGGGTAAAATAAACAATTAAATTCAATCAAATCTAGGAGCACCCCTAAATACAATTGTACTATGACCTCACTATACTACTATAAAGTAAAAAAGGAGATGATGGGCTCTCTGAAATGATCGCTTAGCACTCTAACTCAAATCTCCCTTCCATAGTTGGTTTCTAAGAGATTAACATAGCGTTCTGTTATTGTGGTATGGTTGACTCCAATGAACTCCTTGACTTAGTATATCAAATTTTGGAGCTTTAGTCTTCTTCCCTCACCTTTAGTAGGATTTGAGCTCAATGAAGTGTGTGTTGGGAAGAGTTGTCTTTGCTCAGTTATACCTACAAATTAAACCAAATGACAATGATATCTTATAGATTTTTGAAGTCATGTATTAGGAAACACTTAGATCAAGAGAATCAACTAGATAGAGTTCAAATCAAGTAATGACGTGTTGCTACATTTGTTCAGTGATATATTATAATCTGCGTTCGTGATAACTGTGGTGCATTCACAGAGTTCAAGGTACTACAAGCTTTTATGTATGGAAAGAGTTATTTATGTTTACAAAAGGCAAAAAATTCCCAAAATAGTGCTATCACAATGTAGTGCCCTCATTCACAGAGAGCAATAGTCACCAGCATCACATTTCAGACTTTATAGAGTCATTTCTTTAAGCACATGATAGACTTACATTCATGGTCCTATTTTGACAAATATCACACCCAAATCTATCCTTAACATTTTCACAACTTGAGCTAAGGCTCTATGAGTGACATGGCGAATAGGAACCCAAAAGTCTCTAAACAAGCATCTTAGCATCCACATACACCTCATCAGTTTGAAAGGATAAAATAAAATATTAAACACATAGTTTTAAGGAAAGAGAAAGTAAGACTCACTCTATGGGGATGTCGTAAGACAGGGATATGCATGGATTCACATAGTACATAATATATAAGACTAAGGGGCGGGTAAGTATGATTCACGCTATGGGGATAGTAGGGACTTAGGACTTTCCACATTTCCCATCTCATAATAAACATATCATCATATCATTAACATAAGGGATAACCATAGTCATAAAATCCATAAGCAAGTAGCATAACATAATATTAATCCGTATGTAGAGTTTACATGTTGTCCAATAATGCCTCTTAGTCACAGAATAGGATGGGGGCCTAGACATGTCCTCAGGTCACCCTCAAGTAAATACATAAGTGAATAGCATAATAGGTAGATAGAAGGTGGCTTGTCCTTGGATGATAGGACTCATCACAACCAACTCTCACAAATCCAAGCTACCTGTCAAGAGTTGGATGAAGATAGTCTCCGATCCCTAAATAGTTAAATCATGTAGGCAAAGAGTATGTGTTAGTATATTTGAATGTACTAAGTATGTGGGCATGCAATGTATATGATCTCATCAAGCTGGGATTCAATGTTAGTTGACAAGGGCATATATAGGAAGTATAAGAAATAATAATATATCGATATGCCATGAAATCCATGATTCATGAACATCAAAATACTTTGTATATAACGAGGATGGAACCTCAACTAACATAAGACCAAGTGAGCTATAATTTGGAACTCCATAATCTTCTCCATAACGAATACAGAGGTGACCTACTTGCCAAAGGTAGATCCTTACATAATCATCCCTAAAAAGGGGCATAAATATGAACCTATGCTTGGTACATAGTTATGAGAAAGGAGGAAGGACCCTTAGGGATAGCCCTCCCTGCGTCTAACCTCATTGGGTTATAAGTCATCATCTCATAGGAATAGATATGCATATACTTGCCAAAGGTAGATCCATACATAAGTATTATCAAATCATAACAACGCATATACAAACCTACTTCATAATCATGTATATTTAGGCTAAAAAGCCAAATCATACTTTATGTCATACTTTCATGCACAAGAATAACTCCTTCATACATATACACTTGGTGTAAAACGCCCATCATTGCTTAAAGATCCATATCATAGACATTATGTGATCACATTCTTGTCATACCCATACTTTGCTTGAAAACAGAATCATCTTTATAATCGGGACTTAGCCCACATCATAAACTTCATAAAAAAACAATGTTCATGTATGCATATACCATGAATAATGAGAGGATAGCATGGGCAATAAAGATTCATACTTATTTCAGCAATATAATATGAAATCCAAGTAAATCCACGAGTAAACTCACATTTAAATCACACTTTAGATCACCCATGCTTAAATCCAACATTTATGGGACATGTATATTCAAATCTTCATAATATAATGCAATTCAACCTATTAAGGCTTAAGTCACTTTAAAAACATCAATTAAACATAGTTTGTATCTCAATTGAATCAAATTAACAATAATTTAATAGACCCATATTTAAAGTTAGCTTAAAATCATAAATAAATGAGTAAAAAATGTTTGGGGTCGTCATGCTTGAAAGGGACCAGGAATCAATCCCACATACCTTATAATTAGGACTGATCAAGAAGAAATTAATTGAAGAAGCAGACCCTTCCTGAGCTCCAAGCTAAATCCCCAATGGCTCACTTGAGAGGAGCTCTTTAGATGAACGAATTTGAATATTCTAAGTATGTTGAATGAATTTGAATAAGAATAGAAAAGCATAGGTCTCTTCAAGTGTTTAGGATGGGTTAGGAAGTCATAAACTACCCTTAGGTATAATTAAAATTACAAGAAAGCCATCAATGAAATAAGCTTCAAAAAGTTGCCAGGTATCCTATCACGAAGCCTCACGGCTCGTGTGAAGTCACACGGACTATATGGCCTCCCATGAGACAACACTTAGAAAAATTTTCACAGGCCAAGTTTTAATACATACATACTTAGAAAAATTTTGGACCAAGGCCCTTATAGGACCCTACACGATCCATATGGTGCTACACAACCCTTACAGGGGTTCGTGTGTGAGGTGCCTTAGCCAAAAAAATGGTTTTCAAGCTAAAGGATCCTACCATCAGCCACTTCCACAGTAGGTTGTGATCCCCACAAGCCGTGAAGGGCTAAGTAGAGTGTCCTTTATCCTTGAACTCCACCATAAGCCAAAGAACCCTACATATAATACCAAGGGTCACCTCCAGGCACCTTCCCATAACTCGTGGACTCCTACACAGCTTGTTGATGTGGTTCTATGGTGACACCTTGGTCAAAAACTTGCCAAAACCAATTTTCATGCATTGTTAAGGCGTTATAAGGTCTGGTCCTTACAAACAACATTCGATCACTACCCAAAATAACAAACAATAGGTTAAGATTAAAATCCACTTCATTTTTCAGTATTTAGGCCTAAAAAGCTTCTTCTAAAATATCAAAAGGTGCAACAACACAGTAGAAGAAAGTTGAACCTCAAAAAGTAATAATAGACAACATTATCTTGGCATCAAACTTCATAACCTTGGTATGAAAGATTTTGCAAAAAAGTAGTACCCACGTCATGGAGTTTGATGGTTGCATACATTATCAACTATAAATAAGAAATGATGTGGAATAAGGTGAACATGCCTTTGAATGAGTAACTAAAAAGGATAAAGAAAGGAGAACTTGATCTTCTCCTTGAAGACAAGTGAGAGCCAAAGTTATAAAGGAATTGTTTACCTCGCATTTGATTATACTCCTTGGCCATGATTTCCTTTTTTTGAATGTATCAGACAAAGTCACCAATGACTTTTCTTTTAATTATGGACACCTATTCAGTGTTTTGCCTTAGGAAAAGGTAAGCACGATCGCGCCATATCACTGAATCCACACTTCTGCATTCGTGAAACTAGACAACCTTCATGGAGCATCGCCAAATGCTAGACCTGGTTAAGTTTCTGCAACTTTAAGAGATCCCAATCCCAATTAGGTGTCCGCCCTTGTGTAATTGGCGATGCCTAGGCCCCAAAGTGCGATCAAAATGGCCCACTTTCATTCTTTTGCAATTTTTGTTGGTGTTTCTACCCATTTCATCAACCCTAATGATATTTAAACTTCAAAACCTATACAAAAAAAACTACCAAAGACTGGAAAATTGTGAGGATTAGCAAAAAATCAAAAATAAAATCAAGAAGCTATTCTAAAATTTTAAATTACAGGAATTCATTAAAATATGAACAAAATTTGATTCACCACCCATTTGTGTTTCCATAATGAATCTTCTCCCCAATTTCAAGATGATTTGACATTTGAGCACATAAGGAGGGTGATGAGAGACTATCAATATTTTCCACCGGTCCCTCCATTTTGAGGACTTGAATTATCTACCCAACTTATGATCAACTTTCTTGTTAGGTTCTTTAGGTAGATGAGAGTGTCAAGAGGCCTTCTTGAAACTGAACTTTACATTTTGTGACCTCCAAGTGAGCAACACTCTCAACTTCAAATGAACCAAAGTTTCCATTTAAGATTTCCATGGCGTGCTCTTGCAACATTATATCATTTCCTCAATGTTGGCCTATTGGATGATTATTGTACTTGATGTCATACATTGGCCCCATATCTCTTCCATATCAAGCTCCACTTCTTCTTCTTATGAATCTAACTCATAGTTGATCATGCTTGAAATGGAGGCGTCACTCACTTCATTGCTTAACTTCAAGTCGACCTACAAAACATTAACTTTTCATTCAAACCATTCAAACTCATAACCTCTAGCAACAAGCAAGCTCTTGTGATCATCCCTTGTATTATGCAATTGGTGTCTTTGGGCCACTTCTTTGGAAAGTGTAAAACTCAAGTTTGTGATCCAATCTTGACTCACAACAATCTCGTCCCCATTCATAACCTCAACATTATTTTGTTCACCATGAAGTGCACTACTCCTAAGGAGATAGAAAAGTGGTTGTATTCATCAAGCAAGATTTCATCACAGTTAGCTATATAACCAAAAGAAAAACAAGGAAAACAAAAAAAAGGTACTCACTACTCAAATCAAAAAGAGTGAACTAAAAGCCCTAAATCAACTCAATATGCCTATTGTGCCATGACAAGGGTGTCATTTTTTATGTTGCTCAACCTGGCTACTCAAAGTTAAAAGGGGGCTTTCCATCAGCATAATAACCCAACTTTAGAGGTCCGGGTCAATCCCACAGGGAAAAATGTGTTGGTAATTTAGTAGAACAAGGACCTATAACTACTAGATTTTGAGTCATTAAGTTAGTACTAAGCAAAAATTCTAACTAAAATGGGAGTAAGCTAACAACTACTCCTAAGAAACAATTAAGTAAGGATTGATCAACCAAGGGATCAAGGATAAGAGATATGGGAATCAATCAATACTCAATCTATCCATCACACTTAGCACCAAATTAACTTTTTGGGTAGGTTAGGTTGTTTCTAACCACCCTTCGGTTAGGATAGGTGATATTTCGCAAGAGCCAATTATGGCCTCTTATGAGAGCCACTCAAAGGCACACTTGGCTTGAGCGCTTTAAAGAAAAAATCTCAAGACCTTAGCAATTGAGTCATTTTTGAGGCTCTCAACACATAAACCCATGACTATAATACAACTCTCTACTTTAACTAGACTTGCTAAAGTAATAATTGAAAATCTAACCTAGATTCAAGTTATTGACCTCAAATCTAAAGATATTCATAAAGATATGCATAAAACCATAAACCAATTCAAGTAATCAAAGAAATTTGGGAGAAACCCTCTTGATATTGAGAGAAATCATCAACTAAGCATGAAAGAAAGGGAAATAATCAAGACACATATACAAATTATAATCCAACCTTAATTAAATCTACAACTTTAGAATTCAAGAACAAGGAAATATAGAGTAAGTGAAAGATAAATAAAAGTGAAGCGCACACTTTTCAATCTACTCAAGGATCTATAAAAACCTTTCTCTAAAATCCTCACCCTAGAATAAAATTTATACTGAGGTTTGTTTTTCTTCTTCAAAAATATATGAATTCTCTTTTCCTCTCAATATTATATCAGTGTACCAAGAATGAGGTTTGGGAGTGCGTGTATATGTGATTTTGGGACTGAAAATAGTGAAATTCCAGAGTTGCCTTGGCCCTACTCACTGCAACATTCCATGATCGTGCTCAACAGTTTGGAATTGCAGAGGTTGTGTTTCCTTATATTTTAACTTCATCCCTAGGCCTAGCATGTTCTCACTCCTCTGTATACCACAGTTCCGCGATCGTTGGCGTGAAGGCCGATTTCGCAGAGTATAATTACTGCTGGGTATCATTTTGTGCATTTTAGCTCCTTTTGGTTCTAATTCAGCTCCAACTTTAATTCTTTTCAACAAAGCCAAATCTAACCCATATATACCTGTAATTATACACCATTCAAAGCATAATTAACCTTAAGATATAAAATTATCAACATAAAATCATATTAAAAGAGTAAGAAATGAGTGCAAGTTATTCACTCAATAGATGTTAGTAGGTTTGATATGTTCTTAAGTTGATTTTGCAGAATTACAAAATTTAAATTGATTTTGGAAAAAGTTTGCAGATTTCAAGTCTTTGGTAGTTTACGAAGCACTCTACGGGTCATGGTTTATCCAAGAGCTCTAGGTTGTGTCATGGGTCTAATCCAGGGAAAGGCCAATTTTTAAGAGTTGAGAAGTACGAGTTGTTAGACAAGACAAAGAATTTTTCATGGCTTGTATGTGATTTCATAGAGTGAAGATCAAAAGATATGCTAAATGCTAAAGTGTTGGCAGACTAAGTCATTTCCGACTCATAAGTGTGATGATGGGTCGTCGATAAGGTCGTCCTGGAGGATCAAAGTTTTGAAGAGTTTTAGAAAAGTTAGCAGATAAAATCTTTTATAGGTTGTAAGTCAGAAGATAGTCCATAGGAAGATTCCGTAAGTTGAATATGGATTTTAGAAAGTGCAGAGCACGAAGCCTAGGTACGAGTCATGAGTTCACTTACGACCTGTAACCTCATCCATATAAGTTGCCGAATCCAGTTTTCCTATTCCATTTTGGATTTGTATTTTACTTATAATAAATAGGTTTTTTAGATTTTTTTTCTTAAAAAGGGAGAGGCAGAAAAGAGAAGAGATGACTAGGAGAGAGTAGAGAGACTTAAGAACTCATATTTTCTGATTTTATTATTGGATTATTACATTGTGTTATCGTGTGGATAATTTTGGATTTCTTGTTCTTCAATACATCATTTTAAGTGTTTAATTATGCTATTGCGTAACATGATTCTCTCATCTACAATGATCATGCAAAGCTAAATCCACAACTATTATTGTGAAAACCATGAAGAACTAACAAGGTAAAGCTAGAAAATCCATAATTTTTGAAAAGTGTACATACATATATTAATTAATCTCTTCGTTTAGAATGCTTTTTAATGGTGGCCAACCTTAGAGATCGCCTAATTCTTACTTGATGGTTCAAGGTGGTAATGAATATGATAATGGTTGATTAACAAGATTCAATGTGATCCCTTTTGTCTAATCAACCTAACTGGATCACGAGGTTATTTTACTAGAACAAAAGATAAGGGTTAGTAATGTTACACTGATGGGATGGATCAAATCATGTAGTGAAATTTATCTCCCGCCTAGAGTAAAGGGTTGGAAAACATAACTTACTAGTTCCGCATACTACACACAGGAAAAGATTATGGTTATCTGGCTATATTAAGTTAAGAATTCATAGGAAACACAATACGCTAGTTACTTTTCTTACTGAATTCACTACACTTGCTTCTAGTTTAGGTTTACTTACTAGATTTGCAAACCTCACAAGAGATAAGAGGTTAATTTATCTGAGTTGCTCGTAATTGCTCTAAGTCTAGACTATATTCCCTGTGGGTTTGACCTTAACTTTTGTTAGGTTATATATTTTGATAACGACTACTTGTACCTTCAAAAGGAGGTGTAGTTTGGGTGATATCAAAATCTTGGTGTTGCTGCTAAGGAATATAATATGGCCTTTAAACTAGTTTAATTTGGGTAATTATGATTTAATTCTTATTTTCCTTGTTTTATGTTTCGTGTTGTTTTTGTTTTGTTTTAGCATACAGGTGTAATGTATGCCCAACACTCATAGTCGAGGCAATTTCTTGAGCCAGATATCCAGAGAAAATTGAGAAAAATGGCCCAAGACAATATGAGCAACATTGCAAATAATGAAACAAATGGAACACTGAATCTAAATAATGATAACCCACCACGACTTGATGATGTGAATCCACTGCTATAGGATCTTCATGCTGCTGCTAACACATGAAACGAATATAGGCTTGACCTTATGGGGTGGATATCACCAGAGCTATTGCGTTACCTCCTTTACCAGATGACACAAAATTTGTGATTTTGAGTGGGTTGCTAAAATTATTGCAGAATAGTGGGTTGTTCACGGGGTTACCATCAGAGGATCCGCATAACCACCTACATAATGCATTTTCATATGCAAGAGTATGATGTGGAACTAAAATCTATCCATGGATGCCGTTAGACTCCATGTTTCCCCATTGTCTCTAATAGGTAAATCAATAATATGGTTATCTGAACTCCCATAAAGTTCAATCACCACTTGGGCTGAGAAGCAGAAGGACTTTTCGGAAAGATTCATTCCTAGGTAGAATAAGCTGAAGTTGAAGGATCAGATCAACAACTTTGAGTAGTTGCCTAGTAATTCAATCGGTACTACATAGGAGAGATTTACAATGTGTTTGAGAAGTGTTCCGGACCGCCAAATTGTTGATGATTACTTAGTGGAGATCTTTTGTCGAGCACTTAATGATAATTGCAAAGTGGTGGCCGACACAATCACTGATGACTTATTTTTAAACTGTCTTTATTGTAGTTGGATGATTAAAAAGGTTGCAAAGACAAACCGTGAATGGGTCTCAGGAAATTGTTGTAGAATAGCGGGTTGTTCATGGGGTTACCATCAGAGGATCTGCATAACCACCTACATAATGCATTTTCATATGCAAGAGTATTATGTGCAACTAAAATCTATCCATGGATACCGTTAGGATCCATGTTTCCCCATTATCTCTAATAGGTAAAGCAATAATATGGTTATCTGAACTCCCATAAAGTTCAATCACCACTTGTGCTGAGATGCAGAAGGACTTTTCGGAAAGATTCATTCCTAGGTAGAATAAGCTGAAGTTGAAGGATCAGATCAACAACTTTGAGTAGTTGCTTAGTGATTCAATCGGTACTGTATAGGAGAGATTTACAAAGTGTTTGAGAAGTGTTTCGGACCATAAGATTGTTGAAGATTACATAGTGGAGATCTTTTGTCGAGCACTTGATAATAATTGCAAAGTGGTGGCCGACACAATCACCGATGGCTCATTTTTAAATTGTCTTTAATGTAGTTGAATGATTAGAAAAGGTTGCAAAGACAAACCATTAATGGGTCTCAGGAGATAAATTAGTGACTAAAAGCTCATTATCAGTTAGTACCAATTCACTGTATGAAAAGATAAATGAAGAGATGATGTAAGAGGTGGCTCAGATTAGTACTAATGTAGGGTTATTGATAAAGCAGATCCAGGAGTGCGTGAATGCAGTCAACCGTTAGCCTCCACGAGTAACCATGTATAAGGAGCCCTACTATTAAGGAGGACACTTGCTTTGTCACTGATTAGATGAGGGGTTTTCAGACTAATACCCAAGGGTCCAATAAAGACTATTGGCGCCAAGGTCAAGGGAATCAAGGTCGAAACTTCAATAGATATACTGCTTGCATCGATAACAACAGAGGTATCTACTATGACACAAATAGGGGCTAGGACAAAGATGCTGATTGGGGATGTAGAGATAGTTAAAAAGATGATCCGTATGTGCCACCACATAATTGTGATTCCCGGGCTGGTAGTTTTATGATTGAGAAGATATTCGATAGATAGTTGAAGAAGGTTGATGCTCAGATGGAATTTGATACTTTAAGAATTAATCAGAAGATCGAGTCTCATTTTGTTTCTTTCAAGCAACTGGAGCAATAGTATGGTTAGATGTCGACTCAGTTAAACTAGTGTCAGAAAGGTAAATTGCCAAGCAACATAGTAAAGAATCTAAAGAATGATGGGTAGTGCATGGCAGTGATGACTCATTATGGCAAGCTGACTACTAACCCACCAATGCCAGTTGATGATGATAAGGCTCGTAAAGAGATGGTAGACAACAAAGATGTAGAGGATGTTAATGCCAAAGATGGGGTGACAGATGAGGTAGTGACACTAACAAAGTTGAAACCCATACCTAGACCTCCACCTCCTTTCCTTTAAAGACTCAAAAAGAAGGAGGAGGAAGGCAAGTTTCAGAACTTCATCTCTATGTTGAAGCCACTGACAATCAATATTCCTTTAATAAAGGCATTCGAGAAAATGCCCAGGTATGCAAAATTCATGAAGAACCTAGTGGCAGAAAAAATAATTGTTAGCCAAGAGGTCTCACAAGAACTTCAGCATTGCAATGTGATTACAACAGGGTCCTTGATGCATTAAGAAAGAAGATACCTAGGCATTCATTATACCTTGTACCATCAGAGGTGTAGAATTTGCAAAGGCATTGTGTGATTTAGGCGCCAGTATTAATTTAATGCCTCTGGTAATATTCAAGAAGTTAGGCTTTGGAGCCCCTACTCTAATAAACATATGGTTGTTAATGGCTGATAGGTCACTGAAGAAGCCTATGAGGATCTTGTACGATGTTCTCGTTAAAGTAAAAAAATTTATCTTCCTGCAGATTTCATGATTTTGGATTGCGAGTTTGACTTCAAAGTCCCAATTACCTTAGTAAGGCCCTTCCTAACCAATGGGCGAGTACTAGTGGACATTAATTTAGGACAACTCAAGTATTTATTGAATGACGAAGAAGTCATCTTCAATATCTGTTTGTCGATGAAAAGACCTAATGATTTGAAGATGGAAGTTTATGCATTTGGTAAAGTTTGAGTAACCAATTTATCTGCGTCATTCCACGACACTAAATTAGATGCTACTTAGGAGGCACCCTAAGATATTTTCTATAGTTTTTATAGGTCGGTTTTACTTTTCTTGCTTTTTAGACTTATAGATAGTTTAATTTTAGGTTTTTGGTTGTAGTTTTGGACTCACTACTGGTGGCTTATAGGATAACAATTTTGTTCTATGGAGAATATGTAGGAACAGGGGTAAGTCAGCAAACTACTGCTGAAAAGTGAGAGAAGTTGATTCTATGACCAGTTCTACAGGCCATGATACCCAGACATTGACTCATAAAATCAATTCTGGTAAGCAAAATTTTCTGCACTCCAGTCTATGAGCGAACTTTATGGCTCGTAGATAAAAGTATGGGTTGTTAATGGGGCTCGAGGACCACAGGTAAGATTTCTAAACTTTCTAAGTGCTGGGGGTACTTATGATATAACATACAGGATGTATGTCTATGTACGCCTCATAAATAGATTTGTAAAGCCAATATGTGAAAACTAAGTTTACTGAAACCACGATATCATGACTTACAAGTCATATATTACCTTATGCCCCATAATTAAGGTTTTGTGGGGTCTATACCGTACTTCAACCTGACCCGACTTGTGGAATAAAAAAGGGGGCAAATACAATTACCCCCACTTTTGCCAATATTTTCCCAAAATAACTTAGCCTTTTTCTTCCTCTCCAAGCTTCAAACATGGACGACTACTACAACCATATTTTCCGCCAAACTCTAGCCCTACAACAACCACCCCGACACCCTTAAGGTTTCATTTTTTTTCCCTTCTTATGATTTCTTGGCCTATTTGATCACTATTTAGGTATGTGCTTCAATTGCAACTTTATTTTTCAAAAAAAGTTTATTTTGTCATTATTTTGTGACATTGTTAAGAACAATTCCATAGAGTACATGAGCTAGAATTTCGTATCACTTGTGAATGAAGTGTATTATGTGACTGGAACCATTTGATTGTTGGTGTGAAACTTGGACTATGAACATGCTTTTGTGATTCATTGTTGAATTCATGAACTACCTTATTATCCGAGTTTAAATTGTTTGCTTTTGTAACTAATTAACAAGACAGTGCATGAATTATATGTCAAAATAATGGAATTGATAAAATTGTCCATGAAATAAGTTATTGCCATTATTTGAAATCATGAAGTCACTTCTTGTCTGAATTATACTAGACTACCTTGCTATAATTGAAATGTGACTCCATATGTTTATTGATAACATGCTAAATTTTTGGTTAAAAAGAGGTTAATATGATCTATGTATATTGAATTGATGGGTGATGGGGTAGATTAACAATTCATATGTTGGGTGTTGGGTTACTTAGCGATAATGTGTTATGCGCTATGGATACATGAAGTTATTTCACTACTATTTACATTTGTAGACCCTGTTGTCATCTGTGATTTCTGATTTGATATTAATTAATAGAACCATTGTGGTGGCATTAGGAAACGCACATTGTTGTTCTTTCTACAGCATGAGGGACTTCTACAACTCATGGATTAATCTACGTACTGTAGTTGCCCTTCGTAAGTTAAGATCAAGACTAGGGGTTTTCAGGGATCTCATCATAGGAAACAACTTACAAGCTATAGTTTAGACTACGACTCGTAACTTGGTTTCGTAGGTTCCTTTGCCTGCAAATATAGATTCTGGAATTATACCTACCACTCTGTTTATGGCCTTTAATCTTTTCTAAAAGTTATACCTGGTCTCTTATGTGCATTTCCAGTAATTGGAATTACTACTCCCTGGAACCTACGAAGGCCTTCTACGAGTATTAGTCTACCCTACAACTTATAAAACAACATTCATAGGTCCATCTATTACTAACTTCTATATCTTTTTTATTTTTTCTCTACTTTTCGGACTTATGCATATTTTAATTATGTGTCCCTTGTACAAAGGCTTCAAAACCAAGGAAGAGTGAGATTTGGGCCCTACAGAGCCGATTACAGGATGAGTCTTCAGAGACCGCTCGCTCCTGACACTAGTGGGTCTTTAGAGGATCTTGGCATCCATCTAGACTTGTGTCACGACCCAAGCGTAGGGCCTTAATGTGACACAGAAACTGGGAACTCAAAGGGACCCAAATAAGTCTCTTAGAATATCAATTAGACATCCTTGGTCGTGGAAATAAAGTAAAAGAATAACAAGAATATAAACAAAAGGAAAAGGGGGCTATGGGAAGCCAACATTTATAAAGCATAAAGAGTCAAAGCTCAAAGCATAGATACATTAATTGTTCTAACTACACCACTAAACATAGATTGGGCAGGGGCCAAGACACATTCCGGGCTCACCTTCATAGTATCAAATGTTTAACATCAAGAGATAACAAAAGTAAGAGTTGCATAGCTACTGTCCTTGAACTTGAGGACTCACCAAAATCTTATCTTCAAGATTCCAAACTAGCCACATAGAGGATGATCATGAGGTACTCTAGTTCCTATATGGTGATATCATGTAGGCATAGAGTATGCGTCAGTAAGTTTGAATGTATTAAGTATGTAGGATGCAATGCAACTAGACATAAGCGAATATAGTTAAAATGCATAATCATAAGCAATGGATGAGTATATTATTAATATGGCCTGCATGATCAAAACTTGAAGTAAAACATGCTTGTAAAACATATAACTTGGAAATATAGTTTATATGTGTAGGAAGAGACCATATCCACATATCCTAAGCAAACTATCACTTGAACTCGAAGGCATGGCACCCCCTTGGAAGGTGATTGAGGTACATACCCCTTCACATGGTAGTACGGGCATTCAACCCCTTGACAGGGTGATTGAGCTACATACCCTTCAATCTGGTAGTACGGGCATGCTACCCCCCAACAAGGTGATTGAGGTACATACCATTCAACATGGGATAATTATTCTCATGCACCTTAAGTTGCCTAGAGGCATATGCTATCACCTTACCACTTTGTATTAAGACACACTCCAAACCAATTCTTGAGGCATCACAACACACAACAAGCCCTTCTAATCCTTCAGTAGAGACAAGATAGGAGCAGAGACAAGATTATATTTCTTAGTTTGGGAACTCTTTTCACACTCATTGGTCCACACAAATTTCACCTTCTTTTGTGTCTAGATGGTCATAGGGGAAGCAATAGAAGAGAACCCATTTACAAACCTCTAGTAATAACCTACCAAACCTAAGAAACTTCTAATGTTTGATGGAGTCAAAGGTCTCACTAATGAAGATATCGTTAATAAAAACCACCACAAATAAGTCAAGGTAGGATTTAAAGACCCTATTGGTAAGATCCATGAACATAGCTAGTGCATTAGTTAACCCAAAGCACATAAACAAAAACTCAAAGTGCTCGTACCTAGTTTGGAAATTCATCTTGGGAATGTCACACTCTCTTACTTTCACTTGGTGATACCCGGACTGATGATCAATCTTAGAGAACTAACTAGCCCCTTGAGGTTGAACAAAAAGGTCATCAATCCTTGGTATATAGTACTTATTCTTGATGGTGACTCTCTTAAGTTATCAGTAATTAATGCACATTCTAATAGATCCATCCTTATTTTTCAAAAATAACATCGGTGCACCCAAAAATGATTTACTAGGACTTGTAAAACCTTTCTCCAACAAATCCTTCAATTGCTCCTTCAACTCCTTCAACTCTGCTGGGGCCATATGTTAAGGGGGATTAGAAATGGGTTAACTAATGGGAATGAGGTCTGTGTCGAAGTCTGTTTACCTTGCGAAAGAAACACTGGGAAGCTCATTGGTAAAGACATGAAGAAACTTATTAACTACTGGGACCGACTCTATAGAAAGGACTTTGGACTTGACACACCTAACCCTCAGAAGATAATAGAGACACTCCTTAGAAATCAACTTTTGGGCTTTACTGCAAGAAATAAATCTACCCTTGACCACCACATTACAACTTCCCCACTCAAGGACGAGTTCATTTGGGAATTGCAATTTGACCCTATGGGTTCTACAATCAATAGAAGCATAATATGCATGCAACTAATCCATCCCAAGAATGACAAAAAAATCCAGAATATCTAACTCAACAAAATCTAAAGGCAAGATTTCATGCAATATGAATATGGGACAATTTCTATAGACTCTTTTACAAACAATAGAATAACTAATGGGGGTAGACACTTTATAGGGTTCATACAATAATTCGGGGCTAACATGAAGCTTTTTGACAATAAAAGGAGAAATAAAATAAAGAGTGGCACCCAGGTCAGTCAAAGTATACACATCAAAATTTAAAACCTTTAACATACTTTTAATGACATCAGCACCTCATTCAGCCCTTATCTCCCTTGAAGAGGATAGAACTTATTTTGCGTTGGGGCACCCCAATGTTGGCCTCCTCTTCCCTTTGGACCTGCATTTGCAACTTGCCCTTGTGGATGAATATCTCTACCTTTGTTTTGGGCATGTGGACAATCAATCACCATATAACCCACCTCACCACAACCGAAGCAGACATTGGAGTTTCTCATACATGAGCCATTATGACTCCTACCACACCTTTGGCATCTATGGTTATCATTAGCAAACCTTCTATTATGAGTGTTGGAAGACCCTTGGCCTTGTAACTTGGGGCCTTGAGGAAACTGGCCACCCTTTGAATTTTAGAATCCACCTTCAAAACGATCCCTCTTGGCCTCACCACTCCTTTTCTTTCTCAACTTTCCCCCTCTAGTTGTTTGGAATATGTCATAACACAGGGCAAATCTATATCACCTATCAACATGGTAGTACGACACTCCTTATTCACCAAGTCGAACACACCCGACACAAATTTATTTATCCTAGACCTCGACTCGACAACTAATTATGAGGGATAATTGGAGAATTGGTTGAAATTTAGTGCATACTCCCTTACACTCACAGACCCTTGGTTTAGATTCATAAATTCCACATTTTTGCCATGTTAAGATCAATAGGGAAGAACCAATTGAGAAATGCCGCTTTAAACTCTTTCTAAGGGATAGCATCACCATTTCTCGTCTCCATCTTCTATTGAGTGAACCATATTTTAGCCATTGAAATGACCCCAAAAAGTGCCCAAAAAAGTCCCTCGGAATGGCTAAAATTTTAAATTTCATATATCTCAAAATCCATGTGCGATATCAAAAATTTGACTTCATATTCTTGTTCAGGAGGTCAAAATTAGGGGGAAAAGGTCTAACCCTAATTTTAGAGCAATCGAATCACAGCTGCAAATTTCTAAAATTTTAATTTCCAAAGACAATCCATGACACGTAGTTATCACGGACATGTGTTAGTTTGGCCTCCATGATAGTTCTGCATTGTGAACCTGTGTATTTTGCTGCCAGTGATTTCTATCTCGGTCCAAGGCTTTGGGGTCTTGGACATACGAGTTTCCAATTGTGTTTTTTACCTATACATAGCCTTATATCATTCTTATATCATGCTAAACATTTTCCAATACTCACTCAAACTCTTAGTCATATTTTCACTCCCTAAACTGAAGTCCCAAACCATCATCCCATGTTAAGGTTCTCCTTCAAGGTTCTTCTTCAAGCTTCAAGTCTCCATCTCCAATCTTCACCAAGTTCATCTCTAAGCTAAGGTATCTGTGTTTCTTTCATGTGTTCCTTTCACCCGTGATACCCAAGCCTTGATTTACTCAAATTTCATGATTTTAAGTTGATTTACAAATACGTCTTGCTTATTATGAAATTTACTTTAAACTGTTAAAGCTATGTAAGTGTGACTATTTTGCTATATTTTGAGCTATAAATCTTTGATTTATTGTAAGATTTGATGAGGGGTTTTGATGTATATTATGTGAGGCCATTGCAAGGTGTTGATTGATAGTTTTACAATGAATTTTCTTGCATGATTTCATCTCTGTATTTCATGGTTTTATACTAGCATTACACACCCTCTAATTGTTTGATAAAATGTTCGGATGTGATTTTTTGAACAGTTGAAGGTCTAAACTATGAGATATGATATGAATGACTAGACGATGATGAAATAAGCTTATGTATATGATAAATTCTATATAAAGTGTTGCACTAGACCATGGCCAATTCGGGGGGACTGAGAACCTAGATAACCTAGATAGAGATTTATACTATTCAACCTAGGGAAGGATTTGTACTTCTTCATCTAGTGATGGGGCGACATGATGACTAACCTAGATAGGGGTTTGTACTCATCAACCTAGGGAAGTGTTTATACTTCTCCACCATAGTGATGGGGCAACATTATAACCAACCTAGATGGGGGTTCACACTCATCCACCTAAGTGATAGGGCCGCATCATCACTACCCTACCAAAGCATTATACATTTGAAAATCTAGCTTGGTCTCTTCTACACATATGATATCCTATATGAGTATGAGTTACTTAAGCATGTTTCACTTATGCACCGATCATACATGCCACATTGCTATATTATACCTATTATTTATTTTATGCATTTTGATTATGATGCTTAATTCGTTTTTGCATTACATCCAAACATACTAACATATACTCTATGCCTACACGATGTCACCATATAGGAATAGGTGCCCAAGTTGATCATCCTTCTCTTCCACGTGTCTATTTCAGTGCTATTCAAGCTTGTTGTTGAGTCCTCTACTTCAGGGACCTTAGTCTATGTTTCTCCTATTGTGTATTGAGACATTTATCTTTAATGTCTATCTTGACTAGGAGGGTGAGCCTGGTTACTTTATCTTGGCCTCCACTCTTATTTATGTATTAGAGGTATTTGTTGGACATATTATGTATCTATGATATGTGCTTGATTATGATGATATGGAAGTGCTTTCACTTAGCCCTGATTTTCTTATTCTTTTATCTATTGATACTTGATTTATTGCTTATGCAACCAAGAATGTGTAATGATTCTCTAGTTGTCTAGCTTGGGGTCCCTTCAGGTTCCTCTTTCTCCATGTCATGTCAAAGCCTAGGCTTAGTTCATGACAAACTTGGTATCAGAGCACTAGGTAGATAGATCAGTAGAGTTCAACTCACCGCATCGATTAGAGACATATTCATGGTTGTGAAATGTGTCATGACTATGAATCGGAGGCAGTGAGGCATTTTAGGAAATGTTTTTATTCTTCATCTTCTAAGTCGTGCTGTAGAGTTATGCTAAGATTTCCCCTAACGATTGTTCTTTGTTATGCTAGGTCATGATAAACACTTGAAGACAAAGGGCCTAAACTCAGAATGAGCAACCTAACAACCACGAGCTCCGAGATGCTCTCACTATGCATGCCCAAGTTGTGGCCAACCAAGTTAATCAAGAGGCCCAATTCTCTCATGCTACTACCTCAGGAGCTAGGGTAATATACTTCATGAGGATGAATCCTCCTTTGGTTTTCTATGGGTTAAAGGCGGATGAAGATCCACAAAAGTTCATTGATAAGGTTTATAAAATCTTAAATATCATAGGTATTGGGCCACATGCAAAAGTCGAGTTGGCAGTGTACCAACTTACATGGGTAGCTCAAAATATGGTATGATCAATAGAAGGGTAAAAACGGGGTTGGTAATGTAGTGCTTTGGGAGGAGTTCAAATGAGCTTTCCTTAACCGATTTTTCCCTCTTGAGTTTAGGGAAGCTAAGTTGGTGGAGTTTATGAACTTGAAATAAGGTGCTATAAGTGTAAGGTAGTATGCTCTCAAGTTTAATCAACTTTCAAAGTAGACTCCTCATTTGGTGGCCAATCCTAGATCTAGGATGAAAAAAAATTTTGATGGGGGTATCTGACTTGGTAAGTGAAGAATGTCGGTCCACCATGCTAATTAGCGACATAAACTTGTCTTAGTTGATGACCCACACTGAGCAAATAGAGGAGGAGAAATTGAGGAAGAGAAGGTGGCATGAGGCCAAGAGGGTCCATCTTATGGGTAAGTTCCAAAGGGGTGGTCGGTTCCATCAAGGCCAAGTGTCTCATCATGCTACTAATATAGGGTTTCCCAAGGACAATCGTAGGCCTCAAGGTGTTGGTGTTGTGGCTCCCATTAATATATGTCATACATGTGGGAAGAGTCATAAAGGCCCATGTTTGAAAGATTCTAATGCATGCTTTGGTTGTGGGGAACTTGGGCACAAGAAGGTAGATTGTCCAAGAAACCGTGACAAGGTTTGTGGTGCTAATGTGGTTCTATTTGGGAGTGGTGGTCCTTAAGTTGGTGCCCTGAGGTACAATTGATTTTATGCTCTACATGGGAGGCATTAGGTTTGTGAGATCCTCAATATTATTACTAGTATGTCGAAAATCTTTGACTTTCATGTGTATACTTTGATTGATCCAGGTGCTACTCTTTCCTTTGTTACCCCTTTTGTTTCTCAAACGTTCCATATTGTCCCCAAGTTGTTGTATGAGTCATATGAAGTGTCTAATCCTATTGGTGCCTCTAATATTGCTAAGAAAGTTTATAAAAGTTTTTCTATTTGCATTTTGTATAAGTTGTTACCTTGTGATCTCATTAAATTAGACATGGAAAATTTTGATGTCATTCTTAGGATGGCTCAGTTACATGCCTACTATACTTCTATTGATTGTAGAACCTGTAGGGTCAAGTTTCAATTTCCTAATGAACCCGTCGTTGAATAGGAAAGTCAAGATGTGGTGGTCAAGGGTAGGTTCATTTCATGCATTAAAGTCCATCAGTTGATCTCCAAGGGGTTTCTTTACCATGTTGTGAGGGTTAAATATGTGGAGTCCAAAGTCCCTTCCACTGAGTTGATTTCCATTGTAAATGAGTTTCTTGATGTCTTCCCAAATGACCTTTCATGTGTCCCTCCTGAAAGGGAGATAGATTTTGGAATAGACCTCCTCCCCGATACTTAAGCTATCTCCATTCCCCCTTACCTTATAGCCTCGATAGAGTTGAAGGAGTTAAAAGAGAAATTGAAAGATTTATTGGAGAAGATATTTATTAGATCTAGACAATCATCTTGGGGTGCTCTAGTGTTGTTTGTGAAAAATAAGGATGGGTACCTTAGAATGTGCATTGACTACCGACAACTTAATAGGGTCACTATAAAGAATAGATATCCTCTTCCAAGAATTGATGACTTTTTTGACCAATTTCAATGGGCTAGCTTCTTCTCTAAGATTGATCTTCGGTCCTGGTATCATCAAGTGAGATTGAGGGAGTGTGATATTCCCAAGATGGATTTCCGTACTAGATGTGGGCATTGTGAGTTTGTCATGATGTCATTTGGATTGACTAATACACCAACCATCTTCATGGACCTAATGAATAGGGTGTTCAAACCTTATCTTGCTTCATTTGTTGTGGTCTTCATTGATGATAGTTTGATTTACTTACATAGTAGGGAGGAGTGTATTGATCATTTGAGGGTTGTGTTGCAAAGTTTAAGGGAGGAGAAATTGTATGCCAAATATGACAAGTATGCATTTTTGTTGAAGGAGGTTTCATTCTTGGGTTATGTGGTGTTGTGGGATGGTATAAAAGTGGATCCTAAGAAAATTAATGTAATTAGAAATTGGTCTAGAACATTAATCCCATTGGATATTTGGAGCTTCATGGGCCTATCGTGTTATTATAAAAGGTTTGTGAATGGGTTCTCCTCCATTGCTTCCCCTATGAAAAAATTTACTAAAAAGAAGGTTAAGTTTGTGTGGACCAACAAGTGTGAGAGGAGCTTCTAAGCATTGAAAGACAAGCTTGTGTCCGCTCCTATATTATCACTAGCGGATGGGATTGAGGGATTTGTGGTGTACTCTGATGCTTCTTGGGTTGGTTTGGGTTGTGTGTTGATGCAAAATGGTAAGGTCATAGCCTATACTTCTAGGCAACTCAAAGTACATGAGAGGAATTATCCTATCCATGATCTTAAATTAGCCACCGTGGTTTTCGCATTAAAGATTTGTCATCATTATTTGTATGGGGTGCATGTTGATGTCTTCACTGATCATAAGGTCCTCCAATATGTCTTCACCCCAAAAGATCTCAACTTGAGATAAAGAAATTGGCTAGATTTTCTCAAAGATTATGGCATAAGTGTGCATTATCATCTGGGTAAGGTAAATATGGTGGTTGATGCTTTGTGTTAGGTATCTATGGGTAGCTTAGCTCATATTGATGGTGATGATAGGAAAATGGCTAGAGAGGTGCATAGATTGGCTAGATTTAGGGTTATGTTGGAAGAGGTTGGTGATGATGGTGTTGTAGTTATTGATGGGTCTAAGCATTATTTGGTTAATGAGGTGATAACGAAGCAAGATCTTAACTCCTCCTTGCTTGAATTAAAGGCCTTGGTGAAAGAGGGCAAAGTAGAGGTTTTCTACCAAGGTGGAGATGGAGACCTTAGGTACCAAGGTAGGTTGTGTGTGCCTTGTGTGGATGGTTTGAGGGAGAAAATCCTTGATAAGGCCCATAATTCTTCTTATTCTATCCACCCTGGTTCCACTAAAATGTATACAGAATTGAGGGATATGTATTGGTGGGGAGGCATGAAGAGTGACATTGTTAAATTCATTTTCGGTTGCCATAGTTGTCAACAAGTCAAAGCCGAACATCAAAGGTCGGTTGGCCTAACCCAAGAAATAGAGATTCCGACTTGCAAGTGGGAGGTGATACATATGGATTTTGCGCTTAGGTCTCCCAAGACTAAAACATGTTTTGATTCCATTTGGATTGTAGTTGATTGGATGACAAAATTAGCTCACTTTTTACGGTTTAAACCACATATGGCGATGAAGAGTATGCAAGGTTGTACATCCACGAGTTAGTGAGGTTGCATAGGGTTCCTTTTTCCATCATATCAAATCTTGGTTCACAATTCACTTCACAGTTTTGGAGGTCTTTTCAAAAGGGTCTTGGTACAAAAGTCCACCTTAGTATGGCCTTCCACCCTAAAATGGATGGCCAATCAAAAAGAACAATTCATACCCTTAAAAATATGCTTAGGGCATGTGTATTGGAGTTGAGGAGTAGTTGGGATTACCATCTTCCGTTGGTTGAGTGTGCCTACTACAATAGCTATCACCCTAGTATTGGTGTGGCTCCTTTTGAGGTCTTTATAAGAGGCATTGTAAATCATTGATTGGTTGTTTTGAGGTTAGGGAGGTGGCTTTGTTTGGTCCGAATCTAGTTATAGAGGCTTTTGAGAAGATCAACATGATTAGGTAAATGTTAAGAATAGCCCAAAGTCGTCAAAAATCTTATGGCAATGTGAGGAGAAGAGACCTTGAATTCAAAGTGGGTGTGATTGGATTTATTTGAAAGTTTCTCCAATGAAAGGTGCAGTACATTTTGGTGAAAACGGGGAATTGAGTCCAAGATATGTTAGTCCTTATAAGGTCTTGAAGAGGGTTGACAAGGTAGATTACGAGTTGAAGTTGCCTAGTGAAATGAATTTGGTTCATCTGGTGTTTCATGTATCTAATTTGAGAAAATAGGTTGGTGATGTTAATGCTATTGTGCCTCTTGATGTTATTAGTGTTATTGAGGATAACATGACCTATGAGGAGGTTCCAGTACAAATTTTTGATAGGCAGGTGAAGAGATTGAGAAACAAGGAGGTGGCGTCTATTAAGGTCCTTTGGAGTAACCAACAAATCTACGGTGCTACTTGGGAGGCCGAAGTGGACATGCGAAAGTGGTATCCTTATTTTTTCCACTACACTCGAGCCTAAGGTAATAACTCTAAGTCCCCGATGCGAATTCAAGTCTTATGTTTCAGCCCCTATGTTATTCATTTGCATTCATGTTTAAGTTGACGAATTTATGATGATTTTACACTGATGTTGAGATTTAGAAAATGGTGTTTTAAAGGTGATGTTTCATTCTTGTTGGGGATTATTTGTTTATGATCACTCTTATATTGTACGTCTCTTTTACATTCGGGGATGAATGTTCCCAAGGAAAAGATATTGAAATGATACCAAAACGTGTCCAAAAATATGCCTTGGAATGCCTGGAATTTTAAATTTCATATATCTCAAAATCCATGCGCAATATTAAAAATTTGACTTCATATTCTTGTTCATGGGGTCATAATTAGGGGGCAAAGGATCTAACCCCAATTTTAGATCAATCTAATCACAATTTCAAATTTCTAAAATTTTAATTTCCAAAGACGATTTGCAACAGCACTGCGACACGTAGCTATTGCGGACATATGTTAATTTGGCCTCAATAATAGGTTCACATTGCAGACTTATATATTTTGCTGCCAGTGATTTCTATCTCGATCCAAGGCTTTGGGTTCTTGGACCTAAGTGTTCCCAATCGTGTTTTTACCTATACTTAGCCTTATTTCACCCTCATATCATCCTAAACATCTCCCAATACTTACTCAAATACTTAGCAATATTGTTACTACCCTAACTCAAGTGCCAAACCATCATCCCAAGGTAAGGTTCTCCTTCTTTGTTCATCTTCAAGCTTCAAGATACCATCTCCAATCTTTACCAAATTTATCTATAAGCTAAGGTATATGGGTTTATTTCATGGTTTTCCTTCACACATGATACCCAATCCTCCTTTTACTCAAATTGCATGATTTAAAATTGATTTACAAATGGGTCTTGCTTATTATGAAATTCGTTGCACACTATGTTAAAGCTATGTAAAGTATGACTATTTTGCTATGTTTTGAGCTTTAAATCTTTGATCTATTGTAAAATTTGATGAGGGATTTTTATGTATATTGCATGAGGGTGTTGCAAGGTATTGATTGATGGTTTTATAGTGGATTTTTTTGCATGATTTCATCTCTATATTTCATGGTTTTATAGTAGCATTACACACCCTCTAAATGTTTGATAAAATGTCCCAATGTGGTTTCTTGAGGAGTTGAAGGTTCAAAGTATGAGATATGATATGAATAACTATATGATTATGAAATGATCTTATGTATATGATACGTTATATATAAAGTGTTGTATTAGACCATGCCCAATTTCGGGGGGACTAAGAACTCGGATAACTTAGATGAGGGTTTGTAGAAGTGTTTGTACTTCTCCACCTAGTGATGGGACGACATCATCACTAACCTAGATGGGGGTTTGTAATCATCAACCTAGGGAAAGTTTTGTACTTCTCCACTATAGTTATAGGGCGCATTATCACCAACCTAGATGGGGGTTCGTACTCATCCACTTAAGTGATGGGGCGACATCATCACTAACCAACCAAAGGGTTGTTCATTTGGAAATCTATCTTGGTATCTTCTAAACATATGATATCCTATATGAGTATAAGTTACTTAAGCATGTTTTACTTATGCATTGATCATACATGCCATATTATTGTATTATGCCTATTGCCTATGGTTATGCATTTTGATTATTATGCTTAATTCTTGTTTGCATTGCATCCTATGTACTTAGTACATTCAAACGTACTAATGCATAGTCTATGCCTACATGATGTCAGTATTTAGGAATTAGTGCCTAAGTTGATCATCCTTCTCCTCCACGTGGCTAGTTCGGTGCTATTCAAGATTGTTGTTGGGTCCTCCACTTTGGGGACCTTAGTATATGTTTCTCCAATTATATATTGAGACATTCATCTTTATTGTCTTTCTGGACTATGAGGGTGAGCCCAATTACTTTATCGTGGCCCCGCTCTTATCTATATATTAGAGGTGTTTGTTAGACATGTTATGTATCTATGATATGATCTCGACTCTTTTCTCTTGACTATGATAATATGGAAGTGTTTTCGCTTAGCCTCAGTTTCCCCATTCTTTTATCTCTTGATGCTTTATTTATTACTTGTGCGACCATGGATGTGTAATGATGCTTTAAAAGGATAGCTTGGGGTCACTTCGGGTTCTCTTTGTGCCGTGTCACATCTAAGGCCTAGGCTTGGGTCGTGATAGCCATCCCTTTGAGTTGGTAGGCCACCAACTCCACTTTCTCCTCTGAGTTAACCCCCATAACAGACAACACCTTATACACCTCGTCAATGAATTCTTCTGGATACTTATCCACCTTGAATCCATGGAACTCTGGTGGGTTCACTTAGTAAAATCGCTCACCATTGAGGTCGGAGTAGGAGCATGAGGGGCTTGGGCATCTTGGTTGATTTGATTAGTTTTGGCATGGGCTAACATAGTAATAGCATCCCGAAACTCTTCTTGGGCCATTACTCCATCATGAGGTTCTTGAGGAATGGGAGGTTTCAGTTGCTCCTCGGGAGTACGAGTTCTTCTTCCTCTTGGAATCGGCATGATCTAGAATTGCAAAGAACATTTGTTAGAGGAAAAAAGCCTTATCTTACTCCTAAATCATGACATAGATCATGAAGAAGGGCAAAATTTTCTAAAATTCCTCAGCTCTTAGTCACAGTTGTGGCACATTCAACAACCATAAACAAGACTCCAGTTGACTTGGTGTGTTGTATTCCGAGGACCATTGACAACCTAATGCTTAGATACCAAGTTTGTCATGACTCAAGCCTAGTTACAAGGCAAGTCCTGAATTAGTACACAATGCATGAATATGACAAAATAAGATCTCACACAAATAGCATTACATACACAATCAACATAGACTCATACATCATGCTTCAAGCATCAACTTGCCTTCATCTGAACAAACATTGCCAAATTAATCATATGCAAGATTACAATGGTAACCATCAATGCCAAAAATTATGAGGGTACCCAATTTTCAAAACAATCATAAAAAAATTCAAGATTATGCACATGCCAAAAAATAATACTCACTATATACCTACAAATTATCTAAACTACCTAAACATGTAGGTTCAACGGAAAGTAAACTCATCCACAAGGAAAAAGAAACACTGCAACAAAACCATGGGATCAAAAATAGGAAAGTGATGGACTAAAGGGGCTACTTAGACTTCACCCTAGTCCATAAATTCCCACACCCCACTAATAGATGATACTTTTTCCACAAAGTAAACATACACACACACATTCACATACATACATACATATACGCGCGCACACACACACACACACATATATATATATATAACAAAAACGAACATTTAAAACCAATCATCCATATAATAAATAAAACCAAACATCTAAAAGACAACATCAAAAAGTATCCAAAACATAGAAAAAACATAGCATCTAAGTATCAAAAAATAATGAGTATGGGGGTCAAGACTAGAAAATAGAAAGTGCTCAAGCACTGGCATCAATCTAGTCCTGGGTTCTCTATTCTCCTCGGTTGGTCTAGGTTGCAGCTATACCCGAGCTACCTGCTCTGTGTACTATCTACTATTCCCAATCTATCCTCATTTCATCCCAAGTCAAGGACTCTCACACCGTCTGATTTGTAATCTACTCCTCCAGCTCTGGCACCTTAGTAGTTGTCCTGGGTCTCTTCAGGCTCACATCTGCATCCTCACTCTTGAGGGATCTCTTCCCGTGGATATAGGGGTGATCATCAAATAGGGCAATCCCATGATCACCCTCTGGTGCCTCCTCTGAGGCTGCTATAAGGGATGCTAACATCTTTAACAAGTCGACCTTGAGCTTGGCCAACTCATCCTTCATAAAAGACATGTCAGCAGGTCGTACACCCTTAAGTCTCCGCTGGACTCTATCCTCGAAGGCATTTACCCTAGCATCCACTGCGTTAACACTACTATCTATAAACTTACAAGTATATGGCTGGACCCTCTCCTCTGAGTCCTAGACTATCTGACGAACCCAAGGTTTGATCTAGCTCATCAGTCTGCTCAGTTAAGCCTCCTTTTTCGCTAACTAGCGTAACAAAGCCTGAAAATTAAAGGCAAACATAAGAGAATAGTATATAGAAGCAACCTGAGTACTATAAGGTACTAGTGTACATGTATCTCAAGATGGAATAGCCTCGGTATCAACATTGGAGGTGGCTTTTCAATAAGTGGAGTGGATCTAGTTGTATCTGGAGAAGGCTCCTCAGTATGTGGCTCTAGAGGAAATGGATCTGGAATAGGAGGAGAAGTTGTTCACTGTAGGCCCACCGGGTTTTCATTAGCCTTAATCGAGCTGTGATACATAGTGTGCATGAACTCTACATGTAGTCCAGGTAGAGGGAGACACATATCTCAGCCTCATTACATAATCTATGTATCAAGATGGGAAAAGGAATTGAGGTCTAGGTTTGAATCATTAACTTATAGATCTGCTCGATCAGAACTCGGTCCTAATCTACATTATAGCCACTTAAGATACTAGCTAATAGCATTACTTGCTCCATGGTGATCAAATTATTTGTAAATGTTGGCCTATTACGCCAACTAATAATAGACCACTAGAATTTGGCTGGGAAGGATAGGTGAGACTTTACTATTGGTGCGGTATGGTCTGTGACCCACACAAGCTCGTCACCACCTTCACAGATTTGACTAGCTATCCACCTAAGGCGCTTAGTTCTAAGTTCCATATTCTGCTCACTCTCTACCCGCCTCATCTTCTTGATTTTATTATCATACTCGGTGGTGGAGCAAGGAACCCTATAGTTTGGCCCGAACTGAGCCCTCCTAATAGTCTCTTCTGACTCCAGACTATGACTTCTCACAACTTCGGCTGATCAATAGCTTTCTTCCCCTTAAGAAGATCTTGGAGAATAGTGTCATTGTAGGCAACATAGAAATCTCAAACTAGGTAAGGGGCATACTTACCCAACCACTCTGATAGCCGACCAGGAGTCATTAAACCTCCAAGTATGGCACCCTACTCGGCCCGGAGTCATTAAACCTCGACTCCTCGTGAAATTGTCTAACAGGATTTCCTTGTCATTTAGGATCCAACCCCTTGTCATATATCTCCTTCATGCCTGGAATGCCCCATCTTGTATTTCTGGGGTCAGTGGAGGTGATAGAAGGATTGTCCTTATCATGATGTGTCTATAATGCCTTCGGTGGCCCCATCTCTAAGTGAGTGGGAGACATCTATGGCAAACTACTATCAAATCCGTCTTTGTTATCCTCCTGTTCAAACAGGGAGGAACTCTATCCAACCATAGAGATATGTGTAGCTTGGGCCCTAGTTTGAGGAACATTTGCCCGAGGGTCTATTCGGACTCTATTGACCTCTTCAGATCTCCAGACAGCTCAGTATTGGAGACTCATGTCTCGATTTTCTTTGGAAAGACTAAATATCATTCCTAACTTTCAGAGGCATTGTACCTGAATATCAACCCTATACCAAAAATGAAGACCATTATGTCTAATCAACCAAGAGTCATTCAGAAAAATAAACAAGGAGTAAGTGTAAATCAAAAAAAGAAAACACAGACAAAATGCACTGAACTAGTTGCAGATTTGCAGATATGAGGCACAAGTATGACTCATAGGGTGACCTACAAGTCATACTATGGCCTCATAGTGCCAGAGTACCTGAGACAAATCATTCTAAAAATAGGTACGAGGCTCAGGTCTGAATCGTAGGTCAACCTATGAGTCGTAGGTTGGGCTCATAGCAGATAATAAAATACTTTGAAATACAAGACAAGTCCTATGAGTCCCTCACTATGGTTCGTAGTAGATGCTATGTTTCATAGGTGCATCTCGTATAGTAAGTTTTAAGGAACTATTGGTGACTATTTCCTCCTACGAGGGACTATTACGACTCATAGGACGTCGTACAAGTTGTAGGGGGTACTCGTAATAGATAATAGAAGGCATTTGTAGTGCCTGTAACATTACCATATGAACCAAAAATCATTTAAATACAAAACGGACAGCATCGAAGCAAGATCTAAAATTATCTTAAGTACATAAGCAAACCCACTACTTAAACTGCCATCCCCAAATCAACACTTATCCCATAATGTTCTATTCATGATCAACATAATCAAACAACCATTCCCAATAACATTCGAGAAATACCCAAGAATAATTGATCCACAAACTCACAATCATCATCAACAACACACAATCATAGGGATTCAAGAGAATCCAAAACAAGTCCACACAAGGGTATTTCGAATGATCACATCCGAACACACACTAACACACCAAATTTAAACCCCGTCATGAACCTATTATCAGCTAAGCACCGTATAATTATTTTATAACATTATCAATAACTGGATATTGCAACATTTCCATCATCACAACAAACCAACAAAGTTCTTTCACAATTCACAAAAACACTAGGGAGTTTAATCGACCACACCCCAATTCTTACATCTAGAAAATCATTTTCTCATAGATATACTCAATGTTATCACTACACATAGAATCATCCAACACTATACAAAATTCATAATAAGTGTGCATGATTTTAACCAAGAAAACTTCCCAACAGAGAGAATGACAAACAAGTACATACATTGAGAGAGGGGTGGAGAAATTGAAAACCCTAAAACAGTGCACTCACAAGAAAAGTAATCGAAAATCGATGTGTTAGACAGAAAATGAGAGTTAGGATAGTAGAAAATTAGTGTGGAAAAACTTTTAGGGGAAGGAACCATTTAAAATGAGGGAAATTAGGGGTCAAATGAATATTTGACCCCTCATAGGCTCAATGACGATGACTTTTAAAAATTCTACATTTTAGGTCTACGAAACCCTGACTACTAGTCGTAGGGCTTCCTAGACTCTAGGTCCTGGTCTCATAGTAGACCTAGCACTTAGAAAAATTCAGATTTCATACCTGGGCACAATGAACCCCACTTATGACACGTAGGGAACCCTACAAATCGTAAGGTTGGCTCATAGTGTATATGCCAACTTTAAATCAACATTGTTTTCCTCTATGAGGCACGACTTGGAGTTGTAGTGTGCACTATGACTCATAGGCCTGGTCATAGAGGCTGCTCCAAACGCAATTTTCTTCAAATTTCCAGATCTTGATTCATCCATACAAATCACATCTTCAAACATATCAATCTTCACATCAACTTAACTGATTCAATGTCTTAAAATTAAAACAAACTTTAATCCACTACCTAATAATTCAAATAACTAAGATAAACTTAACAACAAGCCAAAAGTGTAAAAGATACTTGGGTTACCTCGCAAGAAGTGCATTATTTAACATCGTGGCTTGACTTAGTCATCTTGAGTACTCAGACTTTCTCATAATTTTTTGAGCTCTTGTCAACACTTCTATGATCTCTCCTATATTATTTTTTGATATGCTCTAATTGTTTAGAGACTTGCTCAACTTGTCCATCAATCTTTTGAATTGCCATCGCTTGTTGATCCACCTTGTAATTTATCTTGATGACATCAAACTTAATTTTGTGAAGCATCTCCTCTTGCTCATTCACTTTCTCAATCAGTTGTTCAAGAATACTCTCAGCTTTCAAAGGTCTTTCTATAACATGTTGTTGATATGGTAGCTTGATCCGATTGGACACACTATCCTATCTTGCACTACTAGAGCCTTCCCTTGACACACTAGTGGGAGTAACTGGTTGATCTTGATGTGACCTGCACACTTGGCTAACCACAAATAGTTTGTCCATGTACTCAATGACTTCATTAAGTAGGTGCCTCAAAAATGCCCAACAGTCCCCTCCAAATAAGGCATCGTCATGAAATTATTGTTCAAAACTCAATGCTCGGTAGAAGCTTGCCACTTGTTCATCATTCGATAAACCATGATTTGGCTTCTTCTCCAAACACTCTTTATATCTATCCCAAGTTGCACCCCAAGACTCTCCTAGAGCTCGTTGAAAGTTAACAATCATATCCTATAGTAGATGTTTGTTAGGCTCTTCATAAAAGTTCATGAGGAAGACCCTTTACACTTCTCCCCAGTTAGAGCAAACATTTGGTGGTAGGATAGACCACCACTCCGCAGCTTTGCACCTGAGGGTCATGGGAAAAGTCTGAAGAGCCATGGCATCCTATACTGTGTACCTTGTTCCAAGCACTCCCCTCAATGTTTGTATCAATTTTATCAAATGAACCTAAGGGTCTTCAGACTCCTGCCTATAGAACAGGATATGTCATTGAAATGATTCAAATAAATTGCCTTTGATGATGGCCTTTTGTTCAGTCATTGTGATAATCAACTTACGATTGCTTGTCTGAGCTGAATCTTAACACACTCTACTTTGGATACCTATAAACAAAACTAAAGAACAAAAGCCCAAAGTAAAAGTAAAATACAAGAGAATTTACAATTAATACTTGAATTAACTAATAGTGAAATCAAGTCAAGAACCTAGTCGTATTCCCCAACAACAGTGCCATAATTTTTGATGTTCACGCTCTAATAATAAAGTGATTGCAGTCAAGTATGAACCTAACTAATGGTTAAGGTTAAATCCATAGGAAATATGGGGTTTGTCTATATTGATCCACTAATAATTATTTCAAGCATCGATCACTATATTCTCTAGAATTGTAGGGTTTTGCATGTCAAAGTGAAGAACAATTAAAATACTACACTAGTAATACTAGAAGAGAATCAAATTGAGGGACAACTTGGGAATTATGTTTCGCATGATTCATTGACTCAATTACCCTAGACAACATAACTTCAATCAAAACATCACATGCAGCATGGTAAATTAGGTTCTTCCATCCGTTTTGTGAAGGTGAAGGCAATATTTCACCATAGCGCTTGGTCGGCAACCATGGCATGCCAACTAACTGTTACCTATTGTCCAATCAACCTCTCCTTAGTCAGGTTTGGTTGATTAGATGAGAAAACATTAATCAAATCCTTTAATCTACTTCCTTTTTCCTATTCGTCACTACCTTGGTCGAGATCGTGATAATAGGTAGGGTTTGGTGTTGGCGGCTACCAAAAAACATTCAAAATAAAGGTAACTAGACCATATATGCAAATACCCAATCAAAGAAATGTACAAAATCTAAGTTATTTCCAGTCAACTCCTCATGGTTCCCACACCCCCAAGTTGTGAGTGCTTAGCTACTCATGGATAAGGTAAAATCACCAATAATGAATATGAAGGACACGGTTGAGAGATTACCTAAAAACAATGAAGAGAAAAAAAATACCTTGATGTTGAAACCGCAAGCTTGGATTAATGGAAGTTGAGTATAAGTGATTTCAAATCCCCAAAAATGGGTCTTCAAAATGAAATCCTAAAATCTACACTAAACCCTAGAAAAGTTCCCTAAGAATATTAAAGTATCTTCAAAATCTATGGAATGTCAAATCTCTTTTTCAAAAACCCTATCATTAACTATTTATGCTATTTACAAAAAGGCCCCAAAATCTAAAATAAAAAATACAGTTGGTAGCAGTTATGTCTAGCAAATATGACTCGTGAGGTGACCTATGAGTCATAATCAGGCTTTTGTAGTCAGCACTTGGCATTATTGACTTGACTATTACAATCCATTGCTATGAGTCATGGTGTGCTATACGACTCGTAGTATCTTTTCGTAGTCCAAAGTTATAGTTCTTAGTCCAAACTTTTGGCACACTATTTCTTGCTATGATGCACCCTCCTATGAGTCATAGTGAGACTTACGACTCATAGGTTAGCCTTATATAGCTGATTTTTACTTTGCAAATTCCTAATTTCTTAACACTGTTTCTTGCTACGAGGGCACATTATGACTCATATCATGGCCTACAACTCGTAAGGTAGCTTGTATGTCTTCTACTTCATCAAAGTTTGCAATTTGCTCCCATAATCATGCCGACCTCTATTTTCTGCAAGAATAACACAAAAATACATAAAACCATAAAAAGTCGCATTAAGAACTTGCAAAATCCCTTGTTTTAGGAATCGAATGTGTTGTATTTTGACAGCACACCAGTGTACAATGCTAGTTCAAAATCATGCAATTCAAGAGTGAAATAATGTGAGAAAACTTAATTCAAATCAATCCACCAACACATATTATAACCCTTATGTAAGACACATTGAAATTCTTCATCAAATCTCATAATATATCATAGTTTCATCACCTAAGATATGCATAGTCACAATAGACAAACCATCTCATAGTATAATCTTGAAATAGGTAGATATGTCATTCCAATCAACATTTAATAAAATCCTAATGTAATTTGTAATCATAATTCATAATAAGTAATACCCAAAAGTAACACAACTTGGAAACATGCAATTTTCACAAAATGGAAGGTTGGACACCATGGGTGAAAGGATCCAATGGTTGAAACCGACAAACCTCAAATTTAGGGATTTTGTTGGTATAGATTTGAATGAGAACTTGAAGCATGAATGAAGTTCTTGAGATCCAAAATTAAGCTTAGGATACATGGATTTGGATGAAATATTTGGTTAAGTGTTAGAAAGGGTTTTGAGAGTGTCTTGAGTGATATATAGTTGAAAAATAGCTAAGTATAGGTGTTTTTATGCATAAGAGGGCATGGGGCCAAGACCCCAATGCCTTTGGCTGAGACAGGAAAAATATTGAAGTCACAACACTGCTCTGCAATAAGTACGCATCACGGAGCTATTGCAAACAACTTCTAAAAATAAAAATTTTTGAAAATCATTTTCTTGCTACTAGTCCTCTAAAATCGGAGTTATATCCATCCCCCTCAAAATTTTGCCCCCTAATCAAGAATATGAAGTCGCATTTTTGATATCACACATAGATGTTGAGATATACAGAAATTATGATTATGGGTATTTTAAAAGCACATTTTTGGGGCATTTTTGTGGCGTTTCACCTTGGGCATTAAGTGATGACATGTACAGGTGCAAACTCGTAATACAACACTGCCCAGACTCAGAAAATAGTTGTCTGGTCTCCCTAGACTGAAAAGGGAGATGCTGAGTAGAGCAGTTCTATACAGATGACAGACTCTGAAGAGAGGTTATATGCAGAGACAAATGATAGAGATAGCTCTGAGTTAGGAGATGAGTCTAATTCTGAGTCCACCGCAGCACCTCTAATACCTTCGACCTATGTAGATGCAATGATGAGCCATTAGTGTGTCCGGCTTATGTAGGGTATATATCAATAGGACATCTAGCATGATGATAAGGGCCAACAGGCCCAGACTATATTTAAAGTGTTGATAATTATGACATTGGGGCTTGATAGTGCTCTTACACTCTGGGACACCATGGCCTAGTATCATCTAGAGTGTTTGGCATCCCCATCAGAGAAGTGCTTCCCATTCTACATATCCTACACTACTACAATTATGAAATCCACCCCAAAGTGGTGGAGATACTCTTCACATCCTGATGTTATGCATATGATAGTGAGAGGATTTTTGATTGATATATCAAAGGCCACTAAACAATCCCAAAAGGTGCCAAAAAATATTCTCAGAAATCATAATTTCCATATATCTCAAAATTTTGCTTGATATCAAAAATTCGACTTCATATTCTTGTTCAGGGGAAAAATTGAGTGGGAAATAGGTCTAACCCAAATTTAACAGCAATCATATCAAAATCCAAAAATCGCAAAAATGTGATTTCTAGTAAGCATTCGCGCCCCTGGCACGACGCGCCAAGGGCGTGCCACAATGTTAAAATGTTCCAGTTTTCCTGTCCGTTCCAAGGTCTTAGGGTCTTGGGCCTAAGTCTTCAAATGCATGAAAATACCTCTACTTAGCCATATTTTTACCTTCATATCATTCAAGACATTCCCTGAAACTCACTCAAATACTTAGACAATTTTTCATCTCAAAATTTGAGTGTCCAAATCTCTTTTGGATCTTAAGGATTTCACTCAAGTGTTAAGTCTCCATATCCAATCTTCATCAAAAATTCTCCAAAGCTAAGGTATGTGAGTTTCAACCATTGGGTCATTTTACCCATGGTGCCCAAGCTTCCCTTTTACATAAATTGCATGATTTAAAGTTGATTTACTTATGGTTATTACTATTATGAATTTCACTGCACACTATGTTGGAGTTTCATGAAATTGTGATTGTTTTATCATGTTTTGAGCTATGAATATAAGATCTATTGTGAGATTTGATAAAGAATTTTGGTGTATATTATTTGAGGGTATTACCAAGTATCTATTGATGGTTTTACACTGAATTTTGTAGCATGATTCCACTCTTAAATTTCATGGTTTCACACTAGCACTACACACGCGCCAAGTGTTTGATAAAATGTCAAATTATAATTTCTTGAGGAATTAAAGACCCAGTGCATATTTTATAAGTTGAATGATTATATAATGATGAAAGGAATATATTTATATGATATTATCTCTATAGTGTTGGTAATTGACCAAGCCTTATTCGTGAGGTTGTAGGCCAAGGTAACAATGTCGAGGGGTTTGTAAATTGATCATCACATTCGGGAGATGGTAGACTTGTGCAACCATATTGAGTGGTTTGTACCTCGATCGTCTAGCTCAGGAGGTGGCAGGCCCGTGCAACCATATCGAGGGGTTTGACTTTGATAACCATATTGAGGAGTTTGTACCTTGATAGCCATGTTGAGGGGTTTATACCTCATCAACAATATTGAGGGGTTTGTACCTCATTCGCCTCTCCAAGGAGGTGGTAGGCCTTGGATATTCACTAATAATGGTCTCTCCTTACACATGTATTATGTTCTATGTAAGCATGATTTACTTCATATATGTTACTCATTGCCTATGGTTATGCATTTCGATTATGTTGTTTATTTCTTGTTGCATTGCATCCTACATACTTAGTATATTCAAATGTAGTAATGCATACTCTATTCCTACATGATGTCATCATATAGGAGGTAAAGTCTTACTTAATCATCCTCCTTCACGTGGCTACTACGAATTCTCTCAAGCTAGTTGGCGAGTCCTCCATTTAGGAGACAATGTCTATGATCTCATGTTATGTACTAAGACTATCCTTCTTTTATATATGTATTGACTATGAGGGTGAGCCCGATTGCTTGTCTTAGCCCTCGCTCTTATCTATGTTTTGTATTGAGCCTTGACTATCTTGTTTAATCTATATGTGATGAAGGCTTTCCTTTAGTCCCTTTGCCCCTATTTGTAGTTCAATTATGTTATTTAATTACTTTTGCAACCAATGATGTGTAATGATATGTTAACAGGCTTGTTCGGGGTCTCTTCGGGTTTCCCATTCATCATGTCGCGTCTAGGCCCTAGGCTTGGGTCATGACAAACTTGGTATCTGAGTAATAGGTTGTTAATGGTCATCGGCATCCTACATATTATGTCGATTAGAGTCTTTTTCATGGTTATGTTGTGCACCACAACTATAAGCTATAGACTATGTGACGTTTTAGGAAATATTACCCTTCTTCATGTTATAAGTCATACTATAGAGTTAAAGTAAGGTCCCCCCCCCCTAAATGATTGTTCTTTGCTATGCAAGATTATGCCGAACATAAGAGAAAGGAGATCTCACACTCCCAAGAAACAATCGGCTCATGGTGAGCTCCGGGATGCTCTTACGTTTCCAGCACAAGTTGTGGCTAACCAAGACAACCAAGGGGCCCAAGACCCTCATGCTCCTACATCGACATCTCAAGTGATTGATTGATAAGGTCTACAAGGTATTGGCTATCATGGGTGTTCGATTGGAAGAGAAAGCAGAGTTGGTGGCCTACCAACTTAAAGGGGTAACACAAGTATGGTTTAATCAATGGATGGAGGAGAGACTAATCAATAATGGGGTGCTTTGGGAGGAGTTTAAGGCAACTTTTCTTAATCGGTTCTTCCCTCTTAAGCTTAGGGAGGCCAAGATGGTAGAGTTTATGAATTTAAAACAAGGGTCAATGAGTGTGAGGGAGTATGCCCTCAAGTTCAATCAACTCCCTAAATATGCTCCCCTCTTAGTTTCCAACCCAAGGTATAAAATGAACAGTTCATGATGGGTGTATCCAATTTGTTGAATGAGGAATATTGGTCTGCTATGTTGATTAGTAATATGGATTTTTTCCTTTTAATAACCTATGCCAAACAAATGGTGGAGAAAAAATTGAGGAATAAGAGGAGTAATAAGGCTAAGAGATACCATTTGAGGGAAAATTCCCAGGTCGAAAGGGTAACCAGTTTCATCAAGGCCAAGTGTCTTCTCATGTATTTAATAAGAGGGTTGTCAATGACTTTCCAAGGGCCCAAGGTGTTGGGGGTGTGATTCCTAATTGTCTGTGTCCAAAATGTGGTAGGGGTCATAGTGGCCTATTCTTGAGGGATACTAATGCTTGTTATGGTTGTGGGAAAGTTGGGGATAAGGTTATCGATTTCCTCAAAATCGTAACAAGGGTAAGGAGGTTCTTCCACAAGGTGCTAATGCAATTCCTTTGGGGAGAGGTGGCCGACAAGATGGTGCCCCAAGGCATAATCGCTTCTATGCACTCCAAGGGAGGCAAAGGGTTGAGGAGATTCCTAATATCATCAAATGTATGTTAACAAAATTTGATTTTTATGTATGTGCATTGATTTATCCATGTGCCACTCTTTCTTTTGTTACCCCTTTGTTGCCCAAAAGTTTCATGTTGAACTCGAATTGTTGTGTGAGACTTATGAGGTGTCTACTCCTATTGGTATATCTATTTATTATTACATAGGTGTATAAAAATTTTCCTGCTTGAATTTTTCATACTATTTTGCCTTGTGATCTTGTTGAGTTGGAAATGGTGGATTCATATGTCATACTTGGGATGGATTGGTTGCATGCATACTATTCCTCCATTGATTTTATAACCTGTAGGGTCAAATTTCAATTCCTAAATGAATCCATACTTGAGTAAGAGAGTCATGATGTTGTGGTCAGTGGTAGGTTCATCTCTTGCATTAAAGCCCATAAGTTGATCTCTAAGGGCTGTCTTTATCATCTTGTAAGGGTTAGGAAAGTGGAGTCCAAGACCCTTCCTATTTAGTCAGTTCTAGTTGTAAATGAGTTCCTTGATGTACTTCCAAATGATCTTGCCGGTGATCCTCCTAAAGGGAAATAAATTTTGGTATAGACCTCCTTCGTGATACTCAACCCATTTCTATTCCCCCTTACTATATAGCCCCGGCGGATTTAAAGGAGTTGAAGGAGCAATTGAGGGATTTGTTGGAGAAGGGTTTAATTAGGCCTAGCCAATCACCTTGGGGTGCTTTGCTGTTGTTTGTGAAGAAGAAGGATGGGTCCCTTAGAATGTGTACTGACTACCTACAACTTATTAGGGTCAGTATAAACAATAAGTATCCTCTTCCAAAGATTGATGATTTGTTTGACCAACTGCAAGGGGCTAGTCATTTCTCTAAGATTTTTCTTCGGTCCGAGTACCATCGAGTGGAGGTGAGGGCGTGTGACATTTCTAAGACGATCTTCCGGACTAGGTATGAGCATTATAAGTTAATTGTGATGTCTTTTGGGTTGAACAATGCACCAGTTATCTTCATGGATCTTATGAATAGGGTCTTTAACCCTATCTTGATTTATTTGTTGTGGTATTCATTGATGATATTTTAATCTATTCATAGTGCGGAGGAGCATATGGGTCATTTAAGGGTAGTGTTGCAAAGATTGAGGAAGGAGACATTGTGTGCAAATATGAGAACTATGAATTTTTTTAAAAAAGGTTGCCTTCCTAGGTTAGTGGTGTCGGGGGATGTGATTAGAAGTGCCGTAAAATATGCCTTGGAAATGCTTGGAATCATAATTTCTATGTATCTCAAAATTCATGCATAATATCAAAAACTCTGACTTCATATTCTTGTTATAGGGGCAAAGTTGAGTGGGAAATGAGTCCCCAATTTAAGATCAACCATATCAAAATCCAAAATTTCTATTTCCAATGAGCATTCACGTCCCTAGTGCAACACACCAAGGGCACGCCATAGTGTTAAAATGTGCCAGTTTTCCTCTCCAAGGATCAACTTGCTATGGATCAAGAGAGGGATGAGAACATGGCTAAAATATTAACCTAGCTTGATCTTTTGACTAAGTGTGTCATAGAAAGAAATTGTAAAAGCAGGAATACTTGATGGAGATGTGATGTTTGTTGGTGTACCATTTGAAGGTTGTTACAATGAGGGGGTACACTATATGAAAAACCAAATGGTGGGTTCTCAGCCAATATTCCCAAGGCCATCCGAGAATCAAGGTTGGAATAATAACACTGGATGGCTAGATCGTGCATGGGCTGACCAATCTTAAGTTGTGGGTTGGAGGAACAGTGATGGAGATAAGTATGTTCCACCTCATGATAGGGTGAAAGTTGTTTACACTATGGTGAGTCAAGAGAATCCTCGGACTGAGGATATGCTCACCTGAATCTTGAGCAAGGTGGAAGCCTCCGATAAAGTCTTGAAGGAGATAAAGTTTGACTTTTCTCAGTTAGATCAATCTATGATGTCATATTCGGTGTCTATTAAGCATTTGGAAACTCAACATGGAAATATATCAGCCTATCTAAATCAGTATCCAAAATGAGGTTTGCCCAGTGATACGATGGCTAATTCCAAGGAAAACGATCAATAATATTTATCCATAACCACTTGTAGTGGGAAAGTGATTGAAGTCACAAAACCATCGCTTGTTGTTAAAGAAGGCCTAAATGAAGTGGGAGAAAAAGAAGGTGCAGTTACTATTGAAGTTGAGGAGTATGAAGCTAATGTTGAAAATGGTGATGTTGTAGGCAATTCTGAGAGTGATAAACATGGGAAGAGTGGGGATGATGCTATGAATGTTAAGAAAGTATTCCCTAAAACTTCAAGTCTAGCTATGAGGTTAAACCTCAAGTCAAGGTTGATCCACCTTTTCTGTAGATATTGTAGAAGAAAGAGGAGGAGGAAAAGTTTCAAAAATTCCTCTTTATATTCAACTCATTATCGATAACTGTTCCACTTGTGAAAGCATTGATCGAAATACTAGGTTATGCTCGGTCTATTAAACAACTAGTTAGGATCTTACATGATGTCTTAGTGAATGTGGACAAATACATTCTTCCTGATGATTTTAGATTGTCAGGTGGATACCAATGTGCCACTTATCTTCGGTAGGCCGTTCGTTATCATTGGATGAGTTGTGGTGGATATGGAGAGTGGAGATCTTAGGTTTAGAGCGAATGATGAGGAAATAGAGTTCAATATATACAACTCTCTAAAGCCAGGAGATGATCCTAAAGTACTGTCAGTGATGAGCTAATCGGTGATGACTTGATAAAGAAAAGGAACTACATTGTGCCATGATGTTAACTAAGGCACTGATTGAGAGGCAAACCAAGGTGAGTATTTATTGATTTTAGTATTAAATAATGGGTCTTGAATTATTCATGGTTGAAAGGGACAAAAAGTGGAGTGGAGATCTAAGAGGGCGATCAACGGAACCACTCAGTGCATCACCAAGTTGAAAAGGGCGACCATTAGTTCGACCAACTTTTGAGTCACCTAATGAATCCTGAGGTGCTGTCAATTTTTGATGACCAAATAGCAACTAAGAGAATTGCTGAAATAAATGGGCAATGGTAAATTTCACCTCCTTTCAAGACTGAAAAAAGAGCATGTTTGCTGTTAAAAAAGGCAGTCCCTGACACATTTGGTGCAACGCCGAATAGGCTAACTAGTGTGGTTCGATATTGCCGAAAATGCACAACTTAATGACCAACTTAAGGCTTTGCAATGCCTTGGTATTTTCACTTTCGACCTTCTGTCCTTTTCACTCCTTTTGCATGCCAAAACCCCCTTTTTATATTTCTTTGAAAATATTCAAAAAGAAGTGGAGGATATTCATCACAAAAGCATCTTTGAGGATTCTCGTTGTGTTTCACTATTGAAAAGGTATGTTTGGCCCTTGTTTTAATTCTTTTGACAGAATGTTATTAATAATAAGGTTGATCAGAGTTTGTGAATATGTTAATCATGCTTTGTTGCTTGAAATCTTATTGGAAATTGAGTGGGTGGATCTTTAGAGTGATGATAAAACCCTGTATTGCATGTATGAGTGTTTATTGCAGGTTTTGATTTCCTATATGTATATTAACAAAATCGATGGTGCTTATGATTCAGGCTAGGTTTATGAGTTAGTGATTTATTTCCTAATGGTGGAATGTTTGTGAAAAATATCTCAATTTTGTAGTTGTCATCATGCTTGAATGTTTTCACTTGAGATGGTGTCATGATCATGAGAATGCTTGATTCACTACTAAAAACTGAGGTAAAATGACAGAGAAAAGCGACGAACTACATTGCTTTAGAAACCAACGAACTAAGGGATGCCATCCGTCACTTTCTTTGTAAAATAATAATTTTAAATTTTTTAACGACTAAAAGTGACGGACAACAAATGTAGGTCCATTGCATTTTTTTGGAATTTTCCAGTAAAATTATTTTTTATTTTAGTCTATAATTTGTGACATACAACTTCGCATCTTCCATCAATTTTTTTAAAATTAAAATTTAAATACTTTAATCGCGTGAATTAGAATAAAAAATATTTTTTTTAATTTTGTGATGAACAACATGGAAATATTCATCTCTTTTGTTTTTTAAAAAATTCTATTTTTAATTTTAAAAAATAATAAATTTCTTAAAAGGGGCGACACACTCATGGATGTTGTCTGTCGCCCCTAATTTAATATACCCCTCCAACCACCCCATTTTTCAGTCAAACTTTGTCCTAAAAAAATCAAATTCTCCCTCGTGCCCTAACTTCTCCCTTAGTGTCTCGAACTACCGTCGTCGCTGCCATGTCTCCACCGGTTACACTACCAGCTCTTGCTGACTTTACCAGGTGTGATCCCCCCCTCTCTCTCTCTCTCTCTCTTCTCTTTTTCTCTTTTTAAGTTTCTTAGCTAATATTTAGGATACTTTATATTTTATAATTATAAAATCTTGAATTTTTGTTAGTTTTGTTTACATATGTTATTGTCATTGTTAAATTATAATATTGATTGTGAATTGGTGAAGATAGTTTATGTTTTGATATTAGGGTTTAACTTAAATTTGGTATTTTTAATTACTTTTTTATTTTGAGGTTTTGTTAGTTTGAATTAAAGTGCATTTGAAGTGATTAACATTGTTGGAAAGTATATTTAAATGTGAATTGTGAATGGGTACTTTTGAATTCTAATTTGAAATGAGTTTTGAATTAGTCTGTGAATTGTGTTTTGTTAGTTGAAATTAAAGTGTATTTGAAGTTATTGACATTGTTGGTTTAAATATTTAAACGTAAATTTCTTAATGCGGATTTATGCATTGTAGTTTGAATTGGGTTTTTTTTTGAATTAGACTATAAATTTGAGTGTTTGTTAGTTTTAATTGATTTGTTCTTCAAGTTAAAAATTAGTTTTATAAGTAAAGAACATAGAAGTTAGAAATGCTGACATTAGAAGTATTTGAACTTAGAAGTAATGAAATGTTGAAAGGTAGAATATATTAACATGATTAGAATTTATATAGAGCTATTGTAATTTCAATTAATTTTGGATTCTAGTTATGAATTGGATATATTGAACTTTAATTTAGAATTTCATTGGGTGTGTTATATAAAGTTTGTACTTTTAACATAGAAAGTTTAAATAGTTGATCTTTAATTTATAAATTTTGATTGAATATATGTTAAGTTGTGAACTTTGAGTTAGGGAAATGTAGGCTGAATGTCAAGAAATAGAACTTTAAGTTAGAAAATTTGAATTCTCTATTTTAGATGCTTGTACATTAATTATATTTTTAAATTTAAAACTTCGTAGTTGAACTTAGAAAAATCAAACTTGCATGTATAAAATTTTAACTTTAGAATTTTTGTAGCATTGTAGGATATATTCGACCCTTTAAGCAAAGCCCATCGACCTGTCAAGCTAATTGGAAAAGGTGAAGGTATTTTTTTCTTTCAAAATTTAAATTGTTGTATATAATAGTTCTTTAAAATTTATTCAATGTAAAATACTTGCATCTTGCATAGAGTTTTCATTTTGAGTTTCTAGCAATGTGTAATTATATTGAAAATTTGAAGTAAACTTTAAGCAGTTGTGAATTTTTAGTTGAATATAATTTAGAACTTGAAGTTTATATACTTGTTAAATTGAAGTTTAAGACTTTATATACTTCAAATAATTCAACTTTTTCACTTTATAAAATGGAATTTTATATTTTCGGATACAAATTAAATTTTAAGTAGTTGTGAACTTTAACTTGAATATAAATTTAGAATTTGAAGTTTATATACTTGTTAAATTGAAGTTAGGACTTTATTTACTTCGAAAAATTCAATTTATGCACTTTTGAAACTTGAATGATTATATTTTAGGATATAAATTAAATTTTAAGTAGTTGTAAATTTTAAGTTCAATAATAATTTAGAACTTGAAGTTTATATACTTGTTAAATTGAAGTTTAGGACTTTATATACTTAGAAAAATTCAGCTTATGTACTTTTGATACTTGAATTATATTATTTTAGGATATAAATTAAATTTTAAGTAGTTGTGAACTTTAAGTTGAATACAATTCAGAACTTGAAGTTTATTTACTTGTTAAATTGAAGTTTAGGACTTTATATACTTAGAAAAATTCAGTCTACGCACTTTTGAAACTTGAAATATTATATTTTAGAATATAAATTAAATTTTAAGTAGTTGTGAACTTTAAGTTGAATATAACTTAGAAGTTGAAGTTTATTATCACGACCAAAGCCTAGGTCCTATTCGTGACATGGAGAATAAAAAGTCTGAAATGAAATGACCCCAAAAAGTGCCCAAAAATGTGCCTCGAAATACTCAAAATTTTAAATTCTATATATCTCAAACTCTATGCAGGATATCAAAAATTCGACATCATATTCTTATTTAGGAGGTCAAAATTAGGGGAAAAAGGGTCTAATCCCAATTTTAGAGCAATCGTAGCAAAATTTAAAAAATCAAAAAATGCGATTTCCAGAAACAATCTGTGCCCCTGGCACAACACACCAAGGGGGCATTCTTATATATTTTTATGCCCAGTTTTTCTATCTTAGTCCAAGACTTTTGGGTCTTGGGCCTAAGTATTCCCAAATGTGTTTTTACCTATACTTAGCCATTTTCCACCCTCATATCATCCTAAACATTCCCCAACACTCACTCAAACACTTAGCCATATTTTTCATTCCCAAATTCAAGTATCAAAACTCTCATCCGGAACTAAGGATTTTCTTTAAGCTTCAAGTCGCTATTTTCATTCTTCATGAAGAGCTTCTTCAAAACTAAGGTATGTAGGTGTTGGCCATTGGGTCCTTCCACCTATGGTGCCCAAATCACCTTTTTACTCAAATTTACAGGATTTAAGGTTGATTTTACTAATGGGTTTACTAGTATGAACATGTCTATGAAATATGTTAAAGCCATGTAAAATTGTGACTGTTTTGGTATATTTTGAGCAATAAATCTTATATCTATTGTAAGATTTGATGAGGGATTTTGATGTATATTGCTTGAAAGTGTTGCAAGGTGTTGATTGATGTTTTTACAATGGATTTACTTGCATGATTTTACCTCTATATTTTATGATTTTATACTAGCATTAAACACCCGCCAAGTATTTGATGAATTGTCTGGTTATAGTTTCTTGAGGAATTGAAGGTTCAAAGCTTGAGATATGATATGAATGACTATATCAGGATGAATTACGCTTGTACACATGATATAATCTATATAAAGTGTAGCATTAGACTATGCTCGATCCGGGGGGACTAAGAGCTCGGATAACCTAGTTGAGGGGTTAGTATCTCAAACACCAAGGTGGTAGGTGAGATTGCCACTAACCTAGATGGGGGGTTTGTACCTCACACACCAGGGTGATAGGTGCAATTATCACTAACCTATATGAGGGTTTTGCACCTCACACCAGGGTGATAGGTGATATCACCATCAACCTACAAAGGGGTTTGTACTTTGGAACCCTAGCTTGGTCTCTTCTACACATATGGTATCCTATATGAGCATGAGCTACTTGAGAATATTTAACTTGTGCATTCATCATACATTCCATATTGTTATATAATGCCTATTACCTATCTCGAGCATGTTGCACTTGTGCATTGATCATGTATGCTATATTGTTATATTATGCCTATTGCCTATCTCTTGTTGCATTGCATCCTAGATACTTAGTACATTCACACATACTAACAGATACTCTATGCCTACACAAATCAGAGCTCCTCACGATCATCCTTCTGTGGATAGTTGGTCATCTTGAAGATAAGCTATTCGTGAGTCCTCAAAGTTCAAGGATGTAAGCTATGCTATTCTTGCCTTTGTCATTTCTTTATGTTGAACTTTTTATACTATGAGGGTGAGGTCAGAAAGTGTCTTGGCCCCCGCTAAAGTCTATGCTTAGAGGTGTTGTTGGAACTAATGATGTAATTGTGCGTGAGCTTTGACTCTTTTATGATTTATGCTATTAAAGACTTTTCTTTGTCCACTTATCCTTATTTATTCTATCTTATTGTTGTTTAATTGCTTTAGCCACCAAGGATATGTAAATGATATGCTAAGAGGCTTGTTTGGTGTTCCTTTAGGTTCTCATTCACTGTGTTATATCTAGGCCCTAGGCTTGGGTCATGACAAACATGGTATCAGAGCACTAGGTTGTTAATTGTCCTTGACGTCCAATACACTACTTGGATTAGAGTATTATTAATGGTTGTAAAGTGCACTATAACTATGAGTAACAGGCTATGCAGTGTTTTAGGAAATATTTTCCTTCTTCTTGATATATGTTATTCTATAAAAGTTACAATAAGGTTTTCGCCTAACGAACTTTCTTTGCTATTTTAGGTCATGCTTATACCAAGAGAAAGAAGAGCCCATACACCCGAAGAACAACTCGCTCATGAAGAGTTTCAGGATGCTATTACATTGCTAGCTCAAGCTATGACTAATTAAATCAACCAAGGGGCCCAAGCCTCTCATGCTCCTACTCTGGCCTCTAGGTTGAGAGATTTTATGAGGATGAACCCACCAAAGTTCCATGGGTATAAATTAGATGAGGATCCTCAAGAATTTATTGATGAGGTGTACAAAGTGTTGTCCATTATGAGTGTTAGATTGGAGGAGAAAGTGGAGTTGGCAGCCTACAAACTCAAGGGGGTGGCCTAAATATGGTTTACCCAATGGAAAGAGGAGAATGGGGACAACAATATGACCCTTTGAGAGGAGTTTAAGATAGCATTTCTCAACCGATTCTTCCATCTTGAACTAAGGGAGGCCAAAATGATGGAACTCATGAATTTGAAGAAAGGATCCATGAGAGTGAGGCAGTTTGCCCTCAAGTTCAACCAACTCTCTAAATATGCTCTTAGTGGTTGATCTAAGGTCTAGGATGAACAAGTTTGTGATGGATGTATTCGTTTTGATGAATGAGGAGTGTCATGCTGCTATGTTGATAAGTGAAATGGATTTTTCCCACCTCATGACTTATGCCGAATAATTGAAGGGAAAAAGTTGAGGAAGAGAAGAGGTAGTTAGGCTAAGAATTCCCGTTTTGAATTTAGATTCTAAGGTACCAAGGGTGGCCAATTTCATCAAGGCCAAGGTTCTTTAAATTCTCCTAATAAAAGGTTCGCTAATGATAACCCAAGGGTCTAAGAAGGTATTGGTGTGGTGCCTAATCCTATATGCCCAAGATGTGGTAGAGGCGATGATGGCCCATGTTTGAGGGACGCTAATGCTTGCTATAGTTGTGGAGAAGTGGTCACAAGAAGAATGATTGTCCTCGTAATTGCATCAAGGGTAGATATGGTTGTCCACAAGGCTGGGTGCTAATGTGTTTCCTATAGGAAGAAAAGTCTAACAAGGTGGTCCTCCAAGGCACAATAAGGTATATGCTCTTCAAGGGAGACAAGGGATAGATGAGGTGCTTGATATCATCAGCGGTATGTTAAAAGTCTTTAATTTTGATGTATACGCATTGACAGACCCGGGTGCCACTCTTTCTTTTATTACTCCTTTTGTTGCCAAAAAGTTTTATGTTGAACCTGAATTCATGTGTGAATCTTATGAGGTGTGTACTTCCATTGTTGCATCCATTATTGCTAGAAAGTCCTATAGAAATTGTCCTTTTTAAATTTTTCTTAAAATGTTGCCTTGTGATTTTGTTGAGTTGGATATGGTGGATTTTGATGTCATTTTGGGATGGATTAGTTGCATGAATATTATGCCTCTATTAATTGTAGAACCCATAAGGTCAAGTTTCAATTCCCTAATAAACCCATCCATGAGTGGCAGAGTCTTGATGTTGTGGTCAAGCGTAGATTCATTTCTTGCATTAAAGCCCAAAAGTTGATTTCTAAAGGGTGTCTCTGTCATCTAGTAAAGGTTAGTAATGTTGAGTCGAAAGTCCTTCTTGTTGAGTCGGTCAAGGTGGTGAATGAATTCCTTGATGTCTATCCTAATGAGCTTCCCACTGTTCCTCCTGAAAGGGAAATAAATTTTGGCATAAACCTCCTTTCTGATACTCAACCTATTTTTATTTCTCCTTATCATACCGTGGTGGAGTTAAGGGAGTTGGAGTAATTAAGGGATTTGTTGGAGAAGGATTTTATTAGGCCTAGGAAATAATCTTAGGGTGCATCGGTGTTGTTTCTAAAGACAGAAAGATGGTACTCTTATAATGTGCATTGACTACCGGCAACTTAATAGGGTCACCATAAAGAATTATGTACCCTCTACCAAGGATTGATGATCTTTTTCACTAACTTCAAGGGGCTAGTCACTTCTATAATATTGATCTTTGGTCTGAGTATCACCAAGTGAAAGTGAGGGAGTATGACATTCCCAAACGACCTTACGGATAAGACATGTGCACTATACGTTTGTGGTTATATCCTTCAATTTTACTAATGCACTAGCTATCTTTATGGATCTTATGAATAGAGTCTTCAAACCCTACCTTGATTTGTTTGTGGTGGTTTTCATTGACAACATTTTGATCTACTCCTATAGTGACAAGGAACATGTGGTTAACTTAAGGGTGGTACTACAAATCTTGAGGGGGGAGAAGTTGTATGCAAAGTATGTAAAATGTGAGTTTTGGTTGAAAGAGATTGCCTTTCTAGATGATATGGTGTCGGGGGATGGTATTAAGGTGGATCCTAAAAAGACGAGGGTGATTAGAAATTGTCCTAGACCTTTGAACCCATCGAACATTAAAAGTTTCTTGGGCTTAGCGGGTTACTGCCAATGGTTTGTTAATGGTTTCTCTTCTATTGCTTCTCCTATGACTATGTTCACCCAAAAGAAGGCAAAATTTTTATGGACTGATGAGTATGAAAAGAGTTTCTAAACCTTGAAAGATAACCTTATCTACACTCCTGTCTTGTCTCTACCGGTAGGGTTAGAAGGGTTTGTTATGTATTGTGATGCCCCACGAATAGGTCTAAACCTTAAAAGAATTATCATACCAATGATCTTGCTGCCTTATTATTTGCTTTTAAAATATGGCATCATTATTTGTATGGGGTGCATGTTAATATGTTTACCGATCATAAGAGTCTCCAATATGTTTTCATCCAAAAAGACCTCAACTTGATACAGTGAAGGTTGTTAGAGCTTTTTAAGTATTATGATATGACTACGAATTATCACCTAGTAAGGCTAATATTGTGGCCAATGCTTTTAGTAGGGTGCCTATGGATAGCCTAGTATATGTTGATAGTGATGGCAAAGAGGTTGCAAGAGAGGTTCATCATTTGGCTAGATAGGGCGTTAGGTTTGAGGAGGTTGCTACTGGTGGAGTAGTGGTGCTTGATGGTTCTAAATCTTCATTGATTGAGGAGGTGAAGGCAAAGCAAGATCTTGACCCTGAATTGTTAGAATTGAAGGCTTTGGTGAGGGATGGCAAGGTGGAGGTTTTCTTCCAAGGGGGAGATGGTGCCCATAGGTAGCAAGGGAAGTTGTGTGTTCTTAGTGTGGATGACTTGAGAGAGAAGATTCTTGATGAGGCTCATTATTCTTCCTATTCTATTCACCCCGGTTCCACAAAGTTGTATAGAGATTTGAGGGAAGGGTTTTGGTGGGGTGTCATGAAGAGGGATATTGCTAAGTTTGTATCCCGTTGCCATAATTGTAAGTAAGTCAAAGCCAAACATCAAAGGCCAAGTGACACGGAATCAAGCAAGGTGGCCTATGAGTTGGAGTGGCCAAATAAAATGAATATGGTTTATCCGCTCTTCCATGAGTCTATGTTGACGAAGTGTGTGAGTGACCCAAGTGGTATGGTACCTCTTGATTTTTTGAGTGCTGTTGAAGACAACTTGATTTTTGATAAGGCTCTGGTAGAAATTTTGGACAGGCAAGTGAAGAGGTTGAGGAACAAGGATGTTTCTTTCGTCAAGGTTCTTTTGAGAAATCAACAAGTTGAAAGTGCCCCATGGGAAGCCGAGGCGAACATGCAAAAGTGATATCCTCATCTCTTCCAATCTCTCAAGCCTAAGGTACTACTTTACGTCCCCTATATTATTTCAAGTCTTAAGCTTCAGTCCTTATGTCATTTGCATGCATTCATGTTTATGTTGACAAGTTCACGTCGATTTTGACACTTATGTTGAGATATTTGAAAGTGGTGTTTAAGTGCATTGTTGCACTCTTGTCGAGGCTGAGTCCTTCATGATTAGTCTTCTTATGTACTCTTCTTTGACATTCAGGGATGAATGTTCCCAAGGGGAAGATATTGAAATGCCTCAAAAAGTGCCAAAATATGTGCCTCGGAAATATCCATAATCGTAATTTTTATATATCTCAAACTTAGTGTGTGATATCAAAAATCTGACTTCATATTCTTGAACAGGGGGAAAATTGAGTATGAAATGGATATATCCCCAATTCTAGAGCAACCTTAGCAAAATTTAATTTTTTTCAAGATTGTGTAAGATAGTGGGGGTGCACGTTGGCTCTGTGACGCTGAGAAGTGTATCTTGTTGACAGTTTTCTTATTTTAGCCTAAGGCTTTGGAGTCTTGGGACTAGGCCTTCAGAAGTGTAAAAACATATATACTTAGTTATTTTTCAACCCCATATCATTCAAAACATTCCCCAAAACCCTCTCTAACACTTAGCCAAATATTTCACCCAAATTTAAGTATCCCAAACTCATTCTGAATCTCAAGAAATTCAATCAAGCTTTAAGGTCTCAATCAAATCTTCATCAAGGAAATCTCCAAAGTTGAGTTATGTGGGTTTCAACCATTGGGTCCTTTCACCCATGGTGCCCAAACTTCTATTTCATGTAAATTGTATGTTTGCAAGTTAGTTATGTATGGGTAGCTTCTATTATGAAATTTGAATATAAACTATGTTGGGGTTTCATAAAATGTGTCTGTTTAAGCATGTTTTGAGCTATGAATTTATGATCTATTATGTGATTTGATGAAGGGCTTCAATGTATATCGCATGATGGTGTTACCAAGTGTTGGTGGGTTGATCTACATTATGTTTTCTCACATGATTTCACTCTTGAATTGCATGATTTTGAACTAGCATTATACACCCACCAAGTGTTTGATAAAATGTCGGTTAAGGGTTCTTGAGTTATTGATGATCTACTGCATAGCTTATGACTTAAGTGACTTTATGATGATCAAAAGGAATGAATGTATGTGTTGATTTCATGTAAATTATCTATAGTGTTGCAAGTTGACCACACTTTGTTGAGGGGGTGCTATGCCTCAATCACCTTTTTAGGGGGTCCTAGGCCCGTACTACCAATTGGGAGGTATGTACATCAATGACTTTGTCAGGGGGGTGCTAGGCCCATACTACTATGTTGCGGGGTATATACCTTCGCCACTTTGTGGGGGAGGGGAAGGGTGCTAGGCCTTTACTACCCTATTGAGGGGTATATATCTTGCCCACTTTGTCGGGGGTGTTAGGACCATACTATCAATTGAGGGGTATTTTGATAGCACATTACATGACACTAAAATATTTAATATTATGGCCTTCATTCTGGGAAGAAAGTATAGAAGTTGTTGATTTTTGATGCAATACGAGACCCTTTATAAGCCGTAGTTCACTCTATTAGTCCAGGAGTGGGTTTTGTGGACAATTCCAGTGAGAATCTGATTTTTGAAAGTTGATTATGCGAACATGCAGGCAGGTCATGGATTGATTGATGAGTCATAGAGTATAGTTTGTGCCCTGAGGATTAAAGATGAGGGGAATTCTGAAGATTCATCAGACGAAACCCCCATACGGGTCGTAAAGCACTTTGCAGGTTGTAGAGGGGTATCATAGACTTGAAGTCCAATTTTTAGAAGTACTATATGAGACCCCAATTATTGGCCATGGAATGCAATATGGCCCATAAACCTATTCGTGAGGCATGCCAACCCAGCTATCCTATTGTGTTAGGGCTTGTATTTTAAATATTATAGATAGGTTGTTAGGTTATTTTTCGTCAATTTTATGCAAAGAACACAGAGGAATCAACAATTAGAGAGAAAAAATAGTGAGATAATGTTGGAGAGTTTTGAGAAACACTTGTGTGTTTATTTGATCATTAATCTTGTGATTCTCTTTGAAGTTTGATTTGTTAGTTCTTTCTTCAATTGTGTAAGTGCACTATCATATTATTTCAATTCATAGGTCTTGCATCTACACAAATCATGAGTAGCTAAATTCACAACTAGGGTTGTGGGAACCATGAAGAACTAAAAAGGTAAAATCAGATAATTCATAATTCTTAGAAAGTGTGCATGCATGTCTTAATTAACTCTCTTCGCTTGGCATATTTTCTAGTGGTGGCCATGTCACGCCCCAAGTTGCCATTAGGGCGGACTGGCACCCTTGCCGATAAGGCTCGAGGGAACCAATCTATATCTATTCGCTTGTTTACATATTATAATTAACTTTCTATATTTGGCGTGATTATAGGGAGACAAATGGATATAACAAGCTAAAAGGAGATGCATATATCTAGGCCATTGGGGCCACAGTGCCTAATGTAGAAGACATGACCACACT
>JAOTQJ010001728.1:0-18965 GCA_025642045.1 Solanum sejunctum | reverse complement strand
CTTTCCTGTACAAATTGGGTTTGAAAATACTCTACGTTCATGTTTGGCCAAATTTTATGATAAATTTATTCCATCTTCAACTGTTGAATTTTGAACCCATGAATAGTATTCGTTTGACTGGATTTAGAAAATAAAAAGCTATAAGTCAGTTTGTTCCGAAATTACCGCTAAATGTGAATTGAGTAGTTTTGGCAAAATTTTATAAAAGAATAACTACTTGATTTCAAAAGTGAACATTTTGCATATTTCCAAGTTTTTGGAACCAATTTTTGTGCATATGATTCTCACGACTCTGTTCGTGCTTGTTTGGCCTCGTTCACCGGTTCTCGAGCTGGATATTCATATATAATTATATGTATATATATTCCAAAGTAGGCTGGATACGGTGGGTCAGTTTGCCCATGGACCAGCTTTGCGTAGCTTGGAGACATAAGGAGATGGGCTGGGATTGCATCATGATGTGTGAGTGCTGGGCTGAGTTCGCTCCGGCTCACAAGAGTGCGTGGCACCGTCGCCTCGGCTCCATAAACGGGCATGATGACCTTTATGCATTATGATACCTGAATGCTTGGCGCGTCGCCCTGGTTCACCTATCCTCTATTACAGTTGGGTTTTGTGTTGGAGATTTTGGAGATTTGAAACTTCTGGTGTTATGCTGTGGTATGGCGTGAGTTTGGAGGTCGCCATCGTTCCCATCCGATATGCATTATTTTGATGTTTGAATAAATAAATATTTTAATGTTGACATACAGGTTTGTTTTCTATATTACCTTATTCGGATTATTGCTTTCACTTATATTTCAGACTTTTCGCTTTACATACTTGGTACGTATTTCGTACTAACCACCTCTTTTTGGGGGCTACGTTCAGGCCGGCAGGTACGTACGAACAGGTTAAAGGGCCATCTTCTTAGGACTTCCACCCACCGTTGAAGTGCTCCCTTGCATTTGGAGCAGATCATTCGGTATAGACTTATACTCGTACTTTTTATATTTTGCATTTTTATATATTCGAGGGTATGACGGGGCCCTGTCCCGTCTTATGATCCAGTTTCTTTGCATAGAGGTCTATGGATACATGTGGGTGTGGAAAATTATGTTGGTATTATCTCGTTTGTATGATATGTTTGTTGGGCGGTTCTGCAGCAGCGGTGACCTTGTCGGCCCGCATATATATATATATATATATATATGTTCATATGGTGATGTCTGGTACTGTTGGGTTCGTTATTTGCAGGTGAGGTTAGTTAGAAAAACAGAGAAAACTCTGTTAAGATTTTGTGAAATTCCTTAGCTATTGTGAATGGAAATTCGGTATAGTGTATGTCTGGGTGCCCTATCGGCACCAGTCACGGCCCCTGGATGGGTCGTGACAGTTTTAAACTAGTTTTATTGAGTTGTATTGATAATTGTGTCGAGAAGACCTCAAAATCAAATTTTAATTATTCCATTAAGTTCATATTGCCGTTGTTGGTGTGGATACATGTCTAGTTTGTAAATTTTGGGTTCCAAATGAATCTAGTTCTGTTTTGTTGTTAAATCAGATTTCTGGTGCAATCAAGTTCCTTCTCTGTGTTCACGGAGGTATAGTTAGCCTTTTCTCGGCATTCGCTGGGAAATCTTAGCATTTGCGGTGTACAAGCTAGTGGACCGTCCTATTTTCTCTGCATTCACGGATTAAACCTTCGTGTTTGTAGAGGCATATGGCCTGCTTCTCTCCTCAATTGTGGAACCTCATCCGCATTCACATTGTGTATTTTTGCCTGATCAATTCTTAAATCTGAGAAACACAATTTTTACTCCATTTTAAAATATTTCAAGCTTTTGAGGTGATTTTTGATGAAGAGTTTTGGGGAATTATTATGGGTAAGTGTTTCTACCATTATTTTAATTAATTTTCATGACTTTTATCTAGATTTTGTCTTGCATTTCATGATTTTGAATATCAAAAATTGAGAATTTTAAGACTATGCTTGAAAACTTTAATTGATTATCACTCCTTCAATTTGAACTTAATTTTAGTAGTTTTTCACCAATGAACTCCTTTTCTTGCCCAGATTCATAATTTCAAGTCAATTTTCAAATTCAAGAACTATGGATTTTAGTCCTATTTTTGACCATTTTGCTCCTAAACTTAATTTGTGATAATATGTGTATCAATATTTATCTTTTGATTTGTAGTGTCTATTTTTGATAGCAATTGATAGATTCGGTGATCATTTTGAGGCTTGAGTTGATCAGAAGCTTATCCAAGTGTAGTTTCAGCATTGAGGTAGGTTCGACTAACAATTTTGGGATTGGAGTTGATTTATTGGATATGTTTATGTTAATTCTATGAGTTAGATTGAATCATGAGTAATTGGATTGATATGATAGACCTGTGATAGAAATGGGATGCCGATTATGACGAAATTTGAGTAAATGGTGATTCTATTGATAATTTAAGATGAAATCTTGAGAATTGAGATATTTTTAGATATAATTGTGATAATATAATATTTGTGATACCATTTGGAGAGTTTTGTGGCAAATTGATGATAATTGTGCTACATTCAAAATGTATGAACGCATTTTGGGACTTGTGGAGTCCGATCTCATTTAATTTCTGATTATTGATGTTGTGATGACATTGTGGTACTAATCAATGCACCTGACATGGACTTATGATGTTGTGATGGTATTGGGTACTAATTGATGCACCTGGTATGACTCTATTGATGTTGTGGCTATTATTAAGACTATTAGCATTTGTATTGCTATTGCATATATTTGAATTGTGGCATTGACATACACTCATATCTTATGACACCTATTCCACCCCTTGACTACGTTGAAGTAGAAAGATTGACATATTGTACAACCTTTATAAACCCCTTGATTACGCTGAGGTAGTAAGATGAGATATACCACCTTCCGGGATATTGTACCACCTTTTTATAAAATTCCTTGTCTACACTGAGGTAGCAAGGGATGGATTGAACTATTTTTTTTACCCCTTGACCACACTTAGGTAGCAAGGTTGAGATATTGAGATACCCTTTGAACATGTCGAGGTGACAACATTGAGAGATTTCAATATATGGTCTAATGAGATTCCCATGGGTTCTATCTGGTACCCTTAACTCGGTCGATGTATAAACTGTCTGGAGATGGTCATTATTCTATCACATGCATTGTATTTATATATTTTATTGCTTTGTACTAGTTATTATTATTGCTATCTTACCTTATATATATATATATATATATATATATATATATGTATGTATGTATGTATGTATGTATGTATATATGTATGTATGTATGTATGTATGTATGTATAGTTATCGGACACGTGCATTGCCGTGGAAATCATGCTAATTAAATTAAATCTTTAAATATATTAAAATACACAATTATTATAAAATGGCTATTTATAGTTTATAGTTGATTAGTGTTACGTGAAAAGTATAAAGATAAAATGAAATATAAATTTAAGACAAATTTATAGGTGTGAAGGATAAGAGGAAGAACTTACAAGTGTAGTTTATTGTTTTCAATGAGCAGTCATATTGTTAGAATAGATATAACTAATTTCGCCACATGTGAGATGGATACGCATATCAAGTCATGTTATAACTATTTTATAAAATATTTTAAATACTATAAAAATAAAGTTTTGATCTCAATAAGTATAAGTTTTACCCAATTTTTGTTGATATCACAATAACCTTTATATGGGTGGTTAGTTATGAATATTTTGTCAAAGTTTATATCTTTTGAAAGTTGAATGATGACTTTTTTCAATCAAAAATTTAAATCTTTTATTTATATCACGATAATTGATACATGTGTGATCATGTTTGTATATGTTGCGAAGCTTTATATCTCTAGAAAATTTGAGTTATGATTGTTTTCATACAACACATTAGTTGAATCATGCAGAGTAAATGAAAATACATTTGTAAATATATATTTTTAATACCAAATCACCACCTTATTAAATTCAAAAAAAATTCAGCTAAATGAGAGCTATTAGATTAGCATATGTCAAATGTAATATCTCCACAAAATAGTTAGGATATGATATTCTATATTATCCTTTTAATTAATTTATAGTGTGGAAGCGAAATGAAAAAAAGCTTGGACAATCTAAGTTACTACACTGTACAGCTCGAGTAAAGTATAAAATCCTTCTGGCTCTCTCTAAGAGAATCCTCATTTGAAATTTAAAGTGTTCTCATCCAACTTTTACATGTTATATAGCCGTTGACATGAACTTCATATATAATTTTAATGTGTAGATATAAAGACATGAGTCTCTGTAAATGTCTATGCAATTTTGAATAATAATTCATACTTTCATAAAACCCATAATTAGGATATGCTATCTATAAGGGATAACATAAGAACCCATAATGTACTATTTTTAAGTCCAAAAATCATCTTATTTCCAACAAAAACACAAGACTCAACTATTTTTTCATATGAACTTATGTAGTATATTGACATGATCTCTTTAGCCAAAGCCCAAAGCATACATTTGTAGATCAATATTTTTTACTAATACCTTAGGGATTGTGCTTTAATAAAATGTGATGCTGCTGAGTCCTTTATGATATTAAACAATCATTCTCACTTGTAGTCATTTCACTCTTGGGATATTATGTTTGGTATAAAGAAAAATATTTTTAATTTTTTTATACTGGTAAAAGTGTCTGCGGTTTGCGCGGTCTCAAAAAGAACAATTAGTATCCTGTATATATGACATGTTATAAATTGGATTAGGATAATTAAATTACTACATTTTGTATGAATGATAATACATTTTAAGCACAATAATTTATGTTAATTTGAAGTTCTATCATGCACTAAAAGAAGAAATGAATTTATGATTCTCTTCTCTCCCCTTAATAATTTTTTTCAGAGGGCGGATAAATGTCCTTGTATTTAAACAAAATTGGAATCTAAACTTATGTCAGGTCTGCCATGTTCCCTCTCTTTGAAATCAACATCCTTATCATATTTTTCCCTTGCTGCTACTCTCTATTTTAAAAAAAAAATTAATATGGCCAAGGGGCCTTTTATTGCACATCAGAAATTTTTTTTACATGTACGAAAATGCTACTACTATTTATCTAGATCTTGACTAAAAACACCTCCAAGTAATGCTTGGAAACAAAAAAAAAGAAAATCACATCAAAATAGTTTGTAGTATTATTCAAAATTAAATATTCCATTTACCAAGCTTGAAATAAAAAGAAGTTGTCAGAATCTAAAACCTATGACATTCCATGAAATATAAAAAGATTATCAGAATATAAAACATAAAACATTTCATTAGACTTTAATGTAAATGTAAAGGAAAAGATGAGAGAACTAAAAAAAAGTGAAAGATTAGAAAGAAAAAATATCATACACCTACTAAAGAGAGTTAAAAAAATATCCTTTTAGTGTATGCCATAGCACATTAGTATGTTTAAGAAAGTTCAAAGAGTTATCTTTGAGTTAGCCATTAGCCATAACACCATTCTCGAAGTTGCAACCCCAGCTATAGTATTCTCTATTGTGTCTAAAATCTCTTCCTCTTTGGGAAAAAATTAAATTTTTTATGTAAGTCACAAAATTCAAGCTTGAAATAAATGAAAGGGATCAAGGTATCTTTCAGGTTTTTTCTCAATGATTTTTCATAATCTTTTAAATTGAAAAAAGCAAATATTTATTCAATGAAATATTTTCAATGTATTAGTCTACCAGAAATTACATAGTAATAAAAAAAAGTTTTGACAAAAATATATAACAAAAGAACAAATAACTTATCTCATCCTTACCATTGTCTATGCAGAAAAGGGTAAATGAACATTCAATATATAGATATATTTGAGAGTAAGTAAATGTTATAAAGTAGACAATGCCAGTAAAAACTTATGTAAACTTATTTGAAGAATGTGTCTGTATAATTTCAATTGAGCCATTTTCATTTAAGTCGGACACTCTATGTCTCTAATGTGATGATGCTATAACCTCTTGAACGCATCAATATCTTCAACAAACTTGTTGTATCCGTGCGTAATAGTTTATGCAAAAGCAAGAGTATGTGCCAAGTAAAACTTATTTTTTGCATAATAAATTTTGAAACGTGAATGGAATAAAAATAACTTAATTTTTTGGAAATAGAGTAGAACTATTCATCACCCTTGGCGAGTGGGTGGAAGAGAAGAAACAAAGAAAGACATGTGAGGATGGGAATGGAGAAAAGCGGTAGAGGAGTTTTACTAAAAGAAGGGAGAGAGGAAAAGGTATAGTTAAAGAGAAGGTTAAAATTGTCATATTAAGAGACACAATTTTAAATTTTTATAAGCAAATAAAATAGTAAAAAGAAGTTAAAAAAATATTTAAATTTAAATAGGTAAAATAGAATTAAACATAGGCAGACTCTCAATCCTCTTTTATATATATATGATATGATTTATATGAACAGATTTTTTAAAAAATAGTTTTTTCATCAAAGCAAGGTCCTACCCCTTGAATACCCACCCTAGAAGCTCCACTCCCCACCCTTCCTATCTGTATAGTATTATTTTGCTTGATTATTATATATAAATATTTTTGAGATAATATATTTTTTCTTACTTACCAAACCCTAGAAAATAAGTAAGAAATGAAGTTAATTTCAAAAATATATATTTTTTTTAAAAACAAATTCATGAAAAATCACACCAAGCACATTATTTTTCATGAAAAATTCAACACCCACTAATTGTATCTGTATGATTTTGGCTTGACCATTAAAATTCATTCACCATAGTAATGCATATAAATGTATCAAAAAGTAAAGTTTCTGGGATGCAGCATTTATCGCACGAAGGATTAGTTTGACCAATATAATTCTTTTACAATAATAATAAAGATATTCTTAGTTTGATAAAATGGCTCAGGCATATAGAAACTATATAACACATATTTTACACATATTTTGATGGAATAACACCTTAAGAAACATGTGTTCACATATTTAAATTTGATAATTTTTTGCATTAGTGTCACTTCCCAGTGATTCCTAGTGGCATCTAAATCACTCTCGTCACCATCATTAACCCACTGCGGAAAGTATATCTTAAAATATCTCATCAAAAGCTTTTAGCGAATTCCGTAAGAATGAAATCTAAAAGAAAATTTTAATATCAAACATGCTATAATTGAGTTGAGTTGCTTGAGGATCTTTTTAATGAATGTTTGGAAGTATATATTTATAAATTGGATTGCACAATATTGTTGAATATAGGAGCACCAGTAATAAATTTTCTAAAATTACACATCTTTTTTAAGTGATCAAGAGCGTTACTGTGGGAATTTTTTTTCTTATATAGGCAGTTCAGTTTTTTAAGGCTAATGAATAGTTGCGAATGTAAAAGTGGAAGGTCACCTCTATTCTTGCAAAGTGCAGAATGGGTTTGTTAGCAAGTAATTATGTTTTTAAAACAATAAGGGTATTATAGTAATTTAACTTTTAAGGTAATTGTTTTTTTCCTTTTGTTTTTTGTTTTTTTTAAAATGAGGGTATTTTAGTAATTTGACTTCAAGATTTTAGTGTATATATATATACATATTTTTTGTGCACTAACCCTTTTTAATGCAGGTGATAGGTTTTTTAGTTATTACAAACTTGTTTGATTTCTCTTACCCAGTTAGTTAAACCTAGTGGATACATTTTTGTGTACTCACCCTACTTTGTTCCTCTCTGTAGATCGAGCATAGGGACCCCCATAGGGTAGTTTATTTTATTCCATTAAAGACCTTCTTCATTACTTGATCCAGCGGTGAGGCTCATAGTTCGAGTCGCTGTTGTTTCTTTGAGACTTCATTTTGTTGACTTCTCTATTAGATTATGTATTTTCTATTTGGACAACAATGTATATTCTATTGAGACAATTATATTTACCCCTTCATACTACTTTAGATGCTCTTGTACTCATGACTCCATATTTTGGGATTTCGTGTTAAATGTTATGGTTGCTTTTGTTTTACTTTATTCTCCTTAGTTGTGATCTGATTTTGGGCCATGAAAAGTTTGGTATCAGAGCTATAGGTTTATTGCACTCGTGAGTCAAGATTAGGGTTCTAGTAGAGTCTCAGAGATTGGTATGTATACATCCATACCAATCTTCGTGAGGCTACAGGGCACTTGATAGGAAGAGCTTTCATGTCTTGCTTCTATTTGAGTGTTTCTTTACATCAACTATTTTGAAAGTGTCTAATGTACTCCTTCTGCACATATGCCATTTACTCGATTCCAACCCTAAGTGGGAGGGCTCGAGCCAGCTAATGTGGCTCTCACTTGTGGTCGAGGCATGACTGGTGATAGGGACAGGAGATAAGGACATGCTAGAAGGGTAGGTTTGCCTAAATGACAGACTAGATTGGCTTCTCCAGAGCCTAAGTATGCGTTAGAGAGGCCTACAGACTCTGTTTTACCATATTCAGCCCTTGATGCTATGCCCTGAATTCAAGAGCTACTTTTACTGGTTTTAGCTCGATTGGAGGGAGCTTCTCCAACCCTAGTTATTATCTATGCACCAGCTTAGACAACATCGATTGGCCCTTCTATAGCTCCAGCAAGAAACCATGATTCATGTGTCACAATCCAAGCATAGGGCCTAGATATGACAAGCCGAATGGGAAACCTAAAGGAATCCCAAACAAGCCTCTTAGCATATTAATCATACATCTTTGGTCGCGAAAGCAAAATAATAACAACAAAAGATATAATAAAAGGGAAGCAGGACTAAGGGAAGTCTTTGATAATCATAAAAACATAAGAAAGTCAAGCTCATAGCATAACTACATCAAATATTCCAACAACACCTCTTACATAAATGGAGAAGGGACCAAGACACTTTCTCAGCTCACCCTCATAATATCAAGTGTTTAACACAAAGAAATATCAAATTGTAAGAGTGGCATAGCTAGTGTTTTTGGACTTGAAGATTCACCAAAGCTTATCTTCTACAATGCCAAAACTAGCCATGTGGAGGATGATCGAGAGGTGCTCCAGGTCCTACCTGTTAACAAAATGTAGGCATAGAGTATATGTTAGTATGCTCGAATATACTAAGTATTTAGGATGCAATGCAACAAGACATAAGCCAACATAGTCAAAATACATATTATAAGCAATAGATAGGTCTAATATCAATATGGCATGCATGAATAAGGCTTGAAGTAAAACATACTTGTAAATCATATGATTTTCAAAACATAGATTACATGTGTGGGAATAGACCATAACCAACATAGACAAAGCAACTACTACTCGGAATCCAATGCATGTCAGCCCCTTGTAAAATGGTCGAGATATCTACCCCTCAACATGGTGATTGGGCATGTCGCTTCCCTACAAGGTGAATGAGGTATCCACCCCTTAGCATGGTGATTGGGCATGCCACCATTAACAAGGTGGTCAAGATATCCATTCGTCAACATGGTGATTGGGCATGCCACCTCCAATAAGGTGGTCGAGGTATCCACCCCTCAACATGGTGATTTAGTATGTCACCCTCAAACAAGGTTATTGAGCCATGTCACCCCCTCAAAAAGGTGATTGGACATGTCACCACCCAACAAGGTGTGGTCTACTTGCCATACTATAGATACTTTTCATGAAACCTACATACCTCAAACTTGAATTTTCTTGAGATGAGCTTGAAGAGAACTTGGGGCTTGAAGAGAATTCTTGAATTCCAATGTTAGTCTTGAAATCCATGGAATTTGAATGGAAATTTTGATAAAGTATTGGAGAGGTTTTAGAGAGGGTTTTTGAGTGAAATAGAGTTGAAAAATGGCTAAGTATAAGTGTTTTCACATGTAAGTGGGCATGGGGCTATGATCCCAATGCCCTTGCCAAAATAGAGAAAATAAAAAAGAATTAACATTGTTCCACAATGGGTCTGTATCGTGGAGCCATCGCACATAGCTACTATTTCTGAAAAATTTATGAATATTAATTTTCACTACGGATCCTCTAAAATCTGGGTTTTACGTATTTCTGCGAAGCCATCCCTTACCCCTTATTGAGAATATGAGTCAAATTTTTTATATCACATATGAATTTTGAGATATATGGAAATTATGATTATGACCATTTTCAAAGCACATTTTAGAGTGTTTCAATATCTCCACCTTGGGAACATTCAGCCTCAAATGTCAAAGAAACGTGCATAAGAGAAGTACTTATAAAGATTTTAGCTTGACATGCATGCAACAAAGGTATTTAAACATCATTTTCAAAAAAAGTCTCAACATGATTGTCAAAAGTCACCATAAACTTGTTACCATGAACACGAATGCATGCAAAATGACATACACATTGAAACTTAAGACTTGAAATCATATAAGGGACTTAGATTAGTACCTTCAACTTGAGTAATATGGAAAAGATATGGGTATCACTTTCTCATGTCTGCCTTTGTTTCCCACATGGCAGTTTCAACTTGGTGGTTCCTCCAAAGGACCTTTACGAAAGCAACATCATTTTTTCTCAACCTCTTCACTTATCTATCCAAAATCTCTACCAGGACCTCCTCATAGGTCAAATTATTCTCTACAACACCCAGAATATCTAAGGGCACTATAGTACTGGGGTCACCCACACACTTTCTCAACATGGATACATAGAAGACCAAATGAACCATATTCATCTCCATAGGCAACTCAACTCGTAATCAACCTTAATCAATCTCCTTAAAACTTTATAAGGACCCAAAAATGTTGGGTTCAATTTCCCATTCTTGCGAAATTGGACTACACCCTTTATGGGTGAGTCTATCAAGTAAATCGATCGCCAACTTTAAACTCAAGATTTCTGCTTCTCACATTGGAGTACGAATTTTGTCTACTTTGGCTGTTCGCAATCTCTCCCTTATTAACCTCACCTTCTCAAGGCTTCAACGACTAAATCAGAACCTAGCAAAGCTATTTCTACCACTTCGAACCACCCAATCGAGGATCTACAATACCTACCATAAAGATCCTCAAAAGGAGCATACCAATGCTTAAGTGGTAGCCATTGTTGTAAGCAAACTTAGTGAGTGGAAGATATTAGTCCCAACTACCCTTAAGATCCAAAACACAATGTCTAAGCATTTCCTTAAGAGTTTGGATAGTTCTCTCAGCTTGACCATCCGTTTGAGGATGAAAAGCCATGCTAAGCTTAACTTTAGTACAAAGACCTCTTTGGAAGGACCTCCAAAAGTGAGAAGTGAATTGAGCACCATGATAAAAAATGATAGACAAAGGCACCCCATGCAATCTAACCAACTCATGTAAATACAACTTGGCATAATCTTTAGCACCATAAGTAGTTTTGACCAGTAGGAAGTGAGTCGACTTTGTCATTTTATCCACAACAACTAATATAGAGTCAAAATAATTCCTAGTCTTAGGCAACACAACCACAAAATCCATGTTGATTTGTTCCCACTTCCAAGTTGGAATATCTATATCTTGGGCTAGGCCACTCGACCTTTGATGTTCGGCTTTCACTTGTTGGTAATTGTGGCATCTAGATATGAACTTGGCAATGTTTTTGTTCATACCACGCCACCAATACACCTCCTTCAAGTCTCTACACATCCTTGTAGAACCGGGGTGATCAGAATAGAATGAATTATGGGCCTTCTTCAAAATCAATCCTTTCAAGTCATCTACATATAGTAACCTACCTTGGTACCTAAAGGCACTATCTCCCCCTTGGGAGAAAACTTCCACTTTACCATCTTTCACCAAGGCCTTCAACTCTAGCAAGGCGGGGTTAAGATCTTGTTTTGCCTTTACCTCCTCAATCAAGGAAGACTTAGAACCATCAACAACCACTACACCACCATTATCAAACTTGGTCAAACCTAATCTTTAATCTATCCAATGGGTGAACCTCTCTAGCCACACCTTTGCCATCATCATCAACATGGGCTAAACTACCCATAGATACCCTACTGAGAACATCGACCACAATATTAGCTTTGCCGGGGTAATAATACGCACTCATATCATAATCTTGAAGGAGCTCTAACCACCTTTTTTGTCTCAAATTATGATCTTCTTGGGTGAACTCATATTGGAGGATCGTGTGGTTGGTAAACACAGCAACATGAATCCCATACAAGTAGTGACGCCAAGTTTTCCAAGCAAATACTACGGCCGCCAATTCAAGATCCTGGGTGGGATACTTCTTCTCATGTATCTTAAGTTGTATAAAAGCATACGCTATCACCTTACCACCTTGCATAAAAATACACCCCAAACCAGTTCTTGAGGCATCACAATATACAACAAATCCTTCCAACCCTTCTGGCAATGACAAGATAGGAGCGGAGACAAGCTTACCTTTCAAAGTTCTAAAGAACTTCTCACATTCATTGGTCCACATGAATTTTACCTTCTATTGTGTCAACTTAGTCATATGAGAAGAGAAGCCATTCACAAACCTCTAGTAATAACCCGCCAAACATAAGAAACTTCTAATGTTCGATGGAGTCAAAGGTCTAGACCAATGTCTAATCACCTCCATCTTCTTAATATCCACCTTAATGCAATCACCTGACACCACAAGCCCCTTGAAAAGCACCCTTGTTTTAACCAAAACTCATATTTTTCATATTTAACATACAACCTCTCCTCCCTCAAGATTTGTAATACCACCCTCAAATGATTCACATGCTCTTCTCACTATGTGAATAAATCAAGATACCATCAATGGAAACCACCACAAATAAGTCAAGGTAGGGTTAAAGACCCTATTCATAAGATCCATAAATATAGCCGGTGCATTAGTCAACCCAAAGGACATAACCAAAAACTCAAATTACCAATACCTAGTATGGAAAGCCATCTTAGGAATGTCACACTCCCTCACTTTCACTAGGTGATACCCGGACCAAAGATTAATCTTGAAAAAGTGACTAGCTCCTTAAAGTTGATCAAAAATGTCATCAGTCCTTGGGAGCGGGTACTTGTTCTTTATGGTAACTATATTAAGTTGCTTTTAATCAATTCACATGCCAAGAGAACCATCGTTTTTCTTCACAAACACCACAGGTACACCCAAGGTGATTTACTAGGCCTTATAAAATCCTTCTCCAACAAATTCCTCAATTGGTCCTTCAATTCCTTCAACTCCGTCTAGGCCATATGGTAAGGGGAATAAAAATAGGTTGAATATCGGGAAGGAGATCTATACCAATTCCTATTTCCTTTTTGGGAGAAATACTGGGAAGAGCATCTGGAAAGACATCAAGAAACTCATTAAACACAAGAACCAACTCAATAGGAAGAAATTTGGACTCAACATCCCTAGTCCTCACAAAATGATAGAGACAACCCTCAGAAATTTACTTTTGGGCTTTAAGGCAAGAAATGAACCTACCCTTGACCACTACATCATAACTTTTCTACTCAAGGATGAGATTATTAGGGAATTAGAATTTAACCCTACAGGTTCTACAATCAATATAAGCATATTATTCATGCAACCAATCCATCCCAAGAATGACATCAAAATTGATGATAAATAATTCAACAAAATCACAAGGCAAGATTTTATGCAAAATGAATATGGGACAAGTTTTAAACACTCTTCTAGCAACAATAGAGTCACCAACGGGGGTTGACACTTCATACGGTCCATAGAATAATTAGAGACTAACAAGATGCTTTTTGGCAATAAAAGAAGTAATGAAAGGAAGAGTGGCACCCTAGGTCTATCAAAGCATATACATCAAAATCAAAAATCTTTAACATACCAGTGACGACATCGGGCACCTCATCCACCCCTTGTCTCCCCTGAAGAGCATAGAATCTATTTTGTCTATGAGCACCCACTCATTGGCCTCCTCTTCCCCTTTAATTCGCATTTGCACCTTAGCGTTATAGATGAACATCTCTACCTTTGCTTTGAGTATGAGGACAATCAATCACCTTATAAGCCACTTCACCACAACCATAGCAAGAATTAGAGTCCTTTGAATATGGGCCATTACGGTTCCTACCACCTCGTTGGCACATAAGGTTAGGCACCCCACCACAACCACCTTGGAATCTCATATTATCATTAGCAAACCTTCTATTGGGATCATTGAAAAACCCTTGTCCTTAGAACTTGTGGCCTTGAGGAAATCGGCCACCCTGGGAACTTTGGAAACCACCTTCAAAAATGAGTTCTCTTGGACTCACCACTTTTTCTTTTTCTAAGCTTTCCCCCCTCTAGTTGTTCAACATTTGTCATGAGGCAAGAAAAATCCATATCACCTACTAGCATCATAGTATGACACTCCTCATTAACCAAGTTGGACACACCCGACATAAATTTGTTCATTGTTGATCTTGGCTCGGCAAACAATTATGGAGCATACTTATAGAGTTGGTTGAACTAGTTAAAAATATGGCTTTGAACTCCTTTTAGCCTCCCTTAGCTCGATAGGAAAGAACCAATTAAAACATGCAGCTTTGAACTCCTCCAACAGAATAGCATCATCATCTCTCTTCTCCGACTTTCATTGTGTAAACAAAATTTGAGCCACCCCTTTGAGTTGGTAGATTGCCAACTTACCTTTTCCTCTGAATTCACCCCCATGATAGATAGTATTTTTTACACCTCATCGATGAATTCTTGGGATCTTCATTTGTCTTAGATCCAAGGAACAATGGTGGGTTCATCCTAGTGAAATCCCTCACCCTAGAACCTGGAGTAGGAGCATGAGGGGATTAGATATCTTGGTGAATTTTATTGGTCATAGCATGAGCCAACATTGTAATAACATATTCTAGAACTCATCTTGGGCCACCACTCCACCTTGAGGAGCGGGAGGAGCTGATTCCTCCTCAGGTGTACGGGCTCTCCTTTGTCTCCCTCTTGGAATCTGCATGATTTAGAAGAGAAAAGAGCATTCGTTAGGGGAAAAACCCTTAGAATTATATCTAAAGCACGATATACACTATGAAAAAGTAAAACATTTCCAAAAATGACTCATAGCCTCCCATTCATAGTTGTGGCACGCTTCACAACTATAAAAAGGATTCTAATTGACACGATGTGTGGATTATGAGGACTATTCACAAACTAATGCTCTGATATCAAGTTTTTCATGACCCAAGCATAGGGCCTACACGTGACACAGCGAATGGAGAACCAGAAGTAACCCCAAACAAGCCTCTTAGCATATTAATCACACATCCTTAGTCGCGTAACAACAAAGGATATAATAAAAGGGAAGCAGGACTAAGGTAAGTCTTTTATAATCATACTCATCTTCTATCTGGTAAACTTGGTAAAGGGGCCCCGACTTATTTCTAGATACTTTTTGATCTTACCTTCATACTACCAAGTGCTCAACACAAAGAGATATCAAATAGTATGAGTAGCGTAGCTAGTGTCTCCATACTTGAGGACTCACCAAATCTTATCTTCTAAAATACCAAAACTTACCATATGGAGAATGATTGAGAGGTGCTTCGGTTCCCACATGGTAACATTATGTAGGTATGAGTATGCATTAGTACATTTGAATGTACTAAGTATGTAGGTTGCAATGCAACAAGACATGAGCTAACATAGTCAAAATGCATAATTATAAGTAATGGATAGGTATAATATCAATATGGCATGCGTGAATAATGCTTAAAGTAAAACATGCTTGTAAATCATATAAATTGCAAGATATAGGTTACATGTGTAGGAAAAGACTATAACCAACGTAGACCAAGCAAATACTACTTGGAATCAAAGGCATGTCACCCCTTTGTAAGGTGGTTGAGGTATCCACCCCTCAAAATGGTTATAGGGCATGTCACCCCCTAAAAAGGTGATCGAGGTATCCATCCCTAATCATGGTAATTGGGCATGTCATCCCCCAACAATTTGGTTAAGGTATCCATCCCTCAACATGGTGATTGGGCATGCTACCCCTATGAAGGTGGTCGAGGTATCTACCCCTTAACATGGTGATTGGGCATGTCAACCCCCAACAAAGGTGATTTAGGCATGTCACCCCCTCAACAAGGTGATTAGGCATGTCACTACCTAACAAGGTATGGTCTACTTGCTACACTATAGATATTTTTCACGAGTTCAATATATACATGCAACGCTTAATCATCATAAAGTCACTTGACTTCTAAACATGTAATAGATCATCAATAACTTGAGAATCCTTTTGAGTACATTTTATCAAACACTTGGTGGGTTCATAATGCTAGTTCAAAGTCATATAATTCTTGAGTGAAGTAATATGAGAAAACTCAATGTAAATCAACCCACCAACAAATAGTAAAACCCTCATATATGATACCTTAAAATCCATCACCAAATCTCATAATAGATCATAGTTTCATAGTTCAAAACATACATAGTTTCAGTCAACAAAATCAATTCATAGTATAAGATTGACATAGGTAAACATGGATAATCAATCAATACTTCATTAAACCCCTATATAATTTATAATCGAAATCCATAGTAAGAGGCACCCATAGATGATACAACTTGAGAACATGTAATTTTCATGAAAAGGGTGATTGGGCTCCATGGGTGAAAGGACACAATGGATGAAACCCACATACCTCAAACTTGGGTTTTCCAAAGATGAGCTTGAAGAGAGCTTGGGGCTTTAAAAGAATCCTTGAGTTCCAATGTTACACTTTAACACTTAAAGTGTTAGAGAGGTTTTAAAGAGGGTTTTTGAGCGAAATATAGTTAAAAAATGGCTAAGTTTAGGTATTTTTACGCAAAAGTGGGCATGAGGCTATGACCCCAATACTCTGGGTCTAAATAGAGAACATAAGGAAGAATTAACACTTTTTCACGATGGGTCCGCATCGTGGAGCTATCGTGCACAAGTACCATTTCTTAAAAATTTGCAAAAATCAACTTTTGCTATGGGTCTTCTAGAATCTGGGTTATACCCATTTGACACTCAATTTTTCCCCTAATCTATAATACAAAGATGAATTTTTTACATCATACAACAATTTGAGATACATAATAATTATGATTATGGGTATTTTCGAAGCACAGTTTGAGTTGTTTCATCATGTTGGTCCTTTCTTAGTCCCAACAAATCCTCTGATGACTTCTATGATTTTGCCTTAGATACCTTGGTTGAGTTCTGGTTCACATCATTAAGGATTGGCTATTTCTCCATTTATTGCACTTCCTAAATTATTGATGCCCCCATTTTCTACTAGTATTGTTATGTCCACAGCTGAGCAGAAGTGAAACGACCCCAAAAGGTACCCGAAAATGTGCCTCAAAAAATGCCCGAGATTGTAATTTTTATATTCTCAAAATTTATGTATGATATCAAAAGTTTGACTTCATATTCTTGTTCATTGGATCCAAATTTTGGGGTAAAGGGTCTAACCCCAATTTTAGAGCAATCGAATAGCAATTTTAAATTTCCAAAATTTTGATTTCTCGAACCGATCTGCGATAGAGCAACGATGCGCAACTATCGCAAACTAATGTAAATCTGTCCTCCATGATTGGTCCACATCGCAGACCAGATATGATTTGTGTAAATTCTATCCAGTTATTTTTTTTGCGGTCCAAGGCTTTTAAGTCTTGGGCCTAAGTGTCCCTAAACGTGAATACACTTATACCTAGCTATTTTTCACCCTTATATCATTCTTAAAATTCCCCAATACTCATTCAAAAACTTAGCCAATATTTTATCTCCTAAACTCAAGTCTTAATGTCACTGCCTAACCCCGGGGCCATGTCTCGTGCCGATTAGGCACTTAAACCAATATTAAATCGCAAAACCACAATGTAAAGTCTAAGAATTCAACCGAAATTTTGGCAGAGTTTCCTCTGTTTTTATGCCCTATCCTCACCTGCAACAGCTCCCAGAAAGTACAAACAACACATATGCACATATATATATACAACTAATGTGGGCCAACAAGGTCACCGCTGCGGCAGAACCGCTCACAAGTATAATACATGCATACCATCACATCATAGGCCAAACTTCTTACCCACTCGTATCCACAGACCTCTATTCAGAAAGGCTATAACATGTGACGGGATAGGGCCCCATCGTACCCTCGAATATACCGAAGAGGTTACAAAACAAAGAAACAATAAACACTAGTATATATACCAAAAGAATGCTCCTGGAGCAAAGGAGCGCGACGACGGTGGATAGATGTCCTAGGAGGGAGGCTCTCTAACCTGTTCGTCTGTACCTGCGGGCATGAAATGCAGCCCCCAAGAAAGGGTCAGCACGGAACATGTACTGAATATATAAAGTGGTAAAAGCAGATATGAATGCTAAAATAAACAAGAAGTACAGCTGGAAGAGGCGTAACACATACCAATGTCAAAAGTACTCTTTTTAGGTAAAAGCTCAAATATGCATGTCGGACTGGGAAGATGGCGGCCCATGAACTCGCGCCATGCAGTACACGACTCTAGAAAGATTCAAATAATAGAAATCTCCATCACAAGCCCCAACTGTAGTAGAGGTGAGCTACAGGCGTTATGTATCGCCATCCCTGTAGTCACGTCATGGGGTAGATGTAATATAAGTGAAACACAGGCGTTACGTATTGCCGTCCCTGCGTTCACTTTAAGGTGAGCTACAAGTGTTACGTATCACCGTCCCTGTAGTCACATCATAGGATAGATGTAGAATAAGTGAAATACAGGCATTATGTATCGCCGTCCCTGCATTCACTTTATAGGATAGATGAGTCACAGGCGTTACGTATCGCCGTCCCTGCGCCCACGTATCATAACATCAAAATGTCCTGCTGTGGCCCCCATACTTCGGAAATTATACCTAAATACACTTAGTTATACTTGTGCACGACCAAAGCCAGCTCGGGAACCGACGAATAGAACCGACTTGGCACGAGTGGATAAATGAGAGCCTTATGCACACAAATTAGCAAAAAGTCCATAATACACAATTACTTCCTTAGAAAATTACTAAG
>JAOTQJ010001719.1:3950-18966 GCA_025642045.1 Solanum sejunctum | reverse complement strand
AGGGCCTGTCCTGACCCTTGTCAGATGTTTTCTTTATGTAGAGGCTTTGTAGACTATGTAAAGCATAATGAAGTCATGTCTCGCACTTTAGACAGTGTGGCCCCAATGGCCTAGTCATATGCATTTCCTTCTGGCTTGTTATCACTATTTATTTACTTAAAGGCATGTCAAACATAGAGATATAATATGTACAGAATGCATATAGTTACAGGTTAGTTCTCTCGAGCCTTATTGAAAATGGGTGTAGGTTCGCCATACGGGACTTCGGGGCATGACACTTACTAAATAAAGAATGTCGGTCCGCTATATTGATTAATAATATGGATTTATCCTGCCTCATGATTTTTTACGAGCAACTTGAGGGTGAAAAGCTTAGGAAAAAGAGGAGTGGAAGGCCCAAGAGGGTTTGCTTTGAGGATGACCAATTCCAACAAGGTATCGAGTTACAAGGCCAAGGGTCTTCTAGTATTCCAAACAAGAGGCTTGCTATGGAAGGAATGGATAGGCCAAGGCTCCAAACAGGCAATGGTGGAATGAGTTTTCCAAAATGCCCACAATATGGAAGACATCATCATGGCAAATGCTTAAAGAATTCAAGAGCGTTCTACAGGTGTGGGAAAGAAGGTCACACGCTTATTGATTATCCTTATATCCAGAACAAGGGCAAAAAGGGTCATCCTCAAGGTCAAGGTGGTCATGTGAATCAAGAGGCAAGGTGGATATATTAATCAAAGGGGTGCTCTAAGATGTAATTGTTTCTATGCTCTTTAAGCGAGGCAAAGGGTGATGAGGCACTCGATGTCGCAATCGATATGTTGAAGTTTCCTTTTTGTTGCTAGTGGGCTTCATGAGTGTTTCGATGGTTATATGGACTTTTTATGTCTATTCCTTTAATAAGTCTATTATTGCATTCAGGTCTTGACTTGTGGTTATGTTGGATTAAATGTGGTGCATTTTGATGATTATACTTGGGATGGATTAATTGCATGCATGTTGTGTCTCCATTGATGGTAGGGCTCGTAGAGTTGGATTTCAATTCCCTAATACCCTATCTTGGAGTGGTAGTGAAGAGATAAGCCCAATTCATGTTTTAGAGTACAATTGATCTCCAAGGGATTGCATTATCATCTTGTAAAAGTTTGGGGTGTTAAGCCTAAGCTATTTCTATTGAGTTATATTCGATAATCAATGAACTATTGAATGTCCCTTCCGGTATGTTGAATTTGGGGGTTGGAGGAGTTCATCGGTTGACTAGGTTAGGTGAGGTTGAGAGTGGTGGTGTAAGGGCTTTGATAGTTTTGACTCTTCTATGGTTGAAGGGGTCTAGTAAAATAAGACTTTGATTCTATCTTGATAAAGTTGGAGGTCTTGGCGAGGTATGGTTAAGGTAGGTTATCTCCTAAGGGGGAGATGTGACGTTTGGTACTAAGTGGCTTGTGTATGTTAAATTTGATTAACAATCCTCTTATTATTCCTTGTTGCTAGTGAGATTTCGCTATGTGGATCTACTGGTGCTAGAAAGGCTTATAAGGGTTGCTCCATGTTCTTATCTCATAAAGTCTTGTCTTATGATATTGGTGGAATTTGGTTTAATAGATTGGAGGTCTTGAGGTAGTTTATGGTACCAAGTGGGTTATGTGTGATTAAGGTTCATAATGAATTTAGGGTTGCGAGTCCTTATAGAGTGTAGAGAAGGATTGGTAAGGTTTCTTAAAGATTGTAATTTCCTAGGGATATGGTTATGGTTTGTTCGATTTTTCATGCTTTTAGGTTGAAGGGATGTGGTGGTGACTCTAGTGCTATAGAACTCGTAAGATTGTGGGTGTTGTGGAGGATAAGTTAACTTAGGAAGAGGTCCCGGTGGAGTTATTGGATGAAAGGGTTGAAAAAGTTGATTGGTAAGGGTGTAGTGTTCGTCAAGGCCCTTTGGAAAAAAATCATCAAGTTGAAAGTTTCTCTCGAGGAGTCGGAGCGGGCATGCAAAAGCAATATCCTTTCTTTTTCCACTCCACTCAAGCCTAAGGCATTGACCTAAGTCCTTTATATGATCCCAAGTCTTAAGTTAAGCCCTCATGTCATTGCATATGTTCTTGTTTAGTTGACTAAGTTCATGATGATTTTAGACTTATGATGAGATTTTGAAATGATGTTTAAGTGCATTATTGAATTTCGATGTGGGCTGAAATTTGTCATGTTTGTGTCTCTCATATATGTCTCTTCGACATTCGGGGACAAATGCTCCCAAGGGGGAGATATTGTAACAACCCCCCAAAAAAATGCCCAAAAATGTGCCTCAGAAGTGCTACGGATCGTAATTTTTATATATCTCAAAATTCATGCGCTATATCAAAAATTTGACTTCATATTCTTGATCAGGGGGTCATTTTGAGTAGGAAATAAGTCCAACCCCAATTTTAGAGCAATCGAATCACAATTCCAAATTTCCAAAATTTTAATTTCTAAAAGCGGTCCGCGACAATACCGCGACGTGCAGCTGTCGCGTACATGTGTAAACTTGGTCTACATGGAAGATCTGCGATGCGGACCTGTGTAAATTCAACTATTTTTCTTGCAGTCCAAGACTTTTGAGTCATGGGTCTATGTGTTCCCAAACGTGTATATACCTATACTTAGACATTTTTCACTCTCATATAATTCTAAACATTCCCCAATACTCATTCAAACACCTAAATAAATATTTTACTCCTAAATTCAAGTCTCAAAACCTCTCCAAATCTAAGGATTTACTCTCAAGCTTTAAGTCTCCATCTCCATTCTTTTTTCAAGGTTTCTCCAAAAGCTAAGGTATGTGGGTTTCTTCCATTGGTTTCTTTCACCCACGATACCCAAGCATCCTTTTACCTAAAATTGTATGATTTAAAGTTGATTTATTCATGGGTCTTATTCATTATGAAATGCACTATACACTACATTAGGGTTTCTGAAATGGTGATTGTTTTAGTATGTTTTGAGCTATGAATCTAAGAACTAATATGATCTTTGATGATGGGTTTTGATGCATATTTATTGAGGGTGTTACCAAGTATCCATTGATGGTTTTACATTGGATTTTCTATCATGATAATACTCTTGAATTGTATGGTTTTTTGCTAGCACTACACACTCTCTAAGCATTTTGATAAAATATCTGATTTAGGTTTCTTGAGGAATTGATGATCCAATGCATGCCTTATGAGTTGAATGACTATATGATGATGAGATGATGATAAAAAGAATGTATATATATGTGTTTAAATAATATAAAGCTCCTATGGTATTGTGTAACACTCGATAAAATTACCAAAATACTCCTAGCACGGAGACGTGTGCGTAACGTACCTTCCTAAGTTTGAATGAAAAATTCAAGATTAGATTTACGATCAGCACGAACAAGTCAGAAAATGATCTCAATCCGACTTAAGAAAAATCGTGTCTAAAAATAAATTTTGCAAAATTGACCAGAAACAGTAAGGGTACGTGACAGGGTCGGGACGCAGACCTATTGCGAACTTAAAATAGTGAGGGTATGCGATAACTCCACGATGCGGACCCATTATAGACCAACACTTCTATATTTTCTCAATTTTTTGACGAGATTGAATTTTTCAAATTCACAGGTGCGCAATAGGTCTGCGTCATGGACCTGTTATCTCGACCTGTTCCACTAAGTTTAAAAATTTTAAATCTTTTGAGAGGCACTCTAGAATTTTTCCTACCTCTTCTAAACTTAACCCATGACCCATTTAGGTTATTTTGATGAGTAAATATGGTAAAAAAAACCATTCTAAGTTATTCTTCACAATACTTGAAAGTTAGGGTTTGAGAGAGAGAAGACAGAAGAAAGAAGAACGTGAGATTGGAGAATCTTGATGGGTGATTTGAGGAGCTTTATCCCAGGTATGTAAGGCTAAATGAAAACATAAGATTGTTCTTCCATGTACCAACAAATGGTCTTAGATGAGAGTTGAAGGTTCTTCAGTCTACATGCATGTTTCTTGATTATTTTCTTGAGAAACCAATTTTCTACATGTATTTTCATATGTTACTGATCATCATAAACTTGTTTTCTCAAATTGAATGTTTTTAGATGAATTATTACATAAACCCTACTTATTATTTTCTTAAAGATTGTATGAAAGAAGATAGGGATTGAGTCTAGAGTCTTGAGTGAGAATTTTGATTGTGAGGTGAGAATGATGATGAGTTGATAAAACTTGATAGCCCCTTGAGTCTCCATAAATAAACTCTAACGATTTGTTTATTTGATTGTTCCTTAATGATTGTTCTATGCCTTGAGCTATTGATTGAGATGTGGATTGATGAGATGATTAGAGTCTCTATGAGACTGATTAAAAGATTGTGCCTCAATGAGACTGATTAAGATGATTGGATTGAGATAGTTTGATTGGATGGATTGTCTTATGAGCATTGAGTCATAGGAGGAGTATCGAGCACCAAAATAGTAAGAGTTAGTCTAACTCATACTTGTCAAACTACATAGCCAAGCGTAGGTGAGGATCAGGACCACCACACCACCTTATAATGAGGTCCCCTTTGATTAGAAGTCCCTGAAATCAATAGAGGACTTATCTACTATCTCCATTTGGACTTGTCCATGTGATTTTAATTCGTTCCCTTCCTGACAAGTACAGAATAGTTATGGTAACATCAGCGTGGTTGTTGTACAATCACTGACTCATAAGTAATTATTGTCGGATAAGAGAAACACCTAGAAAGTTCCTACCTTGGGTACTCTGAGTTGAGATGAGATGTGATGAGATGAGTTGAGTTGAGTTCCTTCAAGATGAGTCCCTCTGAGATGCTTGTGATTTGATTAATGAGTTGATGGGTCACATGTTTACTCTTTATTCTTTCTTTAGATAGACATTTGATATGTTGATTGATTTCTATATTAAGTTGATATTATTTCTATATTATTCTACCTATTTAGATTTTACTCAGCTATTAGACATACCAGTACATTCTAAGTACCAATGTCCCCTTTTGGATTGCCTCGTATTATGATATAGATACGCATGATAGAGGTCATCAACAGACGAATCGTTGAGGACCTTAGAGCTTTCAGCAGATTAGTGAGTCTCCCCTACTTTGGAGGATTCATTACATTATTTTCATCATGTTTTAGAGTTAGTTTTGCTAATCTTTTTATTTTGATTGAGGTAGCTATGGCCCTGTCATTGACACCACCTAATAGTGATAGAGGATTCATAGACTAGAGTCAGATGTTGATATTGGAACTTGTGAGTAGTTTATTTCTACTAGCCTTTCGTTATATTATTATTTGAGACTAGATGATTAGATGTGCGCATTTATTCTTTACGTCTTCTGCTGATTTGTAGAATATGTGAATGGATGGATGTGATAAGGCCAAGTGGTTTGCTTGGGTGTCGGCCATGTCTTGGGTCCCTTCTCAGGGCCTGAAAAACTTGTGTTCAGAACACGTGTTCAAGTGTCCTGGGAGTCTATTAAGCTATGTCTAGTAGAGTCTTGTTTATAGGTGTGTTGTCGACCACACTTGATAAATAGGAGGGGATATTAGGAATTATTTCCCTTCATTCATGTTCTAAATCGTGCTATAGAGGTATACTCTATGAAAGTTCTATTCTAATTCATGCTTTGCGCATTACAAAATTGTGATCACGCCACCTAGAGGAGCTATCAGAGGTAAAGAACATCCCGCCTGACAGAATGTCAATCCACTTGAGCCTCAAGGACATGAGGTGCTCGTGGAAAAAATGGTCCTTATTGCACAACCCCTGTAAAATGAGGTCTCCACTGCGATTTGCCAGTCTATCCAAACTCTAGCCCAAGGTGTCATAGCATTTGTTGCGAGACAAGGAGCGGACTAATAGGATGCCCATGACACTTCTAGAGTCCGAGAATTCTTGAGGATGAATCCGCTTGAGTTCACAGGGTCTGCATCCACTGAGGATCCTGAGAACTATTTTGAGGAGATTTAGAAAATGTTCTAAGTGATGCATGTGGCTAATGCTAACAGAGTGGAGCTAGATGCTTATCAACTAAAGGGGGTGGCTAGACTGTGGTATGACTAGTGGAAGAAGGGTAGAGGGGAGAATGCCCCCGTGATGACTTGGGCTTTATTAGAGGAATCTTTCTTGGGGAGTTTCTTCCCAAGGGAGAGGAGAGAGGCAAAGGCTAGGGAGTTCTTGATCTTGAAACAAGGCTCTATGACTGTACAAGAGTATGGGCTGAAGTTCACACAATTATCCCACTATGCTCCAAATATGGTTGCCGACATGAGGGAAAGGATGGGGATGTACGTGGATGGGTTAAATAGAGGGCCAAAGAGAGATGGGAGGAGAGCTATGATCGTGAGTGAAATGGATATTAGGAGATTGATGACCTTTGCAATAAGCTAATGAGAAGAGGCAACATGATAGAGCAAGAGTTCAGAAGCAAGAGAGCTAAAATATCAAGCCATGAGGTTGGGAAGAAAGGCAATGAGAAATCAATTTCCAGCACCATCATCTACTAGTGCACCTGCACCTATAGTCATAAATGATCAAAAGCCCCAAAATATTAGAGCCCGTGGGTCTTAGTCCCAAGCTAGTGTGGCTCAAGGTTCATTGGGTAAGCCAGTGTATGGCAAGTATGGTAAACTGTACTTAGGGAGATGCTGTGAGCGGAGTGATGTATGCTACGAGTGTGGACAAGCAGGTCACTATCAGAATGATTGCCCAATATGGGCTGATTGAGCTCAATCTTCTATACTAGCCTCGCCAGCTAAGGGAAATTAGAGAGGTACTACGATAGGCAAAAGCGGAGCTACAAATGATTCGTACACCATGTGTAGTTGACATGGTCAGGAGAACTTCCTAGATGTTGTGATGGGTATGATTTGAGTCTTTTCTATTTATTTATATATGTTGATGGATCCTAGTGCCACATTATCCTTTTTAACTCCTTATGTGGCCAGTAGATTTGATAGGAGCCCCGAGAGTCTTCTCAAACCTTTTGATATTTCTACTCCCGTGAGTGAGTTCATTCGAGCTGAGAGAGTCTATAGAGCTTGCGTAGTGTCGTCCATCATAGGGATACTATCATTGATCTAATTGAGTTATATATGAGTGATTTTGATTTGATTCTTGGCATTATTGGCTTTACGCTTGTTATCCTTCCTTTGATTGTAGAGACCGAACCGTTAAGTTCCAATTTCCAAATGAGCTAGTTCTAGAGTGGAAGGGTGATTCCATAGCACCTAGAGGAAAGTTTATCTCATACCTTAGAGCCAGAAAGAGGATTGCTAAGGGGTGCATCTACCATTTTGTAAGAGTCAAATCTGATGATGTTGAGCCCCCAACTCTTGAGTCAGTTTCCATCGTGAATAAGTTTCCAGAAGTGTTTCCTGAGGATCTGCTCGGAGTCACTCCTGATAAGGAGATTGATTTTGAGATTGATGTTTTTCCTAATACCTAGCCCATCTCAATTCCACCTTATAGGATGGCCCCTACTGAACTGAAAGAATTGAAGGAGCAGTTGAAAGATTTGTTAGACAAAGGCTTCATAAGGCCGAGTGTTTCTCCGTGGTGTGCTCATGTCCTATTCATACGAAAGAAAGATGGGTCTCTCAGAATGTGTATTGATTATAGGCAACTGAACAAGGTTACTATAAAGAACAAGTATCCTTTCCCAAGGATAGATGACTTCTTTGACCAACTTCTAGGTGCCTATTGTTTCTCAAAGATAGACATCCAATCCGGTTACCATCAGTTGAAAGTGAGGGAATATGACATCCCAAAGATAGCCTTTAGTACTAGATATAACCATTTTGAGTTCTTGGTCATGTCCTTTGGGTTGACGAATGGACCTGCAGCCTTTATAGATTTGATAAATAGAGTGTTGAGATAGTATCTGGATATGTTTGTGAATGTGTTTATTAACAATATTTTGGTGTATTCAAGAGGTGAATAGGAGCATGCAAATCACATTAGAATCATCCTTCAAACTCTAAAGGACCATTAGTTGTATGCAAAGTTTTCAAAATTTGAATTCTGGCTTAAATCGGTGGCTTTCCTAGGTGATGTGCTATCAAAATATAGCACATTTGGTACCTAAACCAAGGGATTTTGTGAGTTGTTAAAGTGAATTTTTAGTGTTTTGATGAGTTTTTCTGTTAATCTTGCAGAAAAGTTAGGTTGACATGATTTTGAAGAAAATTTGCAGATTTTGCTGAATTATAGGCCTTACGAGCCCACTTACGAGTCTTAGTTCAAGCTACAAGATGTAGGGTGGTGTCGTAGCAAGAATCAAAGACCAAAATTTAGAAATCTACTAAGTAGAGTTCACCCCTGCAAGGCCATCATACGAGTTGTAAGCATCACTATGACTCATATAGGTAGACTCGTAGCAAGAATCATATAGCCAAAATGTTCGACCAAAAACAGAAAGCCAAGATTATGAGAGAAACATACAAGTTGCAGTTCAAGCAATGACTCATACCTATGGGTCATACCAGTTTAGTCCAAGATGCTAAGAATCTGATATGAGACCCCAACTACAACTCATATGTCATACTATAAGTCATAACTATGAGACTTATCAGCTTCCATGAAACAACCCCAAAAAGTGCTAAAAAATGTACCTCGGAAGTGCCTGAAATCATAATTTTCATATATCTAAAAATTTCATTCATTATTTTGAAAATCTAACTTCATATTCTTGTTTAGGGGGTCAAATTGAGTGGGAAATCGGTCTAACCCAAATTTTAGAGCAATCGTATCAAAATTCAAAAATCGCAAAGAATGCTATTTAGGAGGGTCAACTTTGAAGGGGCATATCTCTTACCACACAAAGAACTAGTTGGTCCACAACCTACCAACATAAAGCCCTTTAAATTATCTTTCTAATGCACTTGGCTTCACAGCATTTGAGTTTGGATGAAAGATTTATGCCATTTTCATGATACTCGTTTGTGCAAAAAATGCAATTTCTAGTGGTAATTCCGCCTTACCTCCGTGATGCGCCCCTATGCTTTTTTTTGCCTATTTTATTTTTTTCAGTCCAAGACTTGTACTTCTTGGGCTTAAGGGTTCCCACACTTGAAAATACATATATTTAGCCTTATTTCACCCTCATATCATCCTAAATATTCCCCAATATTCACTAAAACACTTAGACTAATATTTCATCCTAAATTCAAGTCCCGAACTCAAGACCAATCTTAAGGATTTATTCAAAGATCTCACTCAAGCTTCAAGTTTCCATTAAAGTCCTCTTCAATAACTTCTTAAAAGCTAAGGTATGTGGTGTTGAACCATTGGGTCCTTCCACCCATGGTGCCTAAGTCTCCTTTACTAATATTGCATGATTTAAAGTTGACTTTATATGTGGGTCTTGTATATTGAGAAATTTACTGCACAGTGACTTTAGTTCATGAAAGTATGGTTGTTTTAGCATGTTTTGAACTTCAAATTTTGGATCTAATATTAGATTTGATGAGGGGTTTTGATGTGAATGTCTTGGGGGTGTTACAAGATGTTGATTGATGATTTTCTAATGAATTTTCTTGCATGATTTCATCTCTAAATTGCATTGCCTTTTTACCTCCATTACACACTCCTAAGGTGTTTGATAAAATGTCCGATTATGGTTTCATAAGGATATAAAGGTCTAGAGCATGAGATATGATATGAATGATATTATAATTATGAAATGAGCTTATGGATATGATTATTCCTTTATGAAATGTTGCACTAGAGCCTATGATAAATCCTATATAAAGCGTTGCATTAGGCCATATCTAATCCGGGGGGGACAAGAGCTCTGATAGCCACATTGGGGATTTATACTCATCAACCATGTGAGGGGTTTATACTTTTTCACTATGTTGGTAAGGTATGATTACCACCAACCATGTGAACGGTTTATACCTCACAACCACCAAGGGATTTATAGCTTGAATAGCTAGCTTGGTCTCTTCTACACATATGATATTCTATATGAGTATGGGTTACTTAAGCATGTTTTACTTATGCATTGATCATACATGTCATATTGCTATATATTATGTCTATTGCATATTATCATGTATTTTGGATTATGATGTTTATCTCTTGTTGCATTGCATCTCATATGCTTAGTACATTCAAATGTACTAATACATACTCTTGCCTACATGATATCACCATGTAGGGACCGAAGCTCCTATTGATTCTTCTTGTGTCTAGATGGATTTTTCAAGTTAACCGTTGGTGAGTCCTCTATTTCGGGGACAAGGACTATTCTCTCACACTTTGTATTAAGACTCTTTACTTTATCGACTTATGGCTTTGAGGGTGAGCCCAGTTATATGTCTTTGCCCCCGCCATTATCTATGTAGTATAGGTGTTGTTGGACAAAGCTATGCATTTATTCTATGAGTTGATTCATTTATCTCTTGACTCTATGTTACGACAAGTTCTCCCTTAGTTCTTCTTGCCCTTATTTCCATTCTTTAAATATCATTTAATTGTTTTCACGACCAAGGATGTGTAATGATATGCTATGAGGCTTGTTTAGGGTTACTTTGGGTTCCTCATTTGATAGTCACATCTAGGCCCTATTTTGGGTTGTGACATGCCAACTGTCTTTTTTTGTGTAAATTCTTGGGTTATTTTGTAAATTCTATATATAGTTTAAGTTAGGTTTTTGAGAGAAAAGTTTGACCAGTAGATAATCTACAATTACATTTTGAATCTTTTCTTAGTTTTTAGAGTAATTTATTATTTCTCTTGGAAAACTCATTTTGGAGATTGTAAATCTTGCCTTGTACTCATTGTTGATCAATCAAGCTTGTGGGTTTGCAACTTGTGGTATATATTTTCTTCATTGGTGTTGGTAAAGCTCTCAACTATGTCTATCATGTGCATTTTTGTGTGTTTTATCTTAGCCATGAGTAGCTAAGCATCCACAACTTGGGGTTGTGGGAACCATGGATAGTTGACTTAAAATAACCTAGGTTTATTGCATTTTGATGATTGGGGCTTTGTATGTATTATCCGTTTTACTTCATTTTTATTGTTGTTTGGTGGTGGCTAACACCAAACCCTGCCTACTATCAGGATCCTGACCAAGGTAGTGATAAATAGGACAAGAGAAATAGATGACAAAATTTGATTGATGTGTTCTCGTCTAATCAACCAAGCCTGACCAAAGGGAGGTTGACTGGGATAATAGGTAACGGTTAGTTGGCACGCCATGGTTGCCAACCAACTACCATGGTGAAATTTGACCTTCATCTTTACAAGAGGGTTGGAAGAACCTAAGTTACTGTCCTGCATGCAAATCACTAATTGTAGTTATGTTATCTGGAGTAATTGAGTCGACAGACCATGGGGAACAAAATTCCTAAGTTGTCCCCAAAATTGAGTGTTTCCTCGCGTTATAGTTAGTAGTAGTTTTATTTTGTTTTGAATCACAAACCCCCCTCCCCTATTTAGAGATTGTAGTTATAAATACTAGAAATGATTAGTGGTGAAGTCTTGTAATCAAGCCCTATATTCCATGTGGATTCAACCCTAACCTCGATTAGGTTAATTGCTAACAACGACAACTTTCTTATTGGAGCATGAACATCATCACTAGGCTATATTATCTCTGGTGAAGGTATTCGAGTGGATGTTCAAAATATTGAAGTAGTTAAGAATTGGCCCAGACCAACCTCTCTAACCTACATAAGGAATTCTTGGGGTTGGCAGGCTACTACTGTCGATTTGTTGAGGGATTTTCTTCCTTATCCGTACCATTGAGAAAGTTGACATAGAAAAAGGTCAAGTTTCAATGGTCCAACGAGTGTGAGAAAACTTTTCAAGAACTAAAGACTAGACTGACCACTACACCAGTCCTAACCTTGCCCAATGGAACAGAAGATTTTATGATCTATTGCAATGCTTTGAGAGTTGGCTTAAGATGTGTGTTGATGCAGAGGGGGAGGGTGATAGCCTATACTTCCAGAAAACTTAAGATTCATGAGAGGAATTATCTAACCCATGATCTTTAGTTAGCAGTGGTGGTGTTTACACTCAAATCTGGCGCCACTACCTGTATGGAGTGCATGTGGACGTGTTCATTGACCAGAAGAACTTGCAATATGTCTTCAGTCAGAAGGAGCTTAACTTGCGACAGAGAAGATGGTTAGAGTAGCTCAAAGATTATGACATGAGCATTCTCTACAATCCAGGTAAAGCTAACGTTGCTACTGACGCTCTTAGTAGGTTGTCAATGGGTAGCACATCCCATGTGGAGAAAGGAAAGAAGGTGCTAGCTAAAGAAGTGCATCGGTTAGCTCGATTAGGAGTCCAACTTGAGGATAATGATGAGGAAGGAGTTAATGTCTAGAATGGGTTTGCTTTATATTTGGTGGAAGAGGTGAAAGAAAAACAAGACCGAGATCACATCCTACTCCAATTGAATGAGGCCATCCACAAACAGAAAGTGATGGTCTTCTCCAAAGAGGGAGATGGGGTGTTGAGGTACCAAAGTATATTGTACATCCCAGATGTTGATGGTATATGAAATAGAATTATGGCTGAAGCTCATAGCACTAGGTATTTCATTCATCCTAGCTCTACCCATATGTACCATGATTTGAGAGAAGTCTATTGGTGGAGCAGAATAAAGTAAGACATTGCTGAATTTGTTTTTAAGTGCCCAAACTATCAGCAAGTGAAAGTTGAACACCAAAGGCCATATGGATTAGCTAAAAACTTTGACATTCCAGAGTTGAAGTAGGAGATGATCAATATGGACTTCATTACTAGTCTACTGAGGTCTCGAAAGCAATATGATTCAGCATGGGTGATTGTGGATAGGATGACTAAATTAGCTCACTTCTTAGCAGTTAAGACAACTAACACTGCGGAGGAGTACGCCAAGATGTACATCCAAGAGATTGTGTGGTTGCATGGGGTCCCCTTGTCCATCATCTCAAACAAAGGAGATTAATTCATCATTTCAGAAATGATTGGGTAGGAAAATGAATTTGAGTATAGCTTTCCATCCATAGACTGATGGCCAGGCGGAGCATACAATTCAGACGTTAGAGGATATGTTGAGATCCTGTATCCTTGATTTCAAGGGAAATTGGGATAAGCACCTACCGTTGATTCAGTTTGCATATAACAATAGTTATCATACAAGAATTCTGATGGCTCCCTATAAAGCTTTATATGGGAGGAGCTATAGATCACCAATTGGGTGGTTTGAGGTTGGAGAAGCGGAGTTAATTGGGTCTGACCTTGTCCATCAAGCAATGGAGAAGGTTAAGATCATTATAGAGCAATTGAAGACAGTGTAAAGTCGCTAGAAATCCTACACCGATGTGAGAAGGAGAGATTTGGAGTTCAAAGTGAGCAACTAGGTATATGTGAAAATGTTACCTATGAAGGGTTTCATGAGGTTTGGGAAGAAGGGAAAATTAAGTACACGTTATATTAGACCCTATCAGATTGTGAAGAGGATTATGAAGGTTGTCTATGAATTAGAGTTGCCTTCTGAGTTACATGGTATTCATCCGGTGTCATGTGTCGATGTTGAAGAAATTCTCCGGAGATCCTAACTTGTTAATTCCTGTGGAGAGCATCGGAGTGAAGGATAGTTTGACCTACGAAGAAATTTTGGTCCAAATCCTTGATCGTCAGATTCGTAGACTGAGAACCAAAGACATACCCTCAGTCAAAGTCCTGTAGACAAATCAATTCATTGAGGAGGCCACATGGGAAGCCGAGGAAGAGATGAAAGCAAAGTATCAGCATCTATTTATTCTAATAGATGAGAATGTTGAAGGTAAATTCCTTACCCTTGACCAAATTAATTGTCTTTTCTTGTTGAGTCTATATTCTCGAGTTCGAATAGAGAATGTTGATAGAAATGAGGAGTTGAAAGATACATTGATAGATTGAATGTTTAGAGGAGTTTCGAGTCTATTTGTGTCTTGATATCCACCCTTACTCATTTTTTGAGGATGAATGATCCCAAGGGAGAGATGATGTAACATCCGATAAAATTATCAAAATACCTCTAGCATGAAGACGTGCACGTACCGCACCTTCCCAAGATCAAATGGAAAATCTGAGATCGAATTTACGATCAGCACAAAATGTTGAGTCAGAAAATGATCTCGATCGAACTTAAGAGCAACTGGGTCGAAGAATAATTTTCATAAAACTGACCAAAAATAGTAAGGGTACGCAACAGGACCGTAACATAGACCTATTGCGAACCCAAAACTGTGAGGGTATACGACAACTCTATGACGCGAACCCATCATGGACTCACACTTATATATTTTCTCAATTTTTTGACTAGTTTGAATTTTTGAAATTCACAAGTTTGCGACAGGTCTGCGACACAGACCTGTTATCCCAACCTGTTCCACTAAGTTTAAAAATTTTAAATCTTTTTAGGGGCACTCTAGATTTTGCCCACCTCTTCTATACTTAACCTACGACCCATATAGTAATTTTGATGAGTAAATAGGGTCAAAACCCCCATTATAAGTCATTCTTCATAATATATTGAAGTTAGGGCTTGAGAGAGAGGAAAGAAGAATGTGAGATTGGAGAATTCATGACGGATGATTTTAGGAGCTTTATCCCAGGTATGTAAGGCTAAAGGAAAACATGGGATTGTTAATCCATATGCCTTGGACTTAGATGAGAGTTGAAGCTTCTTGAGTCTACATGCATGTTTCTTGATTATTTTCTTGAGACACCATATTTTCTACATGTATTTTCATATGTTGATGATCATCATAAAATTGTTTTCTTGAATTGAATATTTTTACATGAATTATTGCATAAACCCTACTTATTATTTTATTAAAGATTACATGAAAGAAGATAAGGATTGAGTCTAGAGCATTGAGTGAGAATTTTGATTGGTGATTGTGATTATGAGGTGAGAATGATGATGAATTCATAGAACTTGATAGCCTTTTGAGTCTCCATAAATGAACTCTAACAATTTGTTTATTTGATTGTTCTTTAATGATTGTTCT
>JAOTQJ010001708.1:0-18967 GCA_025642045.1 Solanum sejunctum | reverse complement strand
CTTCCTTTACCACATAATGACTATTTCCATGCCAAAGAAACACAAATACATGACAATAAGTCAATATCCAACCATATACAAAATTTCATTCCCAATTCGACCGCAACTCAAAATTCATAATTTCGTTAACAACCAATCCTATTTTCACATTTTACCTTCATTTTAACACGTTTCTAACACCTTCATAACCATTAATTAACATAAGCAAAGATAAAACTTAACATACCTTTCAAGCCTTTCCTACACCCAAAACTTTCGTAACCGGCAAACTAGATGTTTTCTTGATGAACCAACACCACCACGCTACTAAGGGGATTCAATATACCGAGCTTGAAGCATCAAATAATCGAAAACATCAAAAAAGTCAAAAAATTTTCTAGTACTGTAGCAACCCGAGAGGTTGCTTCTTGTTCAACAAATTTTTGCTAAATTTTCTAAGTGTTGGATGATAAGGTCTTGAAGGAATATACATGCATATATATAGGCACACTTGGTATACTTGTTCCAATCAATAAATCCCATATACCTTGACCCCACAACAGGCTTTATTCTTAAGGACCTAACTTAGGTAAAATGTTGCATTCGGTCCCAAACTTTATTAAATTGAACCAATTAAGGCCGTTCGGGGTTTAAATTATGTTACGGGTCCTAACATGTATTTTGATTATGATATTTTTTTTGTTACACTGTATCCCACATACTTAGTATATTCAAACATACTAACGCATACTCTATGCCTATATGATATTACTATGTAGAAACCGAGCTTCTGTTGATTCTTCTTGTGGCTAGACAGATTGTTCAAGTTAGCCTTTGGTGAGTCCTCCATTTTGAGGATAATGGATATTCTCTTATGTTATGTACTAAGACTCTCTTTAATTTATTGTATACTTATACCATGAGCGTAAGCTCGGTTGCTTTGTCTTGGCCACCACTAAGTATCTTTTTTTAGAGGTGTTACTGGATAAGTTATGTATTATGTTTGAGCTTTGACTCATTTATGTTATTAAAGTATTAAACTCTCTCCCTCTTTCTTAGTTCCAATTTCCCCTTATTCATATTTCTTATGTTATTTTATATTGCTTTCGCAACGAAGAATGTGTAATGATATACTATGAGGCTTGTTTGGGGTTCCTTTGGGTTCTCCATTCGCCAATCACATCTAGGCCCTAGGCTTGGGTCATGACAAAGATTGTATCATAGCACTAGGTTGATAGATCCTTGGAGACCAACACACCGCGTCGCTTAGAATCTTATTCATGGTTGTGTTGTGCACCACAACTATGAGTAGGAGGCTATGAGATGTTTTAGAAAATATTTTCCTTCTTCATGACCTATGTCATGCTTTAGAAGTGAGATAGGGATTTTCCCTCTAACGTATGTTCTTTGCTCCTCTAGTTGATCATGTCACTTCAAAGAGGAAGGCAAAAGAAGGTAAGTTGAAGATATTGATGTTCATGGATCTGAGTTTCACTAACTTTTCTTTTTTCTTTTTGGTTGCTAGTGGGGCTTTTGTATGCCCAAGTTGTTATGTGGGCCTTTGGTGTCCATTCTTTGTTGGGTGCACTGTTTCCATAAGATTTATTGGTGTTGATCCAGGTTTATATTGTACTAGGTCTTGCTTTGTGGTTTTTTGGATTTGGCATAGTGGATTTGGATGGCATTATAAGGATGGAATGGTTGCATGAATAGTATGTCTTCATGGATGGTAGAACCCATAGAGATAGCCCCGATTCCCTAATGAGCTCGTAGTTGAGTGGGAGGTTGTTAAATGGTAGCAAGGGAGGTAGGTCCATTTCATGCCCTAAGGTACAATTGGTCTCTAAGGGGTTGCATTTGTCATATTGTGAGGAATGGAGGTATTGAACCAAAGTTGTTTTGTCTATAGAATTGTTGTTAGTGGTGGATGATGCTTTGAATGTCCTTTCTGATATTTTGAATTTTGGGGTTGTGTCCTTTGGTTTGACTAGTACACCAGTTAGCCTATAAGTATCATAAGTGAGATCTTTAGTCGCTACCCTAATAGGTTTGTGGTGGTTTTGGTAATGATGATGTGGTTCGTTCCCTAATGAAGTAGTGCATGTAAATCATTTGAAAGTAGCATTACAAGTTCAAGGAACAAGGTTGCATGCTAGTAGGAGAGATGGGAATTTTGGTGGTAAGAAGTTGCCTTCCGAGGTTGCATAATGGCCGGTGGCGATATTAAGGTGGACTGTAGTAAGACGAAGGTGATTGGGGTTTTGCCTAGACCGTGACTTCATCAGATATTAGGAGCCTCTTGGGATTAGTTGGCTATTGCCGGGTATTGTGAGTAGGTTCTCTTCTATGGTTGCTCTTATGACTTAGTCAACCTTAAGTAAGGCTATGTTATGACTGACGTTTTGAGTAGGGTGATTTGGTAGGCCCGAGGGTTGCTATTTCTTGTATTCTTCCTTGGTGCTAGTAGAATTCATGTGTATGTGGTTTTTTTGTTGATTCCTTCCAATCAAGGAGACCCAAAATCATTTTCAAGAAAACCTATATGGATTTTTCATACTTTTATTTGGGATTTGAATGTTATGATTCCTAAAATTCTATTGATGCATGGGTAGTGTTTATTTGATGATTTTAATGTGATTTAAAACATTATATGAGGATTTACTTTGGGTTTATGATGTTATAAGTATGCATGTTTTGTTTTTGAATTATTGATACATGAGAGATTACACTATAGAGTTAACTATTGAATTAATTATGCTTTCACTTTAACTTCATATTATAAATCTTGACTTTTTTTTAAATAGAGTCTTAATTACCCATGTCATTTCCTCATTGTTCATAGTATATGCATTCATGTACAGGATTATTGTTTTTAAAAAATTATGTTATGGATAAGCCTAATTTTATTTTATGGTATGATTTTGATAAAAGGTTGGTTATGACAATATTGTGATCATATATATGTCCTTGATTTTGACTTTTTAAGCATTTTGGATGCTTGGGCTATTTTGTATATGAATGGGCTACTCCTATGCATGAGTATTATGACTATGAAATTATGATTTTGGCATTTGATCCCAAGTATGAATATTATGAATGGTGTTTGGCTTTTAAGCCCAATTGTGAATTGAAATGATTTGAAAAATGACTATGGCCTCTTTGAAAGTATGTACATTCATATTATAAGTATTCTTGTGGGATGGCGACTTAGCTTATTGTGTAGGGGCTCTTGGGGTAGTTTGGGCTACTTGCATAGCATGTTTCTAATGAATATAGAACCCGTAAGGTAGTAATATGATGGGTAAGGATGGTCGATCTTTTTGGTTAACTATAATGGGTTAGTAACTACTCGAAGATTGATCTTTGGTTCGGGTTTTGTCCCCAAGTGAGGATGATGGTAGGTGATATCCCTAAGTGTCTTTTCAGATTAGAAGTGAGCATTATTAGTATTGATGGAGTTGTTTGGTCGACTAATGCACCTATGGTGTTTGTGGGTTCTTGAATAGGGTCTCAAAACCCTACCTTGGTATGTTTGCAGTGGTCCCTAGTAATGAAGTATTGATATGTTTAGAGCTTGTGAATCATTGGGGGTAGTATTGCAAGTCTTGGGGGATAAGAGGTTGTTTTATAAATATGATAGGTGTTCATTATGGATAATAAGATGGTGGTTAGAATTCTTTAAGGATTATGAATGATTGTGCATTATTTTCCCCCGATAAGGCTAATGTTGCAATAGGTGCTCTAAGTAGCCTAGCATGTTTGTTGATGGTGGCAAAGAGGAGGCTAGCGGGGTCCATCGATTGGATAGATATGGAATTAGGTTGAAGGAAGTTAAGCATGGTAGTATTGTGTTCTTGATGGTTCCAAATCTTCTTGGGTTGAGAGGTCTAGGTTAGGCAAGGCCTTGAGTCCACCGTGTTAGAGTTCGAAGTCTTGGGTGAGAAGATCATAGAGTGGAGGTTGTCTCCCAAGGGGGAGATGGTGGTTATGGTACTAAGTGGGTTAGATATAATTAAGATTGACAATTGAGTTGAGGATTGTAAGTCCTTATAAAGTGTAAAGGTAGGTTAGTAAAGTTGCTTAAGTTTGGGGATTGCCTTTGGGTGTAGATATGGTTCGCCCGATTCTTCCTGCTTCTAGGTGGATGGGATGTGATAGTGACTCTAGTGTTATAGAACTCTTTGAAGTTGTGGGCAAGGTGGAGTATAAGGTTGCTTGGAAGGACATCCCGGTAGAGGTGTTGGATGGATGAGTGGAGAGGTTGATTAATGGGGATATGGTGTTCATTAAGGCCCTTTGGGTGAGTTGTCTCATATGTGTCTCTCGGGAATCCAGAGTGGACATGGAGGAGCAATATCCGTATTTCTTTCATTATATTTAAGTTATGATGACATCTGAAATCCTTTCTATGATTTCAAGACTTATGTTTCAGCGTCTATGTCATTCATTTGCATTCATGTTTAAGTTGACAAGTTTATGATGATTTTACACTTATGTTGAGATTTTGAAAAAAGAAATGATATTTTAAATGTAATGTTGCATTCTTGTTGGGGCTGATTTGTTATGATCATTCTTTTATAACACCTCTTTTACATTTGAGGATGAATTTTCCCAAGGGGAGATATTGAAACGACCCCAAAAGTGCCTAAAAATGTGCCTCGAAAGTGTCTGGAATCTTGTTTTCCATATATCTAAAAATATTCATTCGTTATTATGAATATTTGGCTTCATATTCTTGTTCAGGTGATCCAAATTAGGGAACAGGGGTCTAACCTCAAATTTAAAGCAAAGGAACCAATTTATGAAATTTGACCTTGGTACAATTTCCAGTGAGGGTCCGCGACCTCTCCACGATGTGGAGAGGTGTAAATTTTGCATTGTTTTTCTTAGTCCATAGATATTTTTCTAAGTGTTGGGCCCAAGGATTCCCATACGAGCTTTTACTTATACATAGCCTTATTTCACCCTCATATCATCCTAAACATTTCCTAATGCTCACTCAAACACTTAGATTCATACTTCACCTTACATTTAAGTCCCAAAACTCAAGACCAATCTTAAGGATTTCATCAAAGATTTTATTCAAGCTTCAAGTCTCCATTTTTAATCTTCTTCAAGGGCTCTCCAAAGTCAAGGTATGTGGTGTTGAACTATTGGGTCCTTCCACCTATGGTGCCTAAGCCTTCATTTTACTAATATTGCATGATTTAAAGTTGATTTTACATATGGGTTTTGTATATTGAGAAATCTACTGCACAGTGATTTTAGTTCATGAAAGTATGGTTGTTTAACATATTTTGAGCTCTAAATTTTGGATCTATTATTGGATTTGATGAGGGTTTTGATGTGCACGTCTTAGGGGTATTCTAAGGTGTTGAATGATGGTTTTACTACAATTGTTCTTGTATGATTTCATCTCTAAATTGCATGGTCTTTTACCACTATTACACATCCCTTAAGTGTTTGATAAAATGTTCGGCTAGGGTTTCTTGTGAAATTAAAGGTCCAAAGTATAAGATATTATATGAATACTGTTATGATGATTAAATGACTTATGTATATGTTATATTCTACATAAAGTGTTGATTAGACCATGCCTAATCCCAGGGTTCTAGAACCTGAATAACCCAAATGGGGGTTTGTACCCATTAATCGAGGGAAGGGTTAGTATTTCTCCACCTAGTGATGGAGCAACATCATCACTAACCGAGTTTGGGTTTTGTACGAATCAACTGAGGGAAGAGTTAGTAATTCTCCACCTAGGTTATGGGGTGGAATTATCACCAACAAAGGGAAGGGTTAGTACTTCTCCACCTAGGTGATGGGGTGACATTATCACCAACCGAATGAAGGGTTAGTACTTCACCACCTAAGTGATAGGGCGGAATCATCACTAACTCCAAGGGGTTTGTACCTTGGAAATCTAATTTGGTCTATTCTTCACATATTATATCTTATATGAGCATGAGTTATTTAAGCATGTTTTACTCTAGCATTGATCATATATGCTATCTGGCTATAATATGCCTATTGCCTAATGTTATGTATTTTGATTATGATGTCTATTTCTTGTTGTATTGCATCCATATGCTTAGTACATTCAAACATACTAACACATACTCTATGCCTACATGATGTTACCAAATAAGAGCCGAACCTCCTATTGATTATTCTCGTGGCTAGACGGATTGTTCAAGTTAGTCTTTGGTGAGTCCTCCATTCCGAGGAAAATGACTATTCTCTTATGTTATGTACTAAGATTCTCTTTCATTTATTGTACACTTATGACCATGAGGGTAGCCAGTTGCTTTGTCTTGGCCACCGCTAAGTATCTATGTTTAGAGGTGTTATTGGACAAGTTATGTATTATGTTTGAGCTTTGACTCATCTATGTTATTTAGGAATTAAACTCTCTCTCTCCCTTAGTCTCAATTTCCCCTTGTTCATATTTCTTATGTTGTTTTATATTGCTTTCGCGACAAAGGATATGTAATGATATGCTGTGAGGCTTATTTGGGATTCCTTTGGGTTCCTCATTCGCCAGTCACATCTAGTCCCTAGGCTTGGGTCTTGAAACTCCTCTAACCTAACTCCCAATCTAGCCAATCGATGAATCTCTCTAGTGACCTCCTTGTCACCATCATCAAGATGTGCTAGACTACCCATAGACACCTATCTCAAAGCATCGGCCATAACATTAGCATTACTGGGGTGATAATACACACTCATTTTATAGTTTTTAAGAAGATCCACCAACCTCCATTGTCTCAAACTAAGATCCTTTTGGGTGAACACAAATTGGAGACTCTTATGATCGGTAAGTAGATCAACATGCACCCAATACAAATAATGATGTCAAATTTTCAAAGCAATTACCACGGCGGTCAGTTCAAGGTTATGGGTAGGATAAATCTTTTCGTGCACCTTAAGTTGCCTAGAGGCATACGCTATCACCTTACCATTTTGCATTAAAACACAAACCAAACCAATTATTGAAGCATCACAATACACAAGAAACCCTTCCAACCCTTTCGGTAGAGACAAAATAGGAGTGGAAACAAGCTTATTTTTCAAAGTTTGAAAACTCTTTTCACACTTATCGAGCCACACAAATTTTTGGGTCAACTTAGTCATAGGAGAAGAAATAGAGTAGAACCCATTAACAAACCTCTAGTAATAACCCTCTAAGCCAAAGAAACTTCTAATGTCCGAGGGAGTAAAAGGTCTAGGCCAACTTCTAATCACCCCCATCTTCTTAGGATCTATCTTAATATGATCACCCAATACCACATGACCTAGGAAAGCAACCTCTCTCAACCAAAATTCACATTTTTCATATTTGGCATACAACTTCTCCTCCCTCAAAATTGGTAACACTACCCTGAAGTGACCTACATGCTTCTCCTCACTATGGGAATAGATCAAGATATCATCGATGAAAACTACCATAAACAAATCAAGATAGGGTTTAAAAACCCTATTCACAAGATCTATGAAGATAACCAATGTATTAGTCAAACCGAAGGACATAACCTCAAACTCATAGTACCCATACCTAGTCCGGAAGGTCATCTTGGGAATATTACACTCTCTCACTTTCACTTGGTGATACCCTAACCGAATATTAATCTTACAGAAGTGACTAGCCTTTTGAAGTTGGTAAAACATATCATCAATACTTGGTAGAGGGTACTTATTCTTTATGGTGACCCTATTGAGTTGCCAGTAATCAATGCACATTCTAAGAGTACTGTCCTTCTTCTTCATAAACAACATTTGTCTATCCTAAGGTGATTGTCTAGGCCTAATAAAACCCTTCTCGTACAAATTGCTCAATTGCTATTTCAACTACTTTAACTCCACTGCGGTCATTCGGTAAGGGGGAATAGAAATGGTTTGGGTATCGAGAATGAGGTCTATACCAAAGTCTATCTCCCTTTCGGGAGGGACATCGGGAAGATCATCTAGAAAGACATCAAGGAACTCATTAACCACTGGAACTGACTCTTTAGGAAGGACTTTGGACTCAATATCCCTAACCCTCACAAGATGATAGAGATACCTTTTACAGATTAACCTTTGGGCTTTAATGGAAGAGATGAACCTATACTTGACCACCATATCATAACTCTTCCACTTAAGAACAGGTTCATTAGGGAATTAGAATTTGACCCTACGGGTTCTACAATCTATAGAGGCATAATATTCATTAGTAAATGGATGGAACAATAGGCAAAGTGATGCCCCACTGAAAGCCTCACAGGTCATGTGGCACTCTAGAGGTTTTGTGGAGTGCCCGTGAGATGAGACTTGATCAAACATTGGATGTAGGGAACACTTACAAAAATAACGTTATCGCCACTTTGATGGGAGACCTCATGGTCCGTTTGTTTCTACACTATCTGTGTAATGGTCCATTGAACTACACTTGGTGAGAAAAAAATATTTCCATACCACCCTGCGCCAAAGACCACGACTCGTCAGACCTGCGATGCCCCATGGAGATGGCCGTGGCACAACACTTAGCCAAGAAGACTCCTCCCCGCCCGCTCTACTTCACTTGCACACACTCCATGACTAACCACATAGTCAGTGGCAAGCCACATGGCCTGTAATATTGGCCGTGTCACATGACTTAGACCAAAAATGGACTTTTCCAGCTCAAGGCACCCCAGCCAGCCCATCCAAAGGCCCACTGCCCGTCAAAGTGCCCATGTGACATAATTGCATGGGAGGGTCTCAGGAAAATTGTCATAACTCCATTCGACCTTATAATGCAGTGAAACCAAGTGCATTGGGAAGATAACTCAAAGGGATTTCATTTGACATGCCGTGGGTCATCCAATTCTATGTGTGCTAAAAGTAATGTTTGTTTAAATTTGACCCTTGCATAAACCAACACCCAAAACTCAACTCAAGGGGAAGTGTTGAACGCATCCAAGTACTAAAAGTCTCCTACGGCCCTAATACACTCCCCACCTACATAAATGAAGCTTGGAACATGGGTGCATAAGAGCATGGAGTTATGAGGTGTCACAACATCTACCCTTTGGGAACATTCGTCCCCTAATGTCAAAGAAACGCACACAAAGAAAGTAATAATGAAGAGTTTAGCCCAACAAGGATGCAACAAATGCACTTAAACATGATTTTCAAAAAATATTAACATGAACATCTAAAATCACCATAACTTGTCAATATAAACATGAATGCACGCAAATGACATAAGGGCCCAAACTCAAGACTTGAAATCATAGAAGGGACTTAGTTTGCTATCTTAAGCTTGAATAGAATGATAAAGGTACAGTTATCACTTCTTTATGCTCGCTCTAGCTCCCTGAAAGACACCTTCTACTTGATGATTCTCCCAAAGGACCTTGACGAATACTACGTCCTTACTAATCAACCTTTATTCATATCCATCCAATTTCTCCACCAGACCTTCTCATAAGTCAACTCATCCTCCACAATGCCCTTAACCTCACGGAGTTCTATAGAACTTAGGCCACCAACCCATTTCCTCAACATAGTCATATGAAAGTCCATATGAAGCCCATTCATATCCATAGCCATCTCTAATTCATATGCAACCTTACTAATCCCCCTTAATATCTATAAGGATCCCCAAACCTTAGGCTGAACTCCCTCTTGCCAAATCATACTATATCCTTTCGGGCAAAACCTTTAAGTAAATTCAGCCATCAAGACAACCACACATAGCCTACCTTGGTACCTACGACATCAGCTCCCCTTTGGGAGCAAAATCTACTTCACCATCTTCCATCCAAACCTTCAACTCTAGCAAGGCAGAATCAAGATCTTGCTTCAACTTGACCTCTTCAACCAAAGAAGATTCAAAATCATTAAAGCCACTACATTACCATTTTCAACTCCAGCCAACCTCACATACTCCCAATCTAGCCAACCGGTGTAGTTCTCTAATACCTGAATATCCCACTTTCCATAATTAGCAAGCAACCTCTTGTTCCTTAAAATTCGCAATATCACCCTCAAATGATTCACAAACTCTTCCTGACTTTCGAAAATGAACCAACTTATCATCATCAAGGACCACCACAAACATAAAAAGGTAGGGATTAAAGACCCGATTCATGACCTATAGACATAATTAGTGTACTAGCCACACCAAAAGACACTACCCCAAATTCAAAATATCGAAAGGACATCTAAGCCTCCTTGACCACCGGAATCGACTTAATAGGTGGGGACCTTAGACTCAACATTCCTACTTTTACAAGATGATAAATGCAACCCTTAGGGATCAATTGGACCTTAAGACAAGAAATGAACCTACGTCTTCACTACCACTCAAGGACAGGTTTAATAGGGAATTAGAATTTAACTCGGCCCTACAATAAATGGAGACACAATATGCATGCAACTAATCCACCCCACGCATGACATGAAAACCCTTCACATCAAATTCAACAAGTCACAAGGCAAGACCTAATGCAATATAAACACGGAACAATACCTATCAACTTTCTAGCAACAATAAGCTCAACAAGGGGTAGACACCAAAGGTTCACATAACAACTTGGTACACACAAGAAGTTAACTAGCAATCAAAAGGAATAATCAAAGGAATATTGGAACCCAGATCCATTAAAATCAAAACCTTCAAGTTACCTGCGAAGTACCATGCCAAGCCTTGTGACTCCTAGAGGGGTATGGTTGAGAATATCGATGACCATCCTTATGGTTCTTAGGGACCCATGAATAATGTCTCATCTTATGATCTATTTTGCTACATCTAAGACACGCACCCAAACCGGCTAAGCAATCTCTTAGGTGGTACCTTTCACACTTATTGGATGTAGGAGGATCTTGTCTACCAATACCTTCACCTTGATACTAGGGGCGGGACACCACATCCTTGGCAACCCTTTTGCTTGCAATATCGTCGTACTCTTGATCTTGGAAGCTACCATCAAATTGAGCCCTCTTGGATCCCTCATTTCTCCTATTGCAAAGTTTTTTGCCCTCAAGTTGTTTGGTATAAGTCATGAAGCAGGAAAATCTATATCACTTATCAACATAGCAGCAGGACTCTCCTTATTCACCAAATCGGATACACCCATCATGAACTTGTCATCCTTGACCGCGGATCAGCAACCAATCGTGGAGCATACTTGGAGAGTTGGCTAAACTAGAGGGCATACTCCCTCACACTTATGGACCCTTGCTTCAAATTCATGAATTCCATTATTTTGGCCTCCCTAAGCTCAAGATGGAAGAACCGATTAAGAAATGCCACCTCAAACTCCTCCCAAGGAATAGCACAACATTTCCCCTTTCTATCTTTCATTGCACAAACCAAATTTGAGCTACCCCCTTTAGTTAGTAGTCCACAAACTCTACCTTTTCCTCCTAATTCACTCCCATGATAGAAAACACCTTGTATATCTCATCAATGAAATATTGGGGATCCTCATCCACCTTAGACCCATAGAACTCTGGTGGATTCATTGTTGCAAAGTCCCTTACTCTCGAGGCTGAAGTATTATCATAAGGAGCTTGGGGCACTTGGTTCATTTGGTGGGACATATCATATGCCAACATAGTAATAACATTTCGGAACTCAACTTTGGTAGCCCTTCCATCTTGAGGATCTTGAGGAGCATAGTAAGTCGATTGTCCCATAGGTACACGACCCCTTCTTGGACTTCCTCTTTGAAGCAACATGATCAACTAGAAGAGTAAAGAACATTCATTAGAGGAAAAATCCCCATCTCACTTCTAAAGCATGACTTAGACCATGAAGAAGGGAAATATTTCCTAAAATGCCTCATAGCTTCCCATTCATAGTTGTCACACACTTCACAACTATGAATAAGACTCTAATCGACATGGTGTGTTGGATGTTGAGGACCATTAACAACTTAGTGCTCTGATACCAAGTTTGTCATGACCCAAACCTAGGGCCTAGACGTGACACGACAAATAGGGAACTCGGAGGAACCTCAAACAAGTCTCTTAGCATATCATACATACATCCTTCGTTGAGGAAGCAATAAACAACAACAAGAGAGTAAAATAGGGATAAATAGGGCTAAGGGAATTATTTGATATCGTAAGTCATAAGGAGTCAAGCTCATAGCATAGATGCATCATAATATTCTAAACAACACCTCTAACTTAGAATGGAGTGGGGGCCAAGACACTTTTCGAACTCACCCTCATAATGTCAAACATCAACATAAAGAAATTTTTGAAATAGCAAGAGAATGTAGAGAGTGTCCTCGAACTTGAGGACTCACCAAGCTTATCTTCAAGATGTCAAATTAGCCATGTAGAGGAGGATAGTCAAATGGAGCTCCGATTCCTACATGGTAACATCATCTAGGCATAGAGTATGTGTTAATACATTTGAATGTACTAAGTATGCAGGATACAATGCAACAAGAGATAAGCAACATAGTCAAAATGCATAATGATAAGCAAAAGATAGCATAATGATGATATGGCATGTATGATCAATGCCAAAGTAAATCATGCTTTGCAAATCATTCATCTTATATAGAACATAATATGTAAGTGTCAAAAGAAACCTCAACCAACATAAAATAAGACTAAGCGAGCTACAACTTGAATCCTGATATCTATCCTACACCGGAAGAAAGGGGGAAGTTACTTGCCAAGGTGACCCTTCTAATGCCTAAGTAGATCCACTAAGACTTATGTGAACCGAGTACTCACCTCTAGTTCCTAGACTCGAGTACTAACCTCAAGCCTTCATATTTAGGGTACTCGCCTCTTAGGAATTTGGTGACTCACCTCTAATCCCTTCACCTATGATGGCACATAGTTTTGGGACATAGGGACTCGCCTCTTGTCCATTCGGTGCTAAGTCTAATCATACAGAATTCTTAAAATATTTATAGCTTTAATAACTTGTAAGAAATATGGTAGGCATGACACGAGTAGCTCTTAGCATCATTGGCCTCAAATGGTGAGCGTAACCATCAAACATAAGAATGGGTCATCATCAACATTATCCTTGTATTAACATTAGCATCAAAGGCTCACAAGAGGTAAATTTCTTGAAAATTGGGCTTAACTTCATACTTTCATAAACATAGATAATTTCATAAATTCATAACACATTTGATAGCCCGTATTCATCATAAAGTCACTTGACTTATAAGACATGCATTAAACCTTCAATGACTCAAGAATCCATAACCAGACATTTTGTCAAACACTTGACGGGTGTGTAATACTAGTATAAAACCATGCATTCAAGTGTGTAATCATGTGAAATTCTAATGTAAATCAACCTACAAATACTTGGTAAAACCCTATGAAATAAGTTGAAAACCTCTATTAAATATCAAAATAGATCACAGTTTCATAGTTTAAACATGCATAATCATAATGTCATGACCCAAGCCTAGGGCCTAGACTTGACCGGCAAATGTGGAGCCCGAAAGAACCCCAAACAAGCCTTATAGCATATTATTACACATTCTTGGTCACGGAAGCAATATAAAATAACATAAGAAGCATGAACAAGGGGAAATTGGGACTAGGGGGAGAGAGAGAGTGTTTAATACTTAAATAACATAGATGAGTCAAAGTTCAAACATAATACATAACTTGTCCAACAACATCGCTAAACATAGATACTTAGCAGGGGCCAAGAAAAAGCAACCAGGCTTACCCTCATGGTCAGAAGTATATAATAAATGAAACAGAGTGCTATTACATAACATAAGAGAATACTCATTGTCCCCGGAATAGAGAACTCACCAAAGGCTAATTTGAACAATCCATCTAGCCACGAGTAGAGTCAATAGGAGTTGTAGTTTCTACATGGTAAGATCATGTAGGCATATAGTATGCATTAGTACGTTTGAATGTACTAAGTATCTGGGATGCAATGCTAGCAAGCGATAGGCAACATAATCGAAATGCATAATTCTAAGCAAAGGATAGGTATACCATTAATATGGCATGCATGCTCAATGCTTAAGGTAAGATATGCTAGTAAATCATGATCAAGGAATATAAACTCAATATGAGAAACATACTCAAACCTTTTTGTACCAACCTTCATGGAATGGGCCAAATGACCCTCACTCACCTTAAGGTACAACATTTTTAGAGAGTGTTATCAATACCCCTACTCTACAATATATTTTTTTTGGTAAATACTATTAGATCCAAGATTTAGAGCTCAAAACATGCTAAAACAACCATACTTCATGAACTGAAATCACTGTGCAGTAAATTTCTCAATATACAAGACCTATATGTAAAATCAACTTTAAATTATGCACTATTCGTAAAAAAAGAGGCTTAGGCACCATAGGTGGAAGGACCCAATGGTTCAACACCATATACCTTGACTTTGGAGAACCCTTGAAGATAATTGGAGATGGAGACTTGAAACTTGAATGAGATCCTTGATGAAATCCTTAAGATTGGTCTTGAGTTTTGGGACTTGAATTTAGGGTGAAATATGAGTAAAAGTATTTGAGTGAGTATTGGAGAATGTGTAGGATAATATGAGGGTGAAATAAGGCTAAATATATGTATTTTCAAGTGTGGGAACCCTTAGGCCCAAGACTTATAAGTCTTGGACCAAAAAAATTAAAATAGGCACCGAAAACAAAAGGGTCGCATCTAGAAAATGATGCAAAAACTCCACTTGGATCTGCATTTTCTACCCAAATGAGTTCTGCGAAAATGGCATAAATCCTTCATACGAACTTGGAATGTCGTAAAAAAATGTGGGTTGGAAAAGCTAATCCAAAGGGCATTAATTTTTAGATTGTGGGCCACTCAATTATTTGTGTGCTAAGAGATATGCCCCTTCAAAGTTGACCTTCCTAAATAGCATTTTTTACGATTTTGAATTTTGATATGGTTACTCTAAAATTTGGGTTAGACCCATTTCCCACTCAATTTGAACTTCTAAATAAGAATATGAAGTCAAATTTTCGAAATAATGCATGGATTTTGAGATACATGGAAACTATAATTCTGGGCACTTCTGAGGCACATTTTTGGGCACTTTTTGGGTCATTACGATATCTCTCGCTTGGGAACATTCGACCCCGAATGTCAAAGAAATGTACAAGAGAAGAGTAATCATGAACAAATCAGCCCCAATAAGAATGCAACATTACTTTTCAAACACCATTTTCAAAATCTCGACATAAGTGTAAAAACATCATAAATTTGTAAACATGAATGCATATGAATTACATAGGGATGAAATATAAGACTTGGAATCATAAAAGGGATTGATGTGTTATCATAAGCTTGAATAGAATAAAAGAGATATGGGCATTACTTTCCATGCCTGCTCCCGAGACACTTTCGACTAGACAACTCTTCCAAAGAGCCATGAAGAAAACTACATCATTATCAATCAACTTCTCCATTCATCCATCTGACACCTCCACCGAGACCTTCTCCTAAGACAAATTACCCTTTATAAAACCCAAAACCTCAAATTATTCTAAGACATTAGAGTCACCAACACATCCCTTCAACATACCGGGCTAACAAAACCCATCTCCTTAGGAAATCCCCAAACTTATGCAACCTTACCAACTTCCCTCTTCACCCTATAAGGACTCAAAACCATAACTCAACTTCAACCTTAAACACACCTAACCCATTTGGTACCATAAATATCCATCTCCCCCTTAGGAAACAACCTCTACTCTATTATCTTCTCACCAACAACTTCCAACTCTAATAAGACTGCCTAATCTAGACCTCCTCAACCAAAGAAAATTTGAAATAACCAAGAACACTATACTACAATTCTCAACTTCCCTCAACCTAACTTTTAATCTAACCAATCGATGGGCCCACTGGTCTCCTCTTTTCCACCCTCATCAATACATGCTAGGCCATCTGGGGCACCAACCACAACATTTGCCCTATTGGGAAAAACAATGTACACTCATATCATAATCCTTGAAGAATTCTAACCAGCTTCTTGCTATTCACAATGCACACCTATCATGTTTAGTAAACAAGCTCTCATCCTCCAAGACTTGCAACACTACCCCAAAATGATTCACAAATCCTAAACAAATCAATACTCATTACTAGAAATCATCACAAACATGCTATGGTAAGGTCTTAAGACCCTATTCAAGAAACCCATAATCACCATCAGTGCATAAGTCAACCAACAACTCCATCAATACTAATCATACTCACTCCTAATCTAAAAACACACCTAGGGATATCACCTACCTTCATCCTCACTTGGAGACAAACTAGAACCACAGATCAATCTCAAAGAAGTGACTAACCCATTGTAGTTGACCAAATAGATCATCTATCCTTAACCATCATATTACAACCTTACGAGTTCTACACTCATTGGAAGCATTCTATGCAAGTAGCCAAACCACCCTAAAACCTCCGACCCATCAAGCTAAGCTCAACCAAGATCACAAGACAAGATACTATGTAATAAGAATATGGGGGAAACCCTTAGAGATCAATTGTACCTTAAGACAAGAATCAACCTACCTCTTTTGCTACCACTTGACACCCTCCCACTCAAGATGGGTTCATTAGGGAGTTGGAATCTAACTCTACGGGCCCTACCATCCATGAAGACACAACACTCATGCAACTGTCCCATCCCAAGTATAACAATTCAAACACCACACCAACTCTAACAAGTCACAAGGCTAGAACTAATGCAACATGAATATGCATCAACACTTATGGACTTTCCAGCAACCATATACCCAACCAAGAGATAAATAACACAGGTTCACATCACAACTCGAGAGACAGAAGAAGCCCACAAGCAACAAAAAGTAATAATGATAGAAATAGTGAAACTCACATCCATAAACATCAAAACCTTCAACTTACCTCCCTTTTCCTTCCTCTTCTAAGTAGCATGATCAACTAGAAGAGCAAAGAACATTCATTAGAGGGGAAAGCCCTATCTCACTTCTAAAGCATGACATAGACCATGAAGAAGGGAAACATTTTCTAAAACATCTCATAGCCTCCTACTCATAGTTGTGGTGCACAACACAATCATGAATAAGACTCTAATCAATGCAATATGTCAGAATTCGAGGATCTATCAACCTAGGGCTGTGATACCATCTTTGTCACGACCAATGCCTAAGGCTTAGACATGATTGACGAATAGGGAGCCAAAAGGAGCCCAAGAAAAGCCTCATATCATATCATTACACATCCTTAGTCACGGAAGCAATGCAAAACAATATAAGAAACATGAACAAGGGGAAATTGGGACTAAGGGAGAGAGAGAAGAGTTTAGTACTTAAATAACATAGATGAGTCAAAGCTCAAACATAATACATAACTTGTCTAACAACACCTCTAAACATAGATACTTAGCGGGGGCAAAGACAAAGCAACCAGGATCACCTTCATGGTCAAAAGTTTACGTTAAATGAAAGAGAGTCTTATTACATAACATAAGAGAATACTCATTGTCCCCAGAATGGAGGACTCACCAAAGGGTAACTTGAACAATCCATCTAGCCACAAGTAGAATCAATAGGATCTTCGATTCCTACATGGTAACATCACGTAGGCATATAGTATGCTTTAGTACACTTGAATGTACTAAGTATGTGGGATGCGGTGCTAGCAAGAGATAGGGAACATAATCGAAATGCATAATTACAAGTAAAGGATAGGTATAATATCAATATGGTATGCATGCTCAATACTTAAGGTAAAAAATACTAGTAAATCATGATCAAGGAATATAAACTTAATATAAGAAACATACTCAAACTCTTTTATACCAACCTTCCTGAACTAGTCCAAATGACCCCCTACTCACCTTATGGTATAACCTTTTTGGAGAGTGTTATCAATGCCCCTGTCGTACGATATAGACTTTTTAGTAAGTAGTATAGGATACCCCTACTTTATGATATCATATTTTTGGTAGGAAACATGATTCATTCTATCTATAGCATGGCCTTTTCAATAGAATGTCCAAACTTTACGATATGATCTTTTCGGTGTGAACCTTTAGTCTTTCTACCTTACGGCATAGCCTTTTCGGCGTGGTGTGTATACCTTAATATATAATCTTTTTGGTAGGTGTAATTAGCTATTCTACCTTATGGCATGGAATTTTTCGTAGGGTGTCCATACCTTACGATATAATCTTTTCAGTAGGCACAATTAGCTATTTTACCTAATGGCATAACCTTTTCGGTAGGGTGTCCATACCTTACGATATAATTTTTTTGGTAGGAATCATTAGTCACTTGACCTTGTGGCATGTACTTTTTGCTAGGGTGTCCATACCTTATGATATGATCTTTTCGATAGGAATCATTAGGCACTCTATCTTATGACATGGCCTTTTCAGTAGGAATCATTAACCACTCTACCTTACTTTATGGTATGACCTTTTCGATAGGAATCATAGAACTAACTCATCAAACCATTACATTCAAATCATCAAGAAAGAACTCCTCATTTTTCTAAGAACAGAACAAAAGTAAGAATCCAACAACAACATGCAAAACCATATGTACTTCTCTATGAAAACAACTCATATAGGCATCCCTATCATCACCATAAAGTCATCATATACCTACACTTCTTCTCCTCATTATGCATCATATTCCTACAATCATATCATCATTATTCCATCATTCGTTTATCATCATATAACCATTATAACACTACTCAGCTCATAAGATATACATTGGACCTTAAATTCCTCAAGAAATCCTAGCCGACATCTTATCAAACACTTGGCGGGTGGGTAATAGGGGTAAATGACCATGCAATTTAGAGATGAAATTATTCAAGAAAATTCATTGTAAAACCATCAATCAAGACCTTCTAACACCCTCAAGACATACACATCAAAACCCTTCATCAAATCTAACATTAGATCAAATATTTAGAGCTCAAAACATGCTAAAACAACCATACTTTCATGAACTAAAATCACTGTTCAGTAAATTTCTCAATA
>JAOTQJ010001698.1:0-18968 GCA_025642045.1 Solanum sejunctum | reverse complement strand
AATAATAATAGTAATAATAATAATAATAATAATAATAATAATAATAATAATAATAATAATAATAATAATAATAATAAAAGGACTTTAAAACTATAAAGATAAAAAATAAAGAAAAAATTAAAAAGTAATCAACTTGCAATACCATGTAGTTATCTGCAAGGCTGCACTAACCTTGACCAACCCCATGATCATCTTCACAACTAATGCTTTTACCTACCATTAATCATACGTCTAAATCTTTTCTTATATTAATTTTTCTCAGAATCTAAGGTCTAAGAAATAAAATACAAGTTAGGAATAGATTAACTTACCCTTAGCAAGAGAATTGGTGGAAAACTGAAGAAGAATAACTCTAGGTCATTTTTGGTCTCTCAAGGATGAAGTGAGAACTATGGCGGCAACTTACCTTGCCATGGTGGCACTGTCATTGCGAGTATATTGCATGGAGACAGAAACTTCGTAACTTGCATTCCAATTCCAGATTTACAACACATTCTCAAATCACGACGTTATAAAAGATACCCTTAGCTCCAAGATCAATTTTGTGAAACTACGCCAATTTAAGCCTTTGTTTGATCTTACAAAGCATGGGTCCTTACACTATCCTATTAAATTCAATGTTTCAGACTCAATCAAATGATCAAAAATCAAATCTGGCATCTTCTTGACACGAAATTCGATAAATCCATATCCAAAAACTAGGACAAAGCTTAGGCTAGCGCTAGAATTACCTCTCGGAATAAGCAAAACCATCAGAAATTAAATTCGAGCAAACTCAAAATATTGACCAAAGTCAAACCTAACTCAAATTTTAACTCAATTTCTAATTTCAGACCTAAAATTTAAATTAGAACTCCAAATTTGATTTCAACAACTCTCCTAGACTAATTTCCACATTTCAAAATTGATAAACTTGACAAAATTTCATTTCAAGACTCAAATCTCCAGATGATTCCAAAATTAAAAATTATCGAACTTAAACTTTCAAATCGCAATTCTTTAGCAAAAAATCCAATTTTCAAAACCAATCAAATACGACTCGAAATAACTATCTGGAGGGATAGATGGTAATTTTTTTAAATGCAAAAATGACCTTCAAGGTCATTACAATATCACATCACCTTGAATTATTAAATATAGTTATATTCTTGATTTTGATATAATTGTTATGACCAATGTAATTTCTTTATCATGTCAAAAGGTGAGACCTACTGTGGGTCAATATATTTCTCATTGATTGGATGATGACAAATATTTATAAAATAATAATTAATTGATTGAATCCATGTCTCAAACTTGAGTTGATGATACCCCTTTATGATTGTTCACAAGTTTTCATGTGAAAATCTTGCAAGTGGATTATATATCTCTTCTAAATGGCACTACGCCCACTGAAGTATAATCTAGTTTTAGTAGAAGATCGTAGACCTGTAGATTGCTACTTTAGACGATTTTTATGCAAGTTTCAAAAGGTTAGTGAATTATTTTCACGAATTTGATTATGTTATCTAGATTTTTTATTATTAGGATAGGTGAATTCTTATAGATCTAACCTAAGGAAGTGAAAATAGTGAATTAGTAAGTTCTGTGAAAGAACCAAATCTCTGAAAGGAGCATTCAACTTAATCCTATGAACCCTAAAAAATTCCGAAGGTCTAGTCTAGAAAAATTCGAAATTTTGTTGGGTTAGCTTGTGGATTTTGTGATTATATGCATGCTTTCGTTGCCTGATTTCTATTGCACGCATTCAAAACCCATTTGTCACATACATTAGTCTACCTCTTTGGTTGAATGGAGAATCCTAATTTTACCCTTTTTTTATTTAAAAACATTTATCCATGTTTGAGAATTTTCTCTTAAAGGAATTGAATTAAACTGCTTTTGACCAAGATTTCTTTTGATTTTCTTTTTTTTTTATAGTTTTTTTCTGCTTATGGGTTTTTGAGACGAGGGTTATCAGAAAACAATCTCTCTATCTCTACGAGGTAGTGGTAAGGTTTGCGTACATCCTACGTCTCTAGGCCCCACTTGTGGAATTCCACTGGATATATTATTGTTGTTTTTACAGTTTTTTTTATAGGTTTACACTTTTTAAATTTATTTTCTTATTTAGTAGGACTTTTATTATGTCTAGAATATATTTACAGGCATTTTTTTGATAGATCTAACCTTAAATTTTTTCAAGCTCTTTTGTGGGTCCAAATTCTTGATACAAGGGAAGTCAAACTTCCCTATTTAATCTATATTTATTTGTATGAAATAGCAAGAGAATAAACATTCTCTTCTATGACAATTTTTGTGTGTGGGTGTGTGATCTTATGCTTGGATATAAAAGTGATGAAAACCTTTTACTTTGTTGATCAATAGTTTTTTTAGATTCTGATATAGTTAGCATAGAAGATGGATTTAGGCGAAGACATAAGCAATATGGTATGTCTATGTTCATGCTATTTTTTACTACTTTTTAGTAATTAGTCCACAGGGTGACAGAAAATAAAATTTATTTTTTTCATGACTAGAAATGCAAGGTTTTTTTTTTGGAGGGGGGGTATAAATTGAATCATTTTTTCATTTCTAAAGTCGACTGATAGATCCATCAACTACTTAGCAGTTGTGAAAGTAAGACAATCAGTAAAGTGCAGAAAAGAAGTTTAATACCAAATATTTTTATACTGGTCAGGATCCAACATGGATCTTAGTGTAGTCCCATTGGATTCCAAGAGTATTCTCTTCCAGCTTGAAAGTTGTTTGAAGTTATATAGGAGTAGATTTTAGATTTGCACTCAATTCTTTTCTTTTTCTCCCTTTTAAATCTCTTAATACAATGGCTCACCACTCCGATTTTCTCTATTCTCTTTTTTTATTACATAATAATTTATTGAGAACAAAAATATTTTCTAATAGTCGAATAGAGATAGTAAGAACGGTAATTGCAACCTAAGAGATTTGATCTTTGGAAAAGAAAAGGTGTTCCTACAAAACAATTTTATTACTTCTTTTTAGGTACCAAAATTTTTTTGGGTCCTTTTTAGTCATGGTGAGAAATAATTTTAAATTTTCAAACCCATTCTAAAGAATTTGTGTAATGAAATTTGCATCTGATATGTTATTTTTTACAATAATGGCATAAATTTAGAAAAAATTCTTTAGAGACAAAATAACTAAAGTAAATGAGAATTAATGAACTAGCTGATGCGAGTGAACTGGCTAGATCTAATAGGTCCGTGATAAGAATATTTTTACAAATTACTTATACATAATTTCAAATTGTAATTTTCTTCCTAAATAAGATCTCTTTCAATAGAATAAATCTCCAAATATATTTCCAAGTCTTTTCTTTTATTTAGAATAGATATAACATTTTCAAAAGTTTGATTCAAATCATATATGGCATGACCTAAAAGATTATTTTAATTCAAAACACTTTTGACATAAATCAGATCTTTCATTGCTTGTTTATCCAATGGTCATGAAACATACATTTCCTAAATAATCATGCTCAAACTCTAAAGTGTCTTTATCACTCCAAATACTAAGCGTTTTGTTCTTTGGTTGTCCCTGAGAATATCTCTTTCTTGTTTCAAGATATTCGCTTGCAATGTGGCCATATTTTTCACATTTTTAGTATTTAGATTCATTCCCATTTTGTTCAGAGTTTACCTAATAAACATTTGCAGATGTTTGATTGTCATCAACTTTCTTTGTGGTGAGAATAGAAATATCTCTAAGATTAATAACTTTCCACATGGTTATGTCATATAATTTCATAAAAGTTTCTATTTGTATTTTCTAGTGAAAAAAATATATTCCATTAAAATAGGGAAGCCTAATCTGAGAAATTTCTTCTTGAAATAGTGCACTAGTAGCTTATTGGGGCATGATTTTTTCTTACTTTGTAAAAAAGTATACAAATTGTGAGACCTTGCTCTTGTACCAACTGAAAGTTCAAGAGGGGTAAGGGGTGACTTGAACCCTTTTAAATTTCTTTAGCAAACTGTCAGATAAACTAGTCAATTATTTAACAGTTTTGAAAGTAAGACAATAAGTAAAGTGCAAAAAAAAAAGAAGTTTAATATTAGATGTTTTTATACAGGTTGAGATCAAATGTAGATATTACTCTGATCCCCTTAGATTGCTAGGATATTCTCTTCTAGCTTGTATGTTTGAAGTTTTACAGAAATTAATCTCCTAGATATACACTAAATTCTTTTCTTTTTATCCTTTTTCAATTTTTTTATACAATTCTCCACCATAATTCTCTCTTCTCTCTTTTTTTTAGTTACATAATAATTAACTTAGAATAACAATGTTTGCTAAAAGTAGAAGAGAGATAGTAAGAAGGTTCAGTCAATTTACATATTTTATTCAATCATTCTTCCTTGTTTATATAGATAAAGGATTAATCAATTGGTGATTGCAATCCAAGAGATTTTATCCTTGGGAAAGGAAAGGTGAATCATATTTTCAAGAATAAGATAAAATCTTTGGTGACTTTGAAATCTTGTAGCCGTTTGAAGATCTCCTCCACTGTGATTTAAGAATCATTGATGTTGTTACTTCCTTGATTGTCTCCAAGCATAGTTAGTGCGATGACTTCCTTGATTGCTAACAATATTTATCTTTGGAGGATCTTTTCTTTTAAGGTTGATATTAAGTTAATTGATATCTTTCTTATATGTTCTTCTTACTTATATGTTGACCTTTATTGAAATATATATGACTTGTTCTTTTCTTTTCAACCCCACTTAAAAATAAAAACAAAAAACTAAATAAGGATTTTAACGAAATGAATCAGAGCTGTGGAAGCAATAATTTATGCTTGCATTAGTACTGATTATCCTAATCACATCCCTTAAAGTGCATATTTCTTAGAAAGAGCACTAAATGATCCGTGCAGGCATCTTGACCAGCTCTTCCCTGACCCTGCATGAACACTGAATATTTTGTGCATGGGCATTATATATTTAAAGTAGGCCAAAACAAAGACGGTTGATGTCAAACAATAGTAAAAATAATACATTGATGATAACCAGACACCTCATTCAAAGTATCAAATCCTAAGATGAAGTATAAATTAAACTACTATTTTACTTCTTTTTTTATCATCTAAAAGTAACTTTTTTCTATGTGTCAACACATAGCACAATATCATCTACACCATCTTCCCAAATTTATGTGATCCATTCTCTATTTGAGGCAACCAAGATTTTAAATAGGTGAAATCTTAGAAGCTGTAGTTCTCTCAACAAAACTGTCTTTTTTGAAAAATGTAAATCACTTCGCCACTCTTCAAGACTATATTGACTCTTTGAATAAGGAAAGAAGTATAGCCATAGCTGCTCGACAGTGCCAACACCATCTTAGTGCTGTTTTTTTTAAAAATGAATTTACTCATTGATACAAATATGCTTATTGAATAACCTAGTGGTTTAGCTAGTTGTTGTTATGGGGTGAATTCCTTATTAACGAGTTATTTCAGCCGCCTAACATTAAATCAAAACATGGATGCACACACCAGATATGACACCTGAAAAGGAGAAACTTCAGTACCTAAATTCAGGAAAAAGCAAAAATAAAGATGAGTTTACCAAAGCTAAGGACAACGACCAACAATTGGAGCTCATGCAAATAATTGAATACCCAAAAATGAAGTTTACCTTTAATTGCTGAGGACAACGGCTAACAATCGGAGCTCATGCAAATAATTGGATACCTAGAAGTGAAGGAAAGGGAGATGAAAAGGGAGCATGAAGTGCGGCAGGTTAGGGGAGGCAAAAGATTTTGTCTCACAATTATAAAAGTAACCCTAGAGTTACTCTATTTGTTCGTTTGTCTTAAATCGGTGGAACCGACTCAATTAATGGACGATCTTGTATTGGATTCTAAGGCCTTTCTTTTTTGGATGATTTATAAATAAAATCGGGGCCTCAAGACCAAGTTAATTGAAAAAAGATATTTTTTCTCAAATCTAAAAGTTATTTTCTCAGTCTCTGTACTTAGTGAGTAAGGTCATATAAAAAAATACAAAATTATTTTATTTATTTTTTTGCAAAATGATGAATTTATGTAACGACCCATTATTGTTTTAAAGATTGTGTTGCTCCATTATTGTAGTGCTCCATTTACTTTCAAAATGTTCCACTTAAATATTTTATTGGTTGTATTGCTCCACTTGCAAAGTGGAGCCATTATGTTATTGGCCAACAATGACCATATGGAAGCCATATATGCCTATATATATGTAGGCTGATCATTAGCTCGAAATGCAATAAGAAACAAGAGAATAAATAGAGAGAGAGCAGCATACGAGAGTGTGTGTGTGTGTGTATATATATATATATATATATATATATTACATAATATTTGAGAATTGTAGGGAGATATTTTATTGGGTAAGAGCTTCGACAAATTTTATTCTTGTAAGTTGTTCCTATTTTCTAAATCTTTTATAATAAGATATTTTATATAAATGAATTTATATTCGTGTACTTTTAAATACTTCTTGATGAAATAATTATTATGATGAAATTATCTCGATAGATCAAACTTAAGTTGAGATGTGATAATTATTGACTAGATTGTGATGCTACGGGTTCCATTCAATGAAAAGGCCAAAGTGTTAGATTGACCGCGATTTGACTAAGGCAAATGAACTTTCAAAATATTGTAATTCTCGTAAAATTCTCAAATTTTCTACTTTCCTATGTGTGATACGTGAAATATTTTGATATTATAAGAAATTAGATGATTAAAAATGTGAATACGAGTGGCGTGCTATTATGATACTAATTGATAAATGTGGCGAAGTGATGAGAATTCTGTATTTTTGATATATATATATATATATATATATATATATATATATTGTTGTGGTTGAAAATAATGAGTGAATGTGTCTATGGAATTCATATCATGTTCATTCATTCTATGACATGCATATTTGCATTGGTTCCGAATGTTGATATGAATTAGATGAAAAACTATTGGGATCGAGGTCTTTACCGGTCGAGATGTGATGCTGAGGTCTTTGCCGACATGTTTATGATGATATTGTGACATTGAGGTTTCTTTCGGCGATGATGTAATATTGTGATGCCAAGGTCTTTACCGGCATATTTATGATGATATTGTGATGCCAAGATTTCTGTCGGCGATGATGTGATATTGTGATGCTGAGGTCTTTGCTGGCATGTTTATGATGATATTGTGATGCCGAGCTTTCTACTGGCGATTATTGCATAAGCATTACATTTCACTATTGCATATGATTGCATAGCAGGATGTTATTCTTATGATTAATGATGCTATCATTTTTAGCTTGTGTTTTGTATATTGTGATATTGGTAAAATACCATTTTTATTAAGTATTATGTATTGCTGGGTTGGAATAACTTTCTGTTTAGGTTGTAGTCATGGAGATCGACTGGGACGAGAGAAATTTGTGTATTCTATTAGCCTTACTTTATTTTGTTAGTTGACTTACTGGGTGTGGTATTTGGTACTCACCCCTTGTTTCTACACTCGTGTAGGTGGGAATCCAGACAGTGAAAAGTAATTCCTTAATCCGTCGAGGATTCTCAGGAGACACAGAGAGGTAGCTGTTGTCATCTGGCTGACTCTCTTGTTCCTATTTTTTTTGTACTTGTTCTATTTGAGAAGAAGGACAGTTTGAACTTGTATTTTCTTTGATTTTCTGTATTTCAAGTGGCTTGTATGTGTGACAACCAATCCTTGGGTGGTATTTAAGTTTATGAAAATTTTCAACTTTAGTTATCTACTTTAGTTAATTGCTTGCGAGTGTTATATTTATTACCCCTTTGAGTCAAGCCTGACTTGTTCTGGTGGGACAGAGTAAGTGTTATCATGCTCAATTTTTGGGTCGTGACAAGTTGGTATCAGAGCCCTAGTTTTGTAGGTCTCACGTGTGTACAAGCTAAGTCTAAATAGAGTCTTGAAGATCGGTATGGAGACATCTATACTTATCTTCGAGAGGCTATGAAGACTGTTAGGAAAGTTCTTATTTTTATTGTTTCTCTTTCTTTTGTCCTTGATTCATTATGATTCTTATAGCTTTATTCATTTCTCTCACTTTTAGAAATGATTCTTACTTGGTTCCTTAGATGAGTAGTTAGTGGGTTGTCTAAGACTTGAATATTAGATTTTGTACTAAAATGTAATTATTATACTTATAAAAAGAATGTGCGGTTAGATCTAAAATATTCAACAATTAGAAAAGGTTGAGTAAGGTGATGATTCAACAATGCATTTTGAGGATATTTGAGATATGGAATCAAACAGTAACTTGAGGGACTTCCGAAATGTATTATCCTTTTTGGGTTAGTTAAGCAAAAACAATTTTGATGTGGTATGTACAATATCTAAAATGGTTCAGGAATTAAAGATAAAGTGTTCAAGGGATAGTTAGATGATGAATCATGTAAATCTACAAACTACTATTACTAAAGTTGTCATAATACTTATGGATTGTTTAGATAATCATATTGTGCTAATTGAGGTTAGAATCCCTTTATGATTTCATAGATCAAGTGAATATCAAGAAGAGTCATGGTACTACTATCACAGTGATAACGATGCTTACTTGATTAGAGTTATGGAGTATGTTAATTTTGCTAGAAATTAGATTTATGAAATAATGTGTACTGCTTAGGTTAGAGTCATAATGAATTAAATAATATTTTGCATCAATTTGATGGATAGATAAGACGTGTTCCAGTGGTGGATCTAATAATCTTTCACGATATGGTACTAACGACATATGAAAACGAATATGCCAATTGTCATGTGTGGATACTAACCACTTAAGGAGATATTAGTTATTAGTTAAGGCATTATTAGTTGTATCAGAGTCCTATTCAATAAGATTTGATTTACTTTTTTTGAGAAATCAACTAGTCTGTTACTCTATATGCTTGAGTTAAAAATTATTTATAAGAAAAACTTTAGTGGTGGTTCACTGGCACAATTATTACATTTAGGTTGAGAGGTGTATTCGGGGGATTCTGAATTAGGATAATTGATCCATAATAAGATCTAAGAGAGTAGTTCAATATCAAAATGGTAAGTGAATAATATCAAAATGACAAGCTTATGAGTAAGGAAAGTCCTAGTGAGTATACTTATGCAAAGCCAATTGAGAATTTTAGTAAGAAAGTGTATAGAAACCCGAGTTAATCCTTTAGACTTAGCTTATATAATAGATTTGTGTGTCATATCAATGACGAGGTTAAACTTGAGATGAAAGAAACAACTATAGAGCACAATGGTAATAAGAGTTAGTGACGTAATATGATAAAGATACAATCATATAATAAAGATTTTTGATTAAGTGAATTCAGTATTGTAAACACAATTTGTAGGTATCAAAAATTACATTTGCTACTATTTGATGAGTAATGTGATCATAAGAAAAGATGTAGAATATGTTGAGATATTGCTTCAATAGGATTGAAAGAAGCTAAAGTCATAAATGAATAAATTAGTGAGATACAAGGACATTCACTTTGATGTTAAAGGTTAAAGATGTATCTTTTGAGAGAGTAGAGAATTATATTTAAAGCCATGTGATCCTAATTATTTTTCTTGGATTATGGTGATAGTGTTACGTATTACTGATCTGGGATAGGAAACTGTTGGATAATATTTTTAAAAAAAATATAAATATTTCGCTTGAGTATGGTGTAAACTCTTTTGTGATTTTGAGTATGGTGATTAGTATATTGACTTTTTTTTATGTATAAAGAATATGATAAGGTCGATAAAGAGGCAATCAACAATAAGTTAAGATTTATGAATTCATACACATATCAAGTTATGAGCTGATTAATATCAATAAACAAAGGAATTGCGATACAAATTTTATAATGATTCAAGTTTTTTTCACTGTGAATCTATATTTTGATAGTATATTTTGTCAAGATATGAATTGGTATGGTAAGAAAAAAATTGATAGTATCAAGTATTCAATGTTTAGAAGGACTCGCGTGTAGGCTGGGCCATAAATTTAGTTACTTTTGACTGTTGAAGGATCTAAAGAAGTGTTCCGCTTAAAATTTTGACTTAGTGAATGAGCTAAAATATCATGTATTGTTGGTCAAAAAATAAAGTGGATAAGTGAGTTAGTGAAGGAACAATAGTCTAACATGTTGAAGTGTTAGTGAAGGAATAAGAGTTTGACATATCCAAGAGTTCAGGATATCTAAAATTTGTGTCATAGTAAGAATCTAATAAAGATGAAGGAATAAGACCTCCCATATAGACCTTTATTTTGAACTAAAGATTTTACGAATTTTCATCTTTGAGCTCGGATATGGACATGCAATACGTACTTGTTTAGTACAAATTTACTAGGGTATGGAGTTATAGTTCTACATGTTTATTGAGAATTTTTGAGGGGATTGAAACTATTATGTTAGTGGGATTACATAGACTATTGTGATGCGTTATATAAATATTTGGTGATAACTAGAGGTTATATGCTTATGTTATGCAGAATTATTAAGATGACCAAGAATCTCTCTAAGTGTTGGTATGAGGTATACGATGATTTTAGTAGTTGAAATTTGGTATGTGAAAGATTGCATGAAATTGGCTTTAGGTATAATTAAATAACTTAGCTCGATGAGAAAAGTACTATCAAATTTGAAATCAATGCTATCAGTTTTGGGTGTGACTCATATCTATATGAAGCGCTTAAATGAAAAGAGAGGAAGTCATAGTTTGAAATATTTGAAGGTGATAACGTGTTGCTAAAAAGACTTTGATATTAGTAACAATTTGAGAGAATGGTAAATGACTAGTATCACTATGAAGTTCTGTTAATATTAAGAGCATTGTCTTTGATGCAGTACTATAAAGAATATATGGACTTTAATAAATTAAGTATGTGTACAATTAAAAACTAGAAAATACTTAAATAGTAATTTCTCTATATAGAACAATATTGTAATGACACAATCCACTAGTGATATTGTTTGTTTTGGGTCTAAGCTCGCATGACTTTAATGTCTTTGCCCCATCGTATGAGATTTTCCTAAACTCAACACTAAAGTTTACCCCATCTTACCGAGATTTGCCTAACTCAGTTGAACTCTGGCCCCGTCTTACCGAGATTTGCCTAAATTCAATTGAGCTCTGGCCCACATCAACAAGGTTGACACAGGAGTGACACATATTTGCCTAAATTCAGTTGAACTCTGACCCATATCAACAAGGCTGACACATGAGTGACACTTCACACATGAGTGACTTTGATACAATTTGTAATGATCCAGCCAACTAGTGATATTGTCTGCTTTGATTCTAAAACCGCATGAGTTTAAAACGCGTCACTAGTAGGTAAAATCTATTTACTTATATATCCATCATCTCTCATGTATTTTTTTGATGTGTGACTTCTCATCTTAAGATGAATTAACAAAGAGAGAGAAAGTTTGTCACGGTTTAAGGTATATATAAAATACTTGCATTGTAGAGTAATAAAAATTCAATTTTCATTTGACCTCTTCATTTGCCTTCTTTCAAATCTAGCTACCTACTCATTACTGGAGTAATTAGAATAAATGCTTGAGTAGGAGTTACTTTTAGTAAACTATATTATGTTATATTTATTTATTTATTTATTTATTTATTTATCTTATTAGCTTGAAAATAATTAAAACGATATTTAAAATAGAATGAAGGAAATAATAATCAATAACTGAGCGATTCTTATTTAAATATCAACCAACCCCTCCTTGTTTGAAAATTATACTAAATATATAAATAGTTATTTTTATGTATATATCTCTTATGTGAATCTTTTTCATAAATTTGTGTTTTTATATTTAATATTATTAAATTTATTATAACGTAATAATGAAAAGTCTTATTTTAGTTTAGTTAGAAAATGGTGGATTATTTCGTAATCAAAATGACTACGATTGAACTAAAAGTATGAAAAATTTGTCATAAAATAATGATGATTTTTTATTAACGACAAAACCAAATAAGGAAAGTAGAAAACTAAACGAAATTGACTAGCGCTTTTACTATTTACTACCCATGGTCTTATCTCTTGGAAAAAAATGGCAAAAGAAAAAAAAAAGAAAATTTCTAGATGATGACATTAATGAGAAAGACCTCACATTGCCAAAATATTTTGGTAGGTTTATGTCTTTTTTTCTCAAATAAGTGATCTTTATGTTATTTCTTCTTATATTTAATAATTAAAAAAGTACATTAAAAATATTTATATGCTCCATCATTTTTTAATAAGAGATTTCGGATTAAAGTTATGTTGGATACGAAATCCTCTTTATTAGAGAGTATTTAGCCTTTATTCTTAGTATAAATTTTTTTGACAATAATTCAAATTTGATTGAATTTCAATTACATGATATTAAATAAAAAATTAAAATATAATTTGATGTAAAATAATATAAAATGTGAGAAGTTTGAGAGGATTGTTGCGCAAAGTATTGATGGTAGGGAAACACAACTATCTAGAATGTTAGTAACTTTGGTTGTTATTCTTTAAATTGACAACTATTCTCTTTGTCCAACTTTATTTGGTCCCTATTGATTTGATATAGAGATTAAGAAATAGTAAATAATGAGATAATTTTATCAAATTCTCCTTTGAATATAATAAATCTAATATCTTGAATCAATCTCGGATGAAGCCAAAGATTGACTATTTTTTGGCCTTGGAGTATGATGGAATAAAGCAAAATGACTCTTTAAACTATCTGCGTTTTTTTAATTTGTGAAGTAGCAGTTAGTCAATGCAACTTTCGTCACTCCTCGTTGGTTATCTGGAAACAACTGTTTTATATTTTTAAACATAGGGGTTAGGCTGCGTATATCCGACCCCTCCTCACCCCGCAATGAGCGGGAGCCTTTTGTGGCATTGGGGTATGTTGTTGTTGTTGTAATATCTTGAAAAATATAACGAGAAAATGATTATAATTAATAAAAATGATAAATTAGAAACTAAATTCAAATTATTTCTTGATTTTATAAAATAAATAAATATTATTCAATATCCCTAAATAATATAAAAGACAAATAAAGATGAATGAAGAAAATAATTATTTTTAATAAGTCTAATAACTTAATTGAGGCAAAAAGGGTACGATGTTCATAACATGAAAAGTGACTAAAAAGGGCTCCAAATTTTTTAAGATTTGCTTATTGGTCAGCAAATAAAACCCAACAACTTAAACCAATCATATTTCATTTGAACTGATTGTGACTTTAATTACTACGACTATCATTAAATATATCTTCAACCATTTCCAAGGGCATTATAATTTGAATCTCATTCTATTTAATCGTTATTCTTCTCATTATCAACTCTTGAAAATTTTTATTTCTGATAGTTGAATATTATTATAAGTATATTTAATTTATATTTTTTTATTTCATTCTCGAAAATTTTCACATTATTTAAAAAGTTACAAGAATAATGTACGCCTAATATTTTTGGCTACAAAAGTAATAAAATATATTTTCAAAAAATTAATTGAGTTATTAACATGTAACCTCTTATTGTTTGACAAGAAAAATGCTATCCTAGTCTTCTGTAATCGTTATTCGTGTTTCTTCCTTTCTTTTGTAAATACACTTTCTTTTTTTTTTTTTAATAAAAGATGTTGATAATTAATTTTTTAATTAAACTGACTTAAATAACCTTTAAGTTAATGCTTTGATGCCATGTCCCTACTAATTTGTGTCAGGGGAATAATTTTGTGTCCCAATTGCTTTATTCACTTCCAGGTTATTCAGAATGAGTACGTGGTTTGCACTTTGTAATCAAGAGTTCATAGTATATAATGGAATAAAGAATTAAATTAAATATATTCATAACTTCTAAAATTATCTCTAAATATCATATTAGATGCTCGATCGGGCATTCGGGCTGTAGTACATTCCGATTGAATATCTAAATATATGATAAAAAATTCATATATGTTAAATGCTTTCAACTTAATAAATTTATAAGTTTTTGTGTATATTTTATAATTTTGTTCATTATATAAATAAGTTCAACAACAACAACATACCCAGTATAATCCTACAAGTGGAATCTGAGGAGGGTGTAGTGTACGCAGACCTTATCGCTACCTCAGAGAAGTAGAGAAGTTGTTTCCTGTGAACCCTCATCTTAAAACTCATAAGTAGAAAGAAACTAAATATGACTATGAAAGTATGACAAGTGACTATGAAAGACATGAAAATGAAGGTATAAGAAAAAAATAAAATAAAAATAAAATAGCACACAATATGACCATTATATAAATAAATTAATTATTTTAAAGTATGCATGTCATCTCTATTAATTATACGCATCAATCTCAATGAACCATAAATCCTTAGGCATATTTCAAAATTGTGGTTGATATGTATAATTAACAAAGGTAGCATATTTTTACGTAATTAAGAGAAATGCATTCATGTTTCTAAGTGGCGCTTGGGAGTATGCACAAAATTTTAATTTAATGCGGAGATAATTCACTTGAAATATAATATTATTAAAACATTTTAATAAAATTTATAAATAAATTTAAAAATTTATCGATATATTCTACTAAAAAATTATATTTTCGTATCTAAAATGTAATTGGCCCAAAATTAAAAAATCAAATTCTAAGATGCTTTGACACACACAAAAAGAAAAAGTTTAAAGAAATAGATTCCCCATAAATAAAAGGATTATAAGGGGCAATATTTACACAAAAATAATTCTTTATCTACCCGTTAAAAAGTGGAGCCGAAATTAAAGTACAGTAACTTTTAAAAAAGTCGCTTTTTTTCTTTTGCTTTTACTTCCTCCGATTGCTTTTAATAGTAAAAAAATCACTTTTATTTGTTGTTTTGATAAATTAAAAACGATAAATAAAAGTAAAAATAATTTTTATTTAATTATATTTTTAATTTATTATTATTAAGTTAATAATATTTTAAAAAATATAATAAATGAACTCTATCAATTAATAAAAGTAAATGATAAATTTTTATACTAATAATTATTTTTAATAAATATATCAAGTTAAAATTTGATAACGAAAGAGAGAGAGTATAAAATATATAAAATAGGTTAATCATTAAACATGCACTACAAAATAAATTTTTTAAAAATAATTTTCATGATATAAATAGAAAAAAACAAGTTGAATCCAATACTTCTCGCCTACATTCTCCACACAACCACACCCTTCAAATTTCCTAAGTCTTATACATGCTTCATTTGACGCCTCTTCATCATAAAATTACACTATATATACACATACACACTTCTTAATTTTTACGTGATTTTTTTTTAAAAAAAATTTAATATCTCTTAATTAAAATTAAGGCTTCATTACTAACCTCGTCCTTCCCCTACCCTACCCCACTACACAAACTTACACTTTCTTCTCCACTAACATAGTGTTTATCAAAATTAAATCTAAATACTTTTAAAATAATATTTCTTAACTTATAAAGTTAAAAATTAAATAAAAAAATTATTTATTTTTTAAAAAATGAAAAATTCTCCTTTCATCACCAATCACATCCTTGATATCTTTCTTTTCCCCTTCTCCTTTAACCTTTTCATTTCTTCTTAGAATATGAACCATGACTTAAAGGCTAAGATTCTTTTTAACTTAATATATTTTGCATATTTTTTAGGAGAAAAAGAATCCCTTTACTGCACTTACTTTCCACAAATAAAAGGGAAAAAGAAAAAGGGAAGGTCGTTAATTAATTTAATTTTGTTTAGACATAGATATGCTCGACTAACTTAGTCAATTGTATAATTAATATTCCTTTTACTCAAAAAAAAGTTTGATTAGATTGAAAAAGGAAATTACATAGAAAGACTATAACAAGTTCACTTGTTTTTCTTTCGAGCAATAACAAAAATTCATGATTGCTGTCAATTTAATTACATTCTAAATAAGTTTTACTTTGATATAATATTAATTTATATATTATATAAAAAATATAAATTATATTAGACAAGTTTCATATAAATTGTGATGATTTAATCAAGAAACATATCAAGATGAAATAGTCTTAAACTTAGAATCCTTATTTAGGGATTTTCTGCTCAACCAACTCATCTTTTTTTACTTCTTTTAAAACTTATCTTCACAACTTTAATTTATTCATTTTAGTCTTTCTAATAAAATATTCAAAAAGAATATCTAATTGCAGACAAAGAATTCAAGTGCCACAAGTAACACAGAGTCTTATGATGCCAAATCTTATCATTTTGAGTCATACTTTAAAAAAAATTGATTAAAAGAACTTAAAAAGAATAAGTTTAAAGAGATTAATTATATTGCAATAAACTTTGTGTCTGGACACAAGTGAAGGGAATAATTATTATACTTTGTTTGAAAGTTTAACACGAGTGCACAAAAATAAGTAGAGGAGAAAAGCCAAAATACTTTTAAACTATTGAAATTAGAACAAAAATGTTTCTCTTAATCTTAAATGCCCCTGAAATTATTAGAATTAAGGATAAAATTTTTGTTTTTGTAAGCATTCTGGTCCAATTATGCCCTCATGTCTTAAATATGTGATATTCCCAACAAGATTTTCTCCCATATTCAATGTTCGAATCTAAGATCTCTATCTTATGATTAAGAGTGAAACAGTCTTAACACTGTAATACAACTAATATTGGTCTCATAAAATAATTGACCTAAGTGCAAATTGAAATTTTCAACTATATATCACAGATGAAAATCACAAAAGTGAGCATTAATTTACTTGTGTGCAAAAGTATTTATATTATGATTGAATAAAGGATTATTCTTGGGTATAAAAAAAGTTAAAATAAAGTGGAGTGGTAGCCAAAAATTAGGAAATGCAATTCTAAAAGCGACTGAGGGTCTAGGAAATAGCCTCTCTACTTCTATGAGATAGCGGTAAGATCTGCGTACAATCTACCCTCCCCAGACCTCACTTGTGGAATATTACTGGATATGTTGTTGTTGTTGTTACAATTCTAAAAGCGCTTTAACAACAACAACAAGAAGATATGCGTGGATAATAATAATACTAATGAGTAATAATAATAACAATATAATTTTTTTTCAGAGAAATCTGTGTTTAAAGAAAAAAGAAAAGAAATTCATGCTTTTATGATAAAAATTATATGTGAATAATTAGAGAGAGAAGGATAGAGTGAATGAAAATCTATAATTAATTAATATAAGATAAGAACTTTATTAATGCTAATCTTATAAATAATAATTTTATTTTTTTAGCACTCATTGCAATTGTAAAATGTCAAAATAGAGTTGCCTAAACTGTGGTGGCAGGAACTGGCAGCCATGTGAGCCTTTTAACGTTATACCGACATACCTTTTCACATTCAACATTTGCCTACTTATACACCTAAAACTATATATAAATAACACAGTACATGCTACATTAAACATCCGATTTTACCGGATATATTATTATAATATGATATATTAAATAAATTATATACAACTTAATTAATGCAACTTGCACCCACCAAAACAAAGTTTACGAACATCATATATACATATATATATGAATTATTGCATGATGATAATAATAAACTCAAGGTAATTTTATAAGTGAGTAGCAAAATACGAACAAAAAAAGAAAAATTTATGAATATGTGAAGATGATGTACACACATAATTTATCTCTATTTATAAAAAGTAAAGAAATGGTTGATAGATTCTCGATTTGATGTTTTATTTTTAACAAAATATGTTTAGAAAAAATAGATCGAGTAATGAAAAATTGTGACGAAATTATCAAACAGAAGAAAAATATTGACAATAAAAATAGAAAAATAAGCAAAATAAAAAAGGTATATATCCCTTTTGTCCTATTAATGTGATATATATATATTATTTTTAATTTGTCCCAAAAATAATATTATATTTCTATAATTAAAAATAACTTAACTTTAAAATCTCTAAAATACAAGAAATCTCCCTTTTTGCCTCAAAAATAATATCTTATTTTCTATAAAATTGTCAAGAAGAGTTTTAAACCATATTTTTTTAATTTACTATTTTAATTTCTATATTAAATCAAATAATACAACACAAATTAAAAAAAGTAATAATAATTCTAAAATTATACGTATAAAGTAATATTGATAGAACAATAATACTAATAATATAAACAAGAAAACTACGAAGTCTAATAAGGCACTATGTTCTCCCATCGAAAAATAAAGAGATTAACCGATGACTTATTAATCTTTTATATTCAAATTCTCAACCTTCATGCACTTTTATTTAACGTTATATTTGCAATAAAATCATCCATTATATTCATGGAAAAAATATAAGATATAAAACCATGGAAGTTTGGATCCTATATTTCCAGTCTAATAAAACAGAAAAAAAACAAACCAATTAGTATCTGCAAGCACAGAAAATAATATGGGCTACAGCCTATTGCAATTTCCATTTTGTTTTCTGTGTCCACTTTCCAAAAATGGCGGCTATAATTTATTAATAATTCACCGTAATTTTTTTTTAAGTTTTAACTAGCATTAAACTAAAAAAAAAGAAAAACAGAAAAAAGACACAAGCCTATGTTATTCACACGCGCCATTAAGTGTGAAACACGCAGACACCTGTTTATCGACCGTTAATCACATTAAAACCAATAATATCACTCCACTTGTTAGTCTTAAGAGACAAAGAAAATCACGCGTTGCCTTCGCGAGTGATATTAAAAATTTACAGACATATAATATATTCATGGTCTATCCTTATTTTGCTATTATACTAAAAATAAGTGTAACAATAATAATAAATATGTGGATTTTTATAATTGGAGTCACGAGGGAGGGTAGAATTTATATAAATTTTATTATTATCTTATAGAGATAGAAAAGTTATTTTTGAAAAATACTTGTCTCAAAATCAAGCTCCAAAAATATTATTATATTTTATGAAATCATGAGATAATGCTTAGTT
>JAOTQJ010001670.1:5180-18969 GCA_025642045.1 Solanum sejunctum | reverse complement strand
AAATGAGGCTCAAGATAAGTCTCTATCACAGACATCTCCAACTCCTCCAGCTCCTGATGAACCCAAAAGTAGTGAAAATCCCATAGAACCACCTACCGATTCTACTATGCAAGATCTGAGAAATGCAGTCCAACTATTAACTCATATAGTTGTTGGCCATGGTCAAAGACAAGAAGGTCCAGTTATAGGTGCAGATGGTGGGAATAGGGCATCTGGCACGAGGATACGTGACTTCCTTAATTTGGACCCTCCATCCTTCACTGGGTCAGATCATAATAAAGATCCCTAAGACTTTATTGATCAAATTCAGTGCACTTTAGATGTTATGCATATGAGTGGTACAGAAGTTGTCGAGTTAGCGACATATAGGTTGAAGGGTGTGGCTATATTGTGGTATGAAGGTTTGAAGAAATCTAAGGATATAGATGTACCTCCAACTACTTGGAAAGAGTTCAAAGAGGCATTTCTTGACAATTACTCGCCATTGGAGATCCGAGAGGCTCGTGCAGATTAGTTCTTGAATCTCTAGCAAGGGAATATGAGCGTGAGGGAGTATAACCTTCAATTTAATTCCCTGGCTAGCTATGCTCCTAATATAGTTGCTACTATAGCAGATAGAGTTCATCCATATGTGGATAGATTGTATACGTATCTGGTCAGAGATTGTACCATTGCTTCCTTGAACAAAAACATAAATATAGCGAGAATGCAAGCTTTTCCAAAAAATTAGAGGATTAGAGGCAAAGAAGAAGGACACAAGAGTTAGAAAGAGCGTAGTTCAAGAGGTCTAGGTCTACAGGATAGTTTACACTACCCCAAGGTAAGCTTAGGCCTCGATTTTCTAATCGACCTCCTAAGCCATCATCCACCTACTCTGCAATCAGTGATCCACCACAGCTTCAAGGGTCTAGAAGCAATTAGTTTGGTCAACAAGGTGATGGACAAGGTGCACAGATAATAGGATATTTGGTAGGCCAGCAAAGGACTCCTAGGCAACCTTGTAAATAGTGTGGAAGAAGCCATTCAGGTATATGTCATGTTAGGACAAACACTTGTTGTTGGTGTGGTGCACCAGGGCATATGATAAGAGATTGCTCGAGGAGGCGTATGGGTGATATAGCACAATCGACTAGGTTAGCTATTGCATCAGTATCGTCAATTCCTCCATTAGCTAGGGGTCAACAAGAATCTATGGGTCATGGTAGAGGTGTTAGAAGGGCATCTAGCTCTAGTAGAGTCCAGAATCGCACTTATGCTCTGGGGAGTTGGCAAAATTTGGAAGCTTCACCTGATGTGGTCACATGTATATTGTCCATCTTTTCACATAATGTACATGCATTAGTTGACACTGGTTCTACACTATCATACATCACTCCATTAGTTGCTGGGAAGCTTAAGAGAACACCCAAATTATTGAACAAACCATTTGAAGTGTCTACACCAATCGGTGAGTCTGTTATGGCTAGAAGGTTTTATTATGACTGTGTAGTAACTATTTGTGACCGTGACACGTTGACTGACCTTATTAAACTAGAAATGATGGAATTTGATGTTAGAATGGGTATGGATTGATTAGCTTCTTGCTATGCCACCGTGGATTGCCGAACTAAGAGGGTGTATTTTCACTTTACAAATAAGGCAGTTCTTGAATGGAAAGGTAATGTTGGGGCTCCAAAGGGTAAGTTTATGTCACAACTCAAAATTCAGGCGTGATGGCACTCACCTAACCCACCAAGGTGAGTCACCCTAACACTTACTAATCTAAACATAACAATAATTGCGGAAGATGAATAGACTAATACGACAGTTAATCATATGAATACCAAACTACAACTATCCCAAGGACTGGTGTCACATGTACAAGCCTCTAAATAAAGAAATTCTCAAATAAAATACATGCCTCAAATGTCTAGTTCTCAAATAGAATATAACATAATAAAAGATTCCTTGAAGGTCTGCTGAAGACATAAGCAACTACCTTAAGAATAATTCAGAAGCTCGATCTTGTAATGAGAAAAGTCCGACCAGAGGGATTGGGCTCGCATCCTACAAAGTGTAGCAAGAGGTAAGTACTAAACACACTGTACTCAACAAGTGGAACTAACTTAAAGTAAAACAATGATGAACCAAGTAACTCCTTAACACCCAACCACATACCGCCAGACTACAAGCCTGCACTCAAAAATAATCCCAACACAATATATATATCATACATAGAAAATTACTAGAATGTAGATATAATCATCAGCTAGCAATAGGCATCTAAAGATCATAATCTCACAACTATTTTGCAATACAAAAATTCATAAACCCCACAATTACACCATTCGAAAATTCTATGATCAAAGCCTATAATAGTATAATTCTCATTATCCCACTTTCAAGTCATAGTGGAAAATTTTACAATTTATCAAGTTCCTCACTAATTCATCAAGTGTCATAAATCAATACAAAAACTAATAGTGTAAAGGCATAAACAAGTCAAATGATATAATGAATGACCAATCTCAATAGCACTCCATATAATCATAACAAGCTAGAGTATTATGGGATGAAAATGAATGCCATGAGATGTAAATAATGCTATGCAATGTCAAATAATAGTCATGTATGTCTGTCCTAATGACACACACCCGTTGTAACACAGTCAAGGACCTATGAGGGACTCCTAGTCCATACACCTAAGATGGCGCACGACCTGACCCATCGAATCATAGTATCCTCTTTAATTCTCATTCTTTTTCACTAGCCCAAACCATTTTCCATCGGCTTTACAGTTCTTTTTAACTGGTCGGAACTATTTCCCATCGTCTTTACATTTCTTTTTCTTAGAACATCCGGCAATCACATAGTAAATGAACAATAATCATGTTTATGGAAATAAAATGTGCAAGATGCCCATATGAGTTCATATATTTCAAAATCATGAATGGGTAGCTCAATACCATAATGTTGCAATATCCTCAATCTCAATACTATCACAACCTTAACAACATTCACATCTAAGAGTAAGTATTACCTCGATAACAATAACAAAATAATCACTATTTCACATATAATAAATCTTCATCATTAATTCATAAGTCAAATATCACCATAAAGATAATTACCCATTTGAAAATATTTCAATCAAAGCCTACATAAATCCATCTCTACGCCAAAATACTCAATTTTATACACATTGGAGCATACGAGGTTCAACATATTTAACAAAACGATAGAAATCTACTTACCTTATAAAAAGTCTCGAATCACATCAATTCTGAGGATTTTTCCTTTCATGACACTCCAATTCACCAAACTCTATTCAAATATACTATGATAATTATATAATGAATTTAACGAAACTAAAATCAATTAATTTGGGTGAAAAGGGTAAAATGGTCCAAAAATTTTATTATCAGAAAATATCGTCAATATCTGGAAATTTATACATGAAAATGTTCCCTAAGTGATGAAGAATTCAACTGCATAAATCATTTAAAAAAACAGAGCTAATAAGAGAAAGAAATCGCATATTAAAGTTTTTGAGAATAACAACAACGCAACAGCAAAAATCATGATTTTTACCTCAAACGGCGCACCAAAGTTAATTTTTGAAGCTCCCAAGTTGTTCGTCTCAGAAAATTATACAATTTAGCCTTTTGAATCACTCAAATTGGATTAATATTGAGAGAGAAATTTGAGAATGAAGTTGGGGAAAAATTGAACTGCTATATAATTCTGCAGCTTTAAAGGTTGGGGACGGGTGGACACATGGTTGAATTTTATTGGGCCACATAATTCGCCCATTTCAACATTTTCAGTAGCCTCTCAAACTTAAATTTGATGCTCTGACCTCATCCAAAGTTGAAAAAATACAATCCATATATGAAATCTGATCGAAAATGACATTCTGGACTCATTTATGTGGTCAAAATTCTCATAAGAGGTCATTTGATTCCAATGTGGATCCCATTTCCCAATATCAAGAACTACCAAGGCAGTCAAAACACACTCAGAATCCCCATGAACTGAATGAAAGGTCCTCCTAGCCTAACTCAATGTTTCGGATCCAATGAAAATATTAGAATTTGCAATTGAGCCCTCATTGACCAAAAACCTGAGAAAGTTCGTTCAAACTAGTTTCGGACTCAAAAACTCAAAATATTCTCAGAAGCTCTAAAACTAATAGTGAAAGCATTTCTAGTGTTAGCTTGACCATCTGGAACTATTAAAATTTTTAGAATTTCAATTCGAGCTTCCAAACCCCGACTGTTGACCGAAGTCAAACTTTGGCTCTAGTAACAACTAAAAATGAAACTTCTAACCTAAAACCTTAATTTTAACTCCGAATTAAGTTCTGCAAGTTCTCATAGAACATATTCAGCATTTCAGAGCTGATGAAATTGACCAAATCACGATCCGATAATTGAAAATGAAAACGGCCAAAAAACTTTTATTTTCCAACTTAAGCTTTTTTAAAACTCTTTAATTAGCAAAACTCAAGCTTATCACCATACATTCAAAATTTGACTTTTAGTATTAGCCGATAATGACTCAAGGCAACTTTTAAGAAGGGCAAAAATAGTAATTTGACTGAAAATACCAAAAATGACCTTCAGGGTCATTACAGTTTATCTCTTATTTTAAGGCTAAAAAGATGATATCTAAGGGGTATATATATGTCATTTAGATAGAGCAAGGGATGTGGAGGTATAATCGCCAACCGTTCAATCAGTTCTAGTATGAATAAATTCATTGATGTGTTCCTTGAAGAACTTCCAGCCTTACCTCCGAAATGAGAAGTAGATTTTGGTATTGACTTAGTTCCAAGCACTCAACCTATTTCCATCCCTCCATATAGAATGGCCCTAGTAGAATTGTGTAAATTAAAAAAGCAGTTAAAAGACTTATTGGAGCAGCTCCTCCCTAGGATTGATGATTGATTTGATTAGTTACAAATTGTCAAATGCTTTTCAAAAATTGATTTAAGTTCAGGGTGTCACTAAGTGAGGGTGAAGGAGAAAGATATACCTAAGACTAATTTCAGAACACGCTATGGTCACTTTGAATTTTTTGTTATGTCATTTGGACTAATGAATGCACCAGCAGCTTTTATGGATCTGATGAATAGGGTATTCAAGCCATTCTTGGATGTGTTTGTGATAGTCTTTATACATGACATATTGGTATATTCAAGATCAGAATAGGACCACGCAAATCACCTATGACAGGTGTTACAAGTTGTTTGTGATCGATAGTTGTATGCCAAGGTTTCTAAATGTGAATTTTGGCTAAAATCAGTGGAATTTTTGGGTCATATTGTGTCCAATGAGAGAGTAAGGGTTGATTCACAAAAGATAGAGGCTATGAAAGATTGGCCAAGACCAACAACACCCACGAAAGTTCAAAGCTTCCTAGGTTTGGCAGGTTATTATAGGAGGTTTGTTGATGATTTTTCTTCTATTTCTGCACCTCTAACAAAGTTGACACATAAGGCAACCAATTTCTAATGGAGTGATGCATGTGAAAGGAGCTGCAGGAGCTAAAAAATAAGCTAACTTTTGCACCAGTGCTAGTACTTCCACAAGTCGCCGAGGGGTATGTAATGTATTGTGATGCTTCATGAGTTGGCTTAGTGTGTATACTGACATAGCATGGTATGGTAATTGTTTATGCATCTAGATAACTACAACCACATGAGAAAAACTATCCAACACATGATCTTGAGAGAGCAGCGGTTGTGTTTGCTCTGAAAATATGGCACCACTATTTATATGGGTTCATGTTGATATATACTGATCATAACAGTTTGCAATACATTTTTAAGAAGAAAGACCTAAATTTAAGACAGTGGAGATGTCTAGAGTTAATAAAGGATTACGACGTTGATATACTATACCATTTAGGAAGGTAAATATGGTAGCCGATGCTCTGAGTCATCAGGCAATCATGAATACTAGTGATCAAGCTGTGATAAGTCAAGGAGTAGCTAAGGATCTACATCAGCTAGCCAATTTGGGAGTTCGCCTTTATGAAACTCCAAAGAAAGGGGTTATTTTACGTAATGCAACATCATCTTCATTAGTAATGGAGGTGAAAGAAAAATAGTTCGAGGATCCTGTTCTACGACAGCTTAAGGAAAAAGTGAGTCAGGGTACGATGAAGAGATTTGAACTTACAGAAAATGGAGTATTTTTTTGCAAAAATAGATTATCTATGCCAGATATTAATGGACTAAGGAAGAGAATAATTGAAGAAGCCCATCATTCCAGATATTCAATCCATCCAGGATCAACTAAGATGTATCATGACCTGAAGGGAATATTTTGGTGGGGAGGCAAGAAAAGGGACCTTGCACGATTTTTGGCTTAATGTCCAAATTGCCAACAAGTGAAAGTAGGATACCAAAAGCTAGGAGGTTATATGCAATGTATAGAGCTTCCAACATGGAAGTGGGATATGATCAATATAGACTTTGTTGCCGATTTGCCTTGCACATTTCAAAAGTTTGACTCCGTATGGGTAATAGTTGACAGAATCACAAATTCAACACACTTCTTACCAGTCAGGAGTGACTATATATAGCTGAAGATTATGCCAATCTATACCTCAAAGAGATAGTCAGGCTACAAGGAGTCCCAATCTCCATTATATCTGACCGAGGAGCTCAATTCACTGCAAAGTTTTGGAAGTCCTTCCAAAGGATTTTAGGGACACAAGTGAATTTGAGTACAACATTCCACCCTCAAATAGACGGTCAAGTAGAACACACCATTCAAATACTTGAAGATATGTTGTGAGCTTGTGCATTGGACTTTAAAGGTAGTTAGGTGGACCATTTGCCACTTATTGAATTTGCCTATAATAATAGCTACCACTCAAGTATCAAGATGACACCTTATGAAGCATTATGTGGAAGGAAATGTAAGTCACCGATTAGATGGTTTGAAGTGGGTGAAACCACCTTGCTTGGCCAGATCTGGTATGACAATCCATGGAAAAAGTTAGGGTAACACAGCAGTAGCTTGAAATAGCCCAAAGTCATCATAAATCATATGCAGATGCTAGAAGGAGAAGACTAGAGTTTTCAGTAGGGAATTGGGTATTCTTAAAGGTATCTCCAATGAAAGAGGTTATGAGAGTTTATAAGAAAGGAAAACTGAGCCCACGTTATATAGGGCCATATTAGATTATTAAGAGGTTTGGGCAAATTGCATATGAACTAGAGCTACCCCAAGAGCTTTCACTGGTTCATCTAGTTTTTCATGTCTCAATGCTTTGAAAATACATAGGTGACCCATCCTCTATTATTCCTATTGAGGATATACAAGTTATAGAAGATCTCACCTATGAAGAGGTACCTATTGCTACTCTAGATTGTCAAGTTAAGAAGCTAAGGAATAAAGAAATAGCTTTAGTAAAAGTACTCTGGAGAAACCAGCAAGCAGAAGAGATAACATGGGAGGCTGAGGACGCGATGAAATCAAAATACCTTTACTTATTTGAAGCTAAAGAGGAAGTACAACATGCCGAATAGGGGACTTAGTAGATACGTGTGTTCGAACGATTATTGCATTGAACATGGTTAAGCTATCTAATTATGCTAACATTCGAGGGCGAATGTTCCTAAGGGGGAAGGATATAATACCCTACACCTTACTTGTACTTGTCCTATGCATATAAAACATGATATAGCCTTGTCAAATTAGCTCCTATTTTTAAAAGTACTTGAATATCATATTATAGGGCGATATGTATGTCTAACGCTTAAGAAGGTCGAGTATATACAAGTTTTAAGTAAAATTAAGGAGATAACAGCCTTAAATGAAGTGAGATAAGTGAGGTGCTTGTAGGACTTAGGAAGATAGTAGTTGAGTCACCTACTTTCTTAGCTTAAATTTTCTAGCTAGATGGAGACAAGGCCCGATGTCGAATTTGTCCAAGTCTGATTATGAATAAAGTCCGTGTTAAGGGTGTAACTTTGGCCAATGTGTCAGCATCATAAATAGACTATACTTTTAGCCCAAAAAGTATATAAAAGGATCCCAAAGACATCACAATTTCTTTGATAATTTAGGCCCAAACCAACTAACAGAAAGAGGAAAATGGCAGCAAAGACACATCAATTTGGAGCCCCTTAAAGACCAAGTGAATGGGGCAAACTGCTACATTACTCACATGATAAAATAAGGCCTAAAATGTAAAATAAAGTCAGCCAAAGAAATCTTTTAAAGGGCTTACAAGTATCTCCTTCAAGTCATTTAACTTGGACAAAAGAAATCAGCTTTCAAAAGCTTTCTCTCGACACTTTCTTAACCTCTCAAAGCATCCACGAGGAGACTTTTAGGGTTCTTAGAGAATCCCTACACCTGGAGGGTAAAGGTAAGTAAGAATACTTCTGTGTAGTATTGTTTTCTCATGAAAAACAAGAGGCTAAGCTGATAATACCTTTGCTGAAATTGTTGGACAGCATGTGTTCCAAAGGTTGTTGTACATTTCTCTTGTTTATTTGGAAGTTTTTCTCTTTTTGGTTGGATTGATTATGAAGTAAGGCTGCTATTATTAATGAGTCCTGGTTCTATAATTATGTATAAAGGCTGTTGCACCATTTTTATAGTCCCCAAAAGAGAGTTCTTGTATCATATCGTAATTGTGCACTTAATAGGAACTTGTGGGCTGATGATCAAAGATTGTTTTCACGTTCTATATAAACTTTAGAACTATTTTTTTACTATTTAAGGAATTTTTAATGTGTATATATGGTGGGGACTATTTGTTTAAAATTGGAACAGGTTTGGAATTGTCGACGTTGAAATGTAGCGAAGGGATGTAACGTTATGCCGCTTATTTGTATGTTGTGTAGAATTATTATGTGTTGTACTTTGTGGGCTGTTGTAAAACTGTTATGGCACTAAGATAGATTGCACATAATATGTATATGATAATGTGTATTAGAAAATATAATTAGCGGCGAAAAGGTTGAAAGAATACGCTTTATACGCTTGCTACCCGTGTGTTATTTTTATAAGATTGGCTGCCAAGATGTATCTATTGGCTGGTAGTACTAGTTCTATCACATAATATATGGTAGATAGATATTATAAGGAAGGTAAGGTTATCTCGAGGTAATAGTGAGGTCATATAGTGAGGTATGTAAGACTACTCGATTTCGTATTACTTGGCATGAAATCTAGATTCTTCCTTGGCATATAAAGGCACTTACCAACTTTGACATAACTATTAATCATGTCTCTAATCTTTCACATATTCATATGCTCCAATACATAGTCTCCTTCAGATCTACATACATACATGGATACCACGTTACATGGGTTCTTGTTGCTAAATAAAGTTCACGAGTTATTTCATCTCATACACGTTCCATTATTTATATAATGTACTCTTTTCATTGTCATATTGTATTGTATGTTTATTTACATATCACATGCTACATCTACAATCCTATAGCACCAATATTATGACCACCAAAAGAATCAACTCAAAGGTAATTGAAAGATAAAGTAAAGTATATTGCCTATTAATGGGTGGTAACCCGGGGGATGGAAGAATCATTTAGCAATGGTCAATCCTATCATGGGGGTAGCCCAAGAGGTGAAAGGAAAACTAAAGGTGGTCTCTCATCCTACACCAGTGCATAGTTTTATTTGAGTTGTTACTTCGTATATAGTATTTTTTGCCTTACATATTCAATACATTATCTTATACTTACGTCCCTTATAGGGGACCTGCATTTCATATTGCAGGTACAGGTGCTAATAGATCTCCCTAGTAGAAGTAGAGGATATCCAGCTGTTGTTGCCAAGCTCTAGGTTGCTATGGAACTTTGTGTCTCTAGAGCCTATATTTTTGTATTATATATTTAGTCGAGGCGGGGCCTATCTCAACCCTTATCAGATATTTTTCCTTATCTAGAGACTTTGCAGACTATGTAAATTAAAGTGTGGTCGTGTCTCTTACTTTAGACAATGTGGCCCTAATGGCCTAGCCATATGCATTTCCTTTTAGCTTGTTCTACTGTTTACTTTCTTAAAGGTATGTTGGATGTAGAAATCTCTTATAATATATATAGAAAGCGCAGGGATATAGGTTGGTTCTCCTGAGCCTTATCGGCAATGGGTGTCAGTCCGCCTTAACAGGACTTTGGGTGTGACAATCCCCCAATCATTTTTTAATATTATAGAGAGTATATCAACTGAGGGAAGACTATTATGCATAATGAAGGTGTGCTCTGCATTAAACCTCCACTCAGTGAAACAATAAATTTTACTCTTGTGCCATAGTGGTCTTAGACTTGAACTAATCAATTTGTATACTTTCACTTTTTAAAAATTCTCCTTACATTATTCCAACTCAAGTAGATAAAATTTTGGGATCGTTACATTATCTCCCTCTTGGGATCATTCATCCTCGAATGAAAAGAATATAGGTTAAGTCACAAATCCTCTCATGGACTCTAATAATTAATTACCCCTTGATTGACTCATTTAAATCAATCAAATAAGTAATGCAGCAATTATAATAACCATATCACATTAACAAATCATACCAATCCTCAATCGAACTCTAGTACTTTATCATATCTATGAATGAAAGAAAAACTCAATAAATAGGAATATAGAAGGAATTATTACCGTATATTCTCTTGTCATCCGTAGACTAGAATAAGTGGGGGTATCTGGCCTTCATGTCCTCCTCCGCGTCCCAAGTAGCTTCTTTTATGAATTGATTCCTCCATAATACCTTAACAGATGCAATCTCTTTGTTTCTCAACCTTCAAACCTGGCAATCAAGGATTTGGATAGGAATCTCCTCATAACTCAGACTATGTTTTACCTCAACGCTGTCGACAGGCAATACCAACCATTGATCTCCCAAATATTTCTTAAGCATAGCAACATGGAAAATCAGTGGAAAGCCACTAATTTTGAAGGTAGCTCCACCTTGTATGCAAATTTCCCTACTCTCTTTATGACTCGATAAGGACTAATGTATCCTGGGCTTAGCTTTCCTTTCTTCCCGAACCTTATCACTCCCTTCATAGGCGACACTTTCAAATATACCCAATCATTGATCTCAAACTCTGAGTCTCTTCTTTGGACATCCGTATATGATTTCTGTTAATTCTATGCAGTCCTCAACCTCTCACGAATGACCTTCACTTTCTCTACCACTTGGTAAACCAAGTCATCAACTCTGTTTGTCCTATCTCAAACCATCCAATCAAAGATCGACACCTCCTACCACAGAGTGCCTTATATGGGGCAATCTGAATACTCGAAGAAAAGTTATTGTTGTAAGCAAGTTCTATTAAAGGCAAATAGTCACCCCAATTACCTTTAAAATCAATAGCATATGCTCACAACATATCCTCCAAGGTATGAATAGTACGCTCCGCCTGGCCATATGTTTGAGGGTGGAAGATTGTACTTAGATTCACCCTAGTACCCAATTCCTTCTGGAAAGTGTAAGACCTTGTAACTTTATATTCTTGTGTATCTATGTTTCAAGCCTTATTTGCTTAGCTTTGGGGTGTACTAGATTCATGGGAGACTCCTAGTACCTAAACAAGTTCAAGACTTACCTCCAAGTTGAGTTTTGGGTGTTGTTTCATACAAGAGTTAACTTTAAACTAGCACAACTCTTAGGAAATTTGGATATTGGTGGCCTAACCACATATATAATGAAATCCATTTGAGTTAGCTTTGCAACGCACTTGGTTTCAGCTCATTCTGAGGTCAGATGAAGGAGTTATTAGCATTTTCGTGAGGCCCTCCCGTGCTGTATTGTCACACAGAGTGTTTAACGGCCAGTGTGGCCTTTGACGGGCCATTTGGAGCAGATAGGGTTGAAAAGGAAAATTTTTGGAACTAAGGAAGGTGGCATATCCAGTGGTATGGTCCGTATGTCTCACCGCTAACCGTGGGGATAACCACAAGGTGTGCCAAAGGTAGCTTATCCAAAATTAGGGAAAATATGGCTAAGGGTGGTGCCGTGGGCATTATTGACGGGTCGTGTAGAGTGGGATGGACCATGGCACTTAGACGTGTGCTGTTATGCAACATTTATTTTGTCTAAGTGAAGTGGTATGGACTAGTACACGGTCCGTGTAACACCACACGGTCCATGAAGCGGTCCGTCAAAGTGACAAGATGTCAATTTTTCCAAGTTTCCCAACTTCCATTTTTTTTCTTTTTTTTCACTAAGTCACTTCACAAGGGAACTCCACATGACCCGTGGAGTGACACACGGCCAGTGAAGTCTCCAGTAGGATAACACTTAGCCAATTTTTCCATCCATTCACTTATGGCATCTCCATAAATTTTAATTACTCTAATGCCCTTTTTGGACTTCCAATGCTATCTTAACTTTACTAAAAGACCTAAACAATATTTAAAAAGGATCAAACTCATTATTCTCATCTCAAATACACTCTCAATTCTTTCAAAAGCCTTTATTGTAAGTTTTGATTATTTTGCTATTTTGTGAGCTATAGATCTTTGATCTATTGTATGTTTTGATGAGGGGTTTTGATGTGAATGTATTGGGGGTGTTGTAAGGTGTTAATTGATAGTTTTACAAAAGATTTTCTTGCATGATTTCATCTCTAAATTGCATGGTCTTTTACCCCCACTACACCCCCCTAAAGTGTTTGATAAAATGTCTGGTTATAGTTTCTTAAGGAATTGAACGTCCTAAGCATGAGATATGATATAAATGAGGTTTTATGATGAAATGAGTTTATGTTTATGATTACTCCTATACGAAGTGTTGCATTAGACCATATGATGAATCCTATGTAAAGTGTAGAACTCGACCATGCTCAATCCGAGGGGGAGGGTCTAAGCGCCCAAATAACCTAGTGAAGGGTTTGTACTTCTCCACCTAGTGATAGGGCTGTATCATCACTAACCTAGATGGAGGTTAGTACTCATCAACGTAGATAAGGGTTAGTACTTATCCACCTATGTGATGGGGCGGCATCATTACTAAACTAGATAGGGGTTAGTACTCATCAACATAGATGAGGGTTAGTACTCATCCACCTTGATGATGGGGCGGGATTATAACCAACCTAGATGAGGGTTAGTATTCGTCCACCTAAGTGATGGGGTAGCATCATCACTAACCAACCAAAGGGTTATACATTTGGAAATCTAGCTTGGTCTCTTCTTCATATATAGTATCCTATACAAGCATGAGTTACTTAAGCATGTTTTACTTAAGCATTGATCATACACGGCATATTATATATTATGTCTATTGCTTAATATCGTGCATTTTGAGTCATGCTTCCTCTACGTGGCTAGTCGGTGCTATTTCAAGTTTGTTTGTGAGTCCTTCATTTCGGAGACCTTAGTCTATGTTGCTATTTTCTATGTATTGAGACACTATCTTATGTTCTATTAACTATGAAGGTGAGCCCAGTAGCTTTGTCTTGGTCCCCGCTCTATCTATGTATTTAGAGGTGTTTGTTGGAAAAGTTGTGTATTTATGATATGAGCTATGACTCCTTGTCCTTGATGTTGATGTTTTGACAAGCTATCCCTTAGCCCCTTGTTCATTTTGCTTACTTTATGCCTTTTTTATGGTTCTGCGATGAAGTATTCGTAAGGACAAGTTAAGAGTATTGATTAGGGTTCCTTCGGGTTCCCCATTCACCATGTTATGTCTAGGCCCTAGGCTTGGGAAGTGACAGAAAGACCTCCAAAACTTAGAGGTGAATTAAACTCCTCTGTCCGAGATGATGGACCACGAAACACCATACAACGTCACAATCTCACAA
>JAOTQJ010001659.1:0-18972 GCA_025642045.1 Solanum sejunctum | reverse complement strand
ATTTTGATGTTTACATACAGGTTTGACTTCTATATCTTCTTATTCGGATTATTGCTTTCACTTACATTTTGGACTTTTCGCTTTACATACTTGGTACGTATTTCCTACTGACCCCCTCCTTTCAGGGGCTACGTTCATGCCTGCAGGTATAGACGAACAGGTCAGAGGGCCGTCTTTTTAGGACTTCCGCCCACCATTTTAGTGCTCCCTTATATCAGGAGCAGATCTTTTGGTATAGACTTGTACACATACTTTTTTTTGTATTTTGTATTTTTATATATTTGAGGGTATGACGGGGCCCTGTCCCATCTTGTGATCCAGTTTTTGTGCATAGAGGTCTGTGGATACATGTGGGTGTGGGAAATCATGTTGGTATGATCTCGTTGGTATGATATGTTTGTTGGGCGGTTCTACCGCAGAGGTGACCTTGTCGGCCCGCATATATGTATATGATCATATAGTGATATTTGGTACTGTTGGGTTCGCTGTTTGCAGGTGAGGCTAGTCAGAAAAACAGAGAAAACTCTATCGAAATTTCATGAAATTTCTTAGTTATTGTGAATGGAAATTCGATTTATTGTTTGTCTGGGTGCCCAACCGGCACTAATCACAACCCCTGGGTTGGATCGTGACAAAATTATTTGGTCATTTTGACCAAATAATGTCTCTTATAATAAGATCAAATAATCAGCAGCTGGTTTTCCCCAAATTGGGCCAAATGGGCATCAAATTTTAAATGGACTTGGGCTGTCAATTTTCAGCTTTTCTCTTAATCCGTTTTTGGTTCAAATAACCAAGTGGTTTGGGATATACTTGGGCTTTTCTTACCTTCTTATTGGACAGAAAAATAAGGCCCATCTATGATGCTAAACATGGGCTAAAATTACACCCTTAAAATAGATTTTTTTCCCCATAATTGAACTTGGACAAATTCGACGTCGAACCTCTTCTCCATGTAGATAGCAATTTAAGCTAAGCAAGTAGATGAATCACCTGTTAGATTATTAATTCATACAAACACCATAATTCTCTTGCTTGATGATATCCTCAATTTAACATAAAATGCATATATACAAGGCCCTCAAAAGCATTAGACACCATATCACCTATTAACATGAGAATCAAACACTTTCAAGAATTGACGCTACTTTGACCAAACCATATCAAGATTTATTTCCATACTATGAGTACATGTAAAATGTGGGGTGTTATATCCTTCCCCCTTAGGAACATTCGTCCTCGAATGTTAGCACAGTTGGGTAACTTAACCATGTATAAACCTTTATTTAAACAAACCTTCAAATTTGGACAAAACCCACATACCTCAAATTAAAATTTTCTTGAGTTGAGCTTGAAGAAAACTTGAAGCTTGAAGAGAATCTTTGAGTTCCAAAGTTAGGCTTGAAACCCTTGATATTTAAATGAAATATTTGGTTAAGTCTTGGAGAGGTTTTTGAGAGGGTCTTAAGTGATATAGAGTTGAAAAATGGCTAATTAAAGGTGTTTTCACGCATAAGTGGGTATGGGACACTTGTCCGCATCTGATCTGCGATACAGAACAATGCAAAGTGAAAGTTTGTACTGCTTTGTGCCCAGTTCGCGTTGCAGCCTGCTCGCAAATGTACACTGGTTAAGAAAAATTAGTAAAATTTATTTTTCACTATAGGTCTTATAAATTTGAGTTATACCCATTTTTCACTCAATTTTGCCCCTTGATTGAGATTATGAAGACATATTTTTGATACCATGCATGAATTTTGAGATATATAAATATGCAATTATGGGCATTTTCGAAGCATATTTTTGAGGCATTTTAATATCTCCCCTTTGGGAATATTCATCCTCGAATGTCAAAAAAACGTGCATAAGAGAAGTAATCATAAAGATTTCAGTCTGATATAAATGCAACAAATGCATTTAAACACTATTTTCAAAATTCTCAACCTAAATGTTAAAAATCACCATAAACTTGTCAGAATAAACATGAATGCACGCAAAATGACATAAGGGCTGAAACTTAAGAATTGATATTGTATAGAGGACTTAAACTAGTACCTTAGGTTTAAGTAAAGTGGAAGAGGTATGGGTATCGCTTTCTCATGTCCGCCTCGGCTTCCCATGTCTCACTTTTGACTTGTTATTTCCTCCAAAGGACCTTGACGGAAGCTACATATTTGTTTCTCAATTTTTCACTTGTCTATCCAAAATCTCCATCGGCACCTCTTTATAGGCCTAATTATCTTCTACAACACCCACAACATCCAAGGGCACTATAGCACTTGGGTCACCTATACACTTTCTCAACATGGACATATAAAAGACTGGATGAACCATATTCATCTCCATAGGCAACTTGAACTCATAAGCAACCTTACCTACTCTCCTCAAAACTTTATAAGGACCCACAAACCTTGAGCTTAATTTTCCTTTCTTGCTAAATTGAACCACACCCTTCATAGGTGAGACTTTCAAGTAAACCCAATCACCAACCTCAAACTCAAGATCTCTTATTCTCACATTAGAGTAGGACTTTTGTCTACTTTGGGCTGTTTAAAATCTCTCTCTGATCAACCTCACCTTCTCCAAGGCCTCTATGATAAAATCCGGACTTAGCAAAGCCATTTCCCCCACATCAAAATCACCCAATTGGGGATCTACAATGCTTAACATAAAGAGCTTCAAAAGGAGCCATAACAATGCTTGAGTGAAAGCTATTGTTGTAAGCAAATTCAATGAGAGAAAGATGTTCATCACAACTACCCTTAAACTCCAAAACATAAGTCCTAAGCATATCTTCAAGAGTTTGGATAGTCTTCTTGACTATCCATTTGAAGGTGAAAAGTCGTGCTAAACTTAATCTTGGTACCAAGACCTCTTTGGAAGGACCTCCAAAAGTGAGAGGTGAATTGAGCACCATGATCCAAAATGATAGACAAGGGCACCCCATGCAATCTAACCAACTCATGTATATACAACTTGGCATAATCTTTGATACCATAAGTAGTTTTGACTGGTAAAAAGTGAGTCGACTTTGTCATTCTAAATTGAGTCAAAATGCTTCCTAGTCTTAGGCAACCCAATCACAAAACCATGTTGATATCTTCCTACTTCCAAGTATGAATCTCTATGTCTTGTGCTAGGCCACCCAGCATTTGATGTTCAGCCTTCACTTGTTGGCAATTATAACATCTGGATATGAATTTGGCAATGTCTCTCTTCATACCACCCCATTAATACACTTTAATCAAGTCTCTATACATCTTTATAGAACCGGGGTGAATGGAATAGGATGAATTATAGGCCTCCTTCAAGATCGATTCTTTCAAATCACCCATATTTGGCACATACAATCTACCTTGGTACCTAAGGGCACCAGCTCCCCATTGAGAGAAAACCTCCACTTTAGCATTGCTCACCAAGGCCTTCAACTTAAGCAAGACAGAGTCAAAATCTTATTTTGCTTTTACCTTCTCAATCAAGGAAGATTTAGAACCATCAACAACCACTACACCACCATTGTCAACTTCATCCAACCTAACCCCCAATCTAGCTAACTGGTGAACCTCTCTAACAACCTCTTTGTCACCATCATCAACATGGATTAGACTACCCATATACACCCTACTTAAAGCATCATCTATAATATTAGCTTTGCCAGAGTGATAATGCACACTCATATCATAATCTTAACCACCTTCTTTGTCTCAAGTTAAGATTTTTTTGGGTGAACACATATTGGAGACTCTTGTGATCGGTAAATACATCAACACGAACCCCATACAAGTAGTGATGCCAAATTTTCAAAGCAAATACCATGGCTGCTAATTCAAGATCATGGGTGGAATAATTCTTCTCATGCACCTTAAATTGTCTAGAGACATATGCCATCACCTTAAGAGTTTGCATCAAAATACACTCCAAACTAATTCTTGAGGCATCACAATATATAACAAATCGTTCCAACCCTTCTGATAGAGACAAGATAGGAGCAGAGACAATCTTATCTTTCAAAGTTTGAAAACTCTTGTCACATTCATCGATCCACATGAATTTTGTCTTCTTTTATGTCAACTTAGTCATAGGAGTAGCAATAGAAGAGAAATCATGTACAAACCTCCAGTAATAACCTACCAAACCCAAGAAACTTCTAATGTCCAATGGAGTCAAACGTCTAGGCCAATTTCTAATTATCTCTGTCTTCTTAGGATCCACCTTAATACCCTCACTCGACACTACATGCCCTAGAAAAGCAACCTCTTTCAATCAAAACTCAAATTTTTCATACTTAGTATACAATCTCTCCTCCCTTAAGATTTACACCACCACCCTCAAGTGATCCACATGCTCCTCCTCACTATGGGAATAAATCAAGATATCATCAATAAAAATTACCACAAACAAGTCAAGGTAGGGTTTAAAGACTCTATTCATGAGATCCATAAATATAGCCAGTGCATTAGTCAACCCAAAGGACATAAACACAAACTCAAAGTGCCTATACCTAGTCTAGAAGGCTGTCTTGGGAATGTCACACTCCCTTACTTTTATTTGGTGATACCCGGACCGAACATCAATCTTAGAAAAGTAAATAGCCCCTTGAAGTTGATCAAAAAGGCCATCAATTCTTGGCAGAGGGTACTTGTTCTTTATAGTGACTCTATTAAATTGTCAGTAATCAATGGACATTCTAAAAGAACCATCCTTCTTCTTCACAAATAACACTGGTGCACCCCAAGGTGATTTATTAGACCTTATAAAACCCTTTTTCAATAAATCCCTCAACTTCTCCTTCAACTCTGTCAGGGTCATACGATACGGAGGAATAGAAATGGGTTGAGTAATGAGAAAGAGGTCTATACCAAAGTCTATTTTCCTTTTGGGAAGAACACTAGGAAGATCATCGGAAAAGACATCAAGAAACTCTTTAACCATCGGAATCGACTCAATAAAAAGGACTTCGGACTCAACATTCCAAATTCTCACAAGATGACAGGACAACCCTTAGAAATCAACTTTTGGACATTAAGACAATAAATGAATCTACCCTTGACCACAACATCATGACTTTCTCACTCAAGGATGGGTTCGTTAGGGAATTGAAATTTAATCGCATGAGTTCTACAATTAATAAAAACATAATATACATGCAACCAATCTATCCCAATAATGACATCAAAATCCACCATATCTAACTCAATAAAATCACAAGGCAAGTTTTTATGCAAAATGAACGCGAAAAAATTTCTATAGGCTCTTCTAGCAACAATGGAGTCACCGATGGGGGTAGACACTTCATAAGGTTTACACAATAATTTGGGACTAACATGAAGCTTTTTGGCAAAAAAAAAAGGAGTAATAAAAGAAAGCGTGGCACCCGGGTCTATCAAATCATACACATCAAAATCAAAAACTTTTAACATATCGATGATAACATTGGGCACCTCATCCATGCCTTGTCTCCCTTGAAGAGCATAGAATCCATTTTGCCTTGGAGTACCCCTTTGTTGGCCTCTTCTTCCCTTTTGACCCATATTTGCACCTTGGCTTGTGGTCGACCATCTTTACCTTTGTTTTGAGCAAGGGGACAATCAATCACCTTACGACCCACTTCACCACAACCCTAGCAAACATTGGTCATTATGGTTCCTACCACACCTTCAGCACATAGGGTTAGGCACCACACCACAACCACCTTGGAATCTTGGATTGTCATTAGCAAACCTCCTATTAGGAGCATTGGAAGACCCTTGGTCTTGGAACGTATGGCCTCAAACTGACCACCCTTGGAATTTTGGAATCCACCTTCAAAACTCCCTCATAGACTCACCACTTCTTCTCTTTCTAAGCTTTCCCCTCTCTAGTTGTTCGTCATATGTCATGAGGTGGGACAAATCCATATCACCTATTAGTATGGCAGTACGACACTCCTTATTAACCAAGTTAGACAAACCTCACATAAATTTCTTCATCCTTGATCTTGCTTTGGCAACCAATTATGGAGCATGCTTGGAGAGTTAGTTGAACTTGAGGGAATACTCCCTCACACTCATGGAACCTTGCTTGAGGTTTATAAAATCCATCATTTTAACCTCCCTTAGCTTGATAGGAAAGAACCGGTTAAGGAATGCGAGTTTGAACTCCTCCCAAAGAATAACATCATCATCTCTCCTCTCCGACTTCCATTGTGTAAACCAAATTTGAGCCACCTCTTTGAGTCGGTAAGCCACAAACTCTGCCTTTTGCTTTGAGTTGACCCCATGATAGATTGCACTTTGTACACCTCATCGATGAACTTTTGGGGATCCTCATCCATTTTAGATCCATGGAACTCCGGTGGGTTCATTCTAGTGAAATCCCTCACCTAGAAGTCGGAGTGGAAGCATGAGGGGCTTGGACCCTTGGTGAATTTGGTTGGCCATAACACAAGGCAACATGGTAATAACATCCTGGAACTCATCTTAGGCCACCCCTCTACCTTAAGAAGCTTGAAGAGAGGGAGGGGACGATCGCTCCTCAGGTGTACGGGCTCTCCTTAGTCTCCTACTAGGAATTGGCATAATCTAGAAGAGCAAAGAGCATTCATTAGGAAAAAAGCCATACACTCACATCTAAAGCACGATATGGACTATGAAGAAGTGAAATATTTCCTAAAATACCTCATAGTCGCCCATTCATAGTTATGACGCACTTCACAACCATGAATAAGACTCTAATCAATGTGGTATGTTGGATCCCGAGGACCATTAACAATCTAGTGCTCTGATACCAGGTTTATCATGACCCAAGTCTAGGGCCTAGAAGTGACGACGAATGGGGAACCCGAAAGATCCCCAAATAATCCTCTTAACATATTAATCACATATCCTTGGTCACAGAAATAAAATAACAACAAGAGATATAAATAAGGGAAACGAGACTAAGAGAAGTCTTTGATAATCATAAAACATTCAAGGGTAAAACTCATAGCACAAATACATTAATTATGCAACAACACCTCTAACATGGAATAGACTGGGGGCCAAGACATTCTCTGGGCTCACCCTCATAGTATCAAATATTCAACATAAAGAAATAGAAAAATGGCAAAAGTAGCATAGATAGTGTCCTCGAACTTGAAGACTCACCAAAGCTTATCTCCAAACCACCGAACTAGCCATGTGGAAGATGATTAAAAATTTCTCCGATTCCTACATCATAACATCATGTAGGCATAGAGTATGCGTTAGTACAATTGAATGCACTAAGTATGCAGGATGCAATACGATAAGACATAAGCTAACATAGTCAAAATCCATAATCATAAATAATGGATAAATATAGTATCAATATGGTATGCATGATCAATGTTTAAAGTAAAACATGCTTGTAAATCATATAACTTGTATAGAACATAATATGTGTGTAAGGGAAGAGACCATAATCATCATAGACCAAGCAACTACTACTTGGAATCCAAGGCATGTCACCCCTTGGAAGGTGATTGAGGTATCCACCTCTCAACAAGGTGATTGGGTATGTCATTCCCCAACAAGGTAATAGAGGTATCCACCTCTCAACATGGTGATTGGGTATCTCACCGCCTTCCCAACAAGGTAGAGGTATCCACCTCTCAACATGGTCATGGGGCATATCACCCTCCAACAAGGTGGCTGAGGTATGTCACTCTTTTAATAAGGTGATTGGGCATGTCATCCCCCAACAAGGTGTGGTATACTTGCAACACCATAGATACTTTTCATAAATTCAATACATACATGCAAGCCATTAATCATCATAAAGTCACTTGGCTTGTAACCAATGCAATAGAGCATCAATAACTTGAGAATCCTTGTCAAGACATTTTATCAAACACTTGGTGGGTATGTAATACTAGTTCAAAATCATGCAATTCAATAGTGAAATAATATGAGGAAACTCAATGCAAATCAATTAACCAATATATAATAAAATCCTCATGTAAGATATCTTGCAATCCATCATTAAATCTCATAATAGATCATAGTTTCATAGTTACTCAAAACATGCATAGTCTCAATAGACAAAATCAATTCATAGTATAAGCTTCGAATAGATAAACATGCATAATCAATCAACATTTTATAAAACCCCAAATAATTTGTAATCAAAATTCATAATAAGAGATACCTATAGATGATACAACTTGAAAACAGGAAATGTTCATAAAAAGGAAGATTTGGGCTCCATAGGTGAAAGGACCCAATGGATGAAACCCACATACCTTAAATTTGGATTTTCTTGAGTTGAGTTTGAAGAGAACTGGGAGCTTGAAGAGAATTCTTGAGTTCCAAAGTTAGGCTTGAAACCCTTGAAATTTGAATGAAATATTTAGTTAAGTCTTGGAGAGGTATTTGAGAGGGTCTTGAGTGATATAGAGTTGAAAAATGGCCTAAGTATAGGTGTTTTCACGCATAAGTGGACATGGGGCTATGCCCCCAAGACCCCTGGGCAAAAACAGAAAATTAAGAAAAAATCAACACAGGTTCGCATCTGGTCCGCGATGCCGACCCAACGTGAAGGGAAAGTTTGTACTACTCCGCGCCCAGTCTACATTGCAGACTAGTCGCGAATGCACACTAGATAAAGAAAATTAGTGATAATAAATTTTTGATATAGGTCCTCTAAAATACAAGTTATACACATCCCCCACTCAATTTTGCCCCCTGATCAAGAATATGAAGTTGAATTTTTGATATCACACACGAATTTTGAGATATATGAAAATTATGATTATGGGCATTTTCGAAGCACATTTTTGGAGTGTTTCACATAATTTGTACTAGTGCACCAACTAGTATTATTCAAATTTCCCCTCTCTGTGATGAATTTATTTGGGAAGAAATCCCAAAAGAGAAAGATATTAATTAAAACATCCAAAAATGTGCTTCATAAATGCCTATAATAGTAGTCTTCATATATCTCAAAATTCATATGTGATATCAAAAGTTCAACTTCATATTCTTGATCGGGTGCAAAATTGAGTGAAAAATGTGTATAACCCGAATTTTAGAAGATTTGTAGCAAAAAATATTTTTCATTAATTTTTCAAAAATAGTGGCGATCCGTGCCCTGGCCGCGAAGCGCCAGGGGCACAGAGTAGTGTGAAAGTTGCCTTCGTATTGGGTCTACATTGCGGACCAAATGCAGACCAATGTAATTTTTTCCCTATTTTTCTATTTCAGCCCAAGGGCATTAGGGTCATAGCCCTATAACCACTTAAGTGTGAAATTACCCATACTTAGCCATTTTTCAACTCTATATCACTCAAAACCTCCCAAAGACCACTCCAAGACTTAACCAAATATTTCATCTAAATTCAAGTGTCCCAAGCTTAATTCCGGTTCTCAAGAACTCCATTCAAGCTTCAAGTCTCCTTCAAGTCTACATTAAGAAAACCCAAGTTTAAGGTATGTGAGTTTCATCCATTGGGTCCTTTAACCTATGGAGCCCAATCTTTATTTTTATGAAGATTGCATGTTTTCAAGTTGTACTACTTATGATATCTACTATATGAAGTATGAGCATGAAATATATTGGGATTTTATTAAATATTGTTAATTATGTATGAATATCTATTTTAAGCTTATACTATGAATTAATTTTGTCTATTGAGACTATACATGATTCAAGCTATGGAATCTATGAGCTATTGTGAAGTTTTGTTATGATTTGTATGTTACACATGATGGGGTTTTACCATGGTATTAGTGGGCTATTTACACGACTTTGAGATGCATTAATTTCACTATTTCATGATCCATGCCCTTTCATTTTGTATGATTTGGATATGTGTCCATATATGCCCACCATGTGTTTGATAAAATGTCTTGACAAGAATTCTCAAGCTTTCCTATGACATATTGCATGATTTTTACAAGTCTCTATTGTTGATAAGTTATTGAATTCTTATGCTAAGGTTTATGCTCTTGTAAATTGTGAAGCCTACTAGGAGGGGTTATGAACTATGTTATATGCCTTACCCTCTCGTACAAGGCTAATTTCTACATGAAGGAGTAATGAACTATATTGTATACCTTACTCTCATGTACGATTTGATGTTATGCAATATCTTATACTCATATGTAGGGATTATGAACTACGTGGTACACCTCACTCTCATATATGATTCAATGTTATGTATTACCGCATGCTTACATGTAGGGGTTATGACCTATGCTATCTTTCTACCCTCATGTACTATTCATTATCTCATGCTTACATGTAGGGGTTATGACCTCTGCTACTCCTTTACCCTCATGTATCATCATTTAGGGAAAAATTTTAAAAAAGAGGGATATTTGTAATAATTTGAAATGGTAGTGATTTTTGAAGAATATAAAAACATACATTGTGTAGTTGGTAAAAATTCTTTTATATTTTTACCCTAAGTTCTTTCTAATTTTGGGATAATTATGTTGAATGTCAGCCCATAAAATTTCTTTACCATAAATTTTAGCCCAACTTAAACAAATTGCTTGAAATAGCCCAAAACCAGGTAAATTGGACATTCTAGATAATTAAAATCATCAATTATTATTGGCTCTCTAAGGCAAGACAAGTCATGCTTTGCGTCTTACCTTTCCTTCTTAGCTAAAGCGTTGTTGGCATCATCTTCAAGTTCGATTCTAATAAGTTTCTGTATAGGTAAGCTATATTCAGTTTTGAGTTTATCATACTGTATAGTCGATATATACTTCACATTAAGATAAGCTATATTCAATTTTGAGTTTATCATACTGCATAATTAGTGTATACTTCACATATAGGTAAGTTATATTCAACTTTTTAAGTGTATCGTAAATGCATAATGAGTTTATACTTCACATATAGGTAAGCTACATTCAATTTTGAGTTTATCATACTGTATAATTAGTGTATACTTCACATATAGGTAAGTTATATTCAACTTTTTAAGTGTATCATAATTGCATAGTGAGTTTATACTTCATTTATAGTTAAGTTATATTTAACTTTTACGCATCATAAATGTATAATTATGATATACTTTATTTATAGTTGAGCTATATTCAACTTTTTGAGTGTATCATAAAGTATAGTTAGTGTATAATTCTTGTATAAGTAAACTATATTCAACTTTTTGAGCACATATTGTTGTGTTAAATCATAAGGGCAAAAACAATCTATGAAAATTGATGAGTTGATAGAAAATTGATGAATCTCACAGGTAAAACTAATGAATTCACTGCCAAACTGAAGTAATATCAATGGTAAAATAAAAGAAAAAACAACTATAAAACTTGAAGAAAACTCACCGTGAAAATTGAAGAACAACCATCTGCGAAATCAACAAGATCGGAGAAGTGAAGTCTCACATTTTTTCCCCATATTTCAATCTGTGAATTCTGTTGCTTGAGTTTTTTATAGTATATTTAGTTTTGGGCTATTTTTATGTAAATGAGTACTTAGCTATATTTAGTGCATATGAAACTATTCTACTGTATATTTATGAAATTTTTCCCTTAAATTCTTTATTTGTTATGGATTAGATACATTTTGATCCGGCGAGTTCGATTATTTTAACTCATTTTGATCAAATTATTTGATGAGTTATGCTGGATTCAATTCATATAAATACTGATGAACAGAGTAAACGGATTTGAACTGGTTTGTCGCCCTCAACTATTATCAAAGGATTTGAATTGGTTTGTCACCCTCAACTATTATCCAGTTTAGGGTCTAACGGGTGGGTTGGGCTGAAATTGGAAATGTTAAAAGAAAAAATTATAGAAATACACAACTTATATTTACATAATTTCATATAATACATGCTCTTTTAAAAAATTACAAAAATCCCTTAAATGATACAAAACTGCAACACTAATTGATACAAATTACAATCCCTACTTCTCCATGTATCATAATGAAAATCCCTTAATGCTCCTACCTTCTCGACATGTATCACTGTTTCATTTTTTATACCAAAAAGAAGGAATTTTTGATAATTTTAATAAAAAAATTGATATTAGTTGGAATTAGCTCTAAAAAGTATAGAATTTATATAAAATGCCCATGTTAAAATGAGTTGAATAAACATTGGGTTTGGTTATGACCCACCCAAATTTACTTTGGGCCAAAATTTGGGTTAGGTCATGACCGCTTAATTTGACCCCGCTCAATCTCAATAATGTAAAGCTATCATTATTTATTTTTTATAATCACAATTTGAATTAACTCAAAAAAATAAAATAGAAAGTTACAAATAGATAGATAAATAATAAAAAAATATAAAATAGATTTTTAAAAAAAACATAAATTACATCAATGCAAATAAAGAACCTTAGAACGAGTTGAAATTGAAAATTAAATTTGACTTATTTGAAGACTCTTCCAAAATGGATTGAGATTGAACCTAATTCAAATTAGCTTGAGTTCAACCTATAAAATTTTGGACAAGTTACCTATATTTCAGCTCATTTTGACATCCTTAATCAAGTTCATTTTGACATCCTTAATCAAGTTTAATTTGTCTCTGTGTTTTCTTTACTGTTGTTTAACTATAAAAAAAAACTAATAAAACTTTCTTTTCTTAATTATTGATATACTAGAAAGGGGGAAGCCCGTGCTCAATAATTTCTCTGATCTTGAATTATGTGATGTTAATCTTAATTTAGTCAGGCTTCAATATGGGTACCGGACATCGGGTGGGAAACCAAAGAAAAAGAAATTTTTTTTTATATAATTTTAAAATTTTAAGTTATTAATTATTGCAACCTATAGTACAATTTATGTTAATTTTAAATAATATATGTTATTTATTTTATGTCATTTTATGTAGCACTACAAAATTTTGAGAGTCAATCAAAATTTTACTTATTTTTATTTAAATATTTTAAATTATTTATTTTTGTAATTCATAGTATATTTTACATAAAATTTAAATAACATATATTACTTTCTCTATCTCAATTGATGCGTCACAAATAAAATTTCAAGAATCAAAATTTTAAATTACAATTATTGTGACCTATAGTACTACTTACATCATCCCAAGTAATATACATAAACTTATTAATTTATTTATATTATATTTTTCAAAGAGTACTTCTTTATTGACATAAATATAATCATTGAAAGATATTAAAATAATTAATTAATTTTATTTGACTAGTTAAGAAAACAGACTTATTTATTATTATATGTTTGTTTTATCCTAATTTTAATATTTACCTAACTTAAAATAATTGGTTAAAGTGATATAGTAAAATTGCAATTATAGTAGTAAGAAGAAGAATTTATTAAAGGCAATATCGTAAAATCAAATTGAAACAGTTGAAGGAATGTAATTAAACAATTGAAATAGGCACATCAAAGAGCAACTGCCTTAAAAATGATTAAATTAAAAAAATCACAAAATATTTTTATAAATCACATATAATAAAGGAGAATAAACAGACAGCTCAAACAAGATGCCTGCTTGCACTTTTCTTTTACGTAAAGAAGAAAACAGACAATTTTTCATTAGTTTATTTGTCCTACAAAATTTGATCTAAATAACTCCTACTTTTAAATTCCTTAATTCGAAAGTCAATTTTTCCTCTCTACCACATAAATTTTTAATACGTTACCCTATTCTAACAACGTGCCCAAATTTTATAAATTTATATATCTACTGAACTTGAAAACGACTTCCAACATTCCATGTCTGAAATTTCACATTGCTGAAGCTCTGCTTGAAGTTCAAGCAAAAAATAAATAAATTCAGCCGCATGTATGAAGTTCAAACGAAAATAGCTAAACTCAATCATATATGTTTGAACTTCTGCCATATAAAACTTCAAACATAGCATGTTTAAAGTAGTTTGATTGAAAAGTCGATAAACTTAAAAGTTTTTAGACCCTACATGATTTTATGGTGGTCCCAAAATCTGGTCTTTGTGCACTTCAGCCCTCTATCACAAGCACAAATATTTGAATATACGTAAAGCATCACCAACATAATACATGCTACGAAACTGACATCACTCAATTGAACAAACACTAAACGTTAATACATCAACCAAAGCCAATACTACCAAACTTGCATGGCTTGACATTTCATCTTTTAGCCAATCAAATCATAGAACAAATCAAGCATATCTTGCAGTCATTTGGGAAATATATCCAATCATTTTAATGTTGAGGCTATGTGACTGTATTGGCCTGGAATTGACAAAAGAATCCAATTTCAATTTGCTTCAGCATTCATAGCTACAGACTTGAGAGCTGTAGGTGTCCACTTACAATTTATCAAGCTCCTTCATTACCTTTGAGATTTATGACAGCAAGCTCTTGTTCAACATATTCACCGGCACAAATGGGAGGATACTTGCTTGCAAGAGAACTGTCTGAAAAATGCCCTAAAGGTTTCAGCACTGCATCCGATGCTATGTGTGCAAATAGCTAGGTAAATTATACAAGTTAGTATCACTTTAAACAAGTCAACCTTCAAACAAGTGCAACCTCTGCAATTCAAATTAAAAAATTGACCCAGTAAACAAAAAGATTTCAGTCTTAACATCCTCACGCACCGTTGAGGATACTCTCCACAGACTGCAGTTTTGCTCCAGAGCTCGTTTAATTGCATCAGTGGTTCTAGTAGTTACAACAACTTCATGCATGCCAGCCATGCATTCACCAGCTGTCAACCATTCTATCTGATCGTATTATTGAACAATAAGTTTAAAATGGTAGCAAGTAAAACTTCAACCAATATGCAAGGTAAACAAGAAACACCAATAAATCAATTGACCTTTGAATCAATGATACAGATCTTGCAAATTGAATATATTAAGATTAGAAAATTTAGCATTTTAACCTTACATTTATGCCACACTACCACAGAGCAAATTTGAACTGAAAACTACTAGTTCTAATTTTCTTACAAAAAGTGAACATAGTTGTTCAAACATGACATTTGTTTTACTTTTCTCCAATAGAAATGGAAAAACATAGGACCACAGTTTACTATTTCATCATGCCAAGGAATGTCTAGCATAGTGGTTGCATAATCATCTTAAGACCATGTTGATGTTGTGTAGTAACCCTCTAGGTTATTTCCTCCATTTCCCGATAATTTCAGCGTTTAGAGCTATCCTGTAGCAACCCTAAGTTATTTATGACTTGCTCGAACTAACAATTCAGTCACCTAGTCGTTCGTTTGAATTTTGTGCAAATTTATCTGTTTTGGAGCTTCTGAAGTTTGATCGGTTGCGTTGGTCAAAACTTCAAATAAACAATCTCAGAATGTGATTATGATGGTTCCGTTAGCTCCAGAACATCGAGTTTGGTCTAGAAGGACCTTTGGTTCAGTCTCAAGGTTTCCAGACTCATTTTGAGCAACTTTGTGGCTTATGGCTAAAATGGATCCTTGAATGTGGGGCCCATTTTTTGCCGAGAGGACCTTCGTTGGAAGTTTTGACCTCCTCGTGGGTTTTGGAATGGCAAATTTAGTGGTAACATAGTCCAGTTGCGTGCAGGGGTTTTCCAAACGAATCCCAAGCATCCTGTCGGAGACTTTTCAAGCTTGATGAGCTAGTTGATGCAACAACATCCGGTGTATCTCAACTTGCTTTCACGTTTGTGGGCTTAGAGTCGCATTCGCGAAGACCAAGAGTTTTGATCATTACGTTCGCGAAGAGAGACCTCAACCCTTTGAGTTCGCGGGCGTCATCCCGCATTCGCAAAGAAGGGTCTGGGTTAACCAAACCCGATTGACCATGATAATGGCCATGGGGCACCATTCAACAACAACAACAACAACATACCCAGTGGAATCCCACAAGTGAGGTCTGGGGAAGGTAGAATGTACGCAGACCTTACCACTACCTCAAAGAAGTAGAGAGACTATTTCCTGGGAACCCTCGTCTCAAAAACCCATAAGCAGAATAAACTAGATATGACAACAAGGAAAGAAAGGGAATAGAAAGGGCGACTAAAAACGAAAAGCACATAGCAATATGTAAATACAATAAAAATTAAACACATACGACAGATAGTGACAACATGACATAAACACGACTACTCCTGCTACCCTATTATACCCCAAGGCCAGACATCCACCTAACTCTACCAACCAATTAGCCTACTACTCTAATTCGTAACCTCCACTTCTTTCTATCTAAGGTCATGTCCTCGATGAGATCACGTTTCGACATGTCTTGTCCGATCACCTCCCCTCAGTACTTCTTCGATCTACCTCTACCCCTCCGTGTACCTCCAAAAACCAACCTCTTGCGACCTCCTAACAGGAGCATCGGTACTCCTTCTCTGCACATGTCCAAACCATCGCAGTGTCGCTCCCCTCATCTTATCAGTCACAGGTGCCACCTCTAGCTTCTCTTGAATGGTCTCATTCCTAATCTTATCATTCCTGGTATGACCACACATCCATCTCAACATTCTCATCTCTGCGACATGCATCTTCTGAACATGTGCATTCTTTATTGTCTTACACTCCACCCCATACAACAGAGATGGTCTAACCACCATTCTGTAAAACTTACCTTTGAGTTTAGGTGGTATCTTCCTGTCACACAATACTCCCGAGGCAAGCCTCCATTTAGTCCATGTTGCCCCAATATGATGTGCGATATCATCGAAGCCTCACCTCAATGTTTGCTTCATCCCTCACAACACTGAATTTGCACTCCAAGTATTCTGTTTTGGTCCTGCTCAGTTTGAATCCTTTGGACTCCAAGGCATGTCTCCAAGCCTCCAACCTATCATTGACTTTAGTCCGAGTCTCATCAATCAGTACTATGTCATCTGCAAATAGCATACACTATGGAAACTCCTCCTAGATAGATCGCGTCAGCTTATCCATCGCCAAGGCAAACAAGAAAAGGTTCAACACAGATCCTTGATGGAGTCCCATCTCAACAGGAAAATACTCTGAGTATCCTTCCACCGTTCTTACCCAAGTTTTGGCTCCATCAAGCATGTCCTTAATCGCCCTAATATATGCTATTGGGACACCTTTCACCTCTAGACACCTCCATAGGACATCCTTGGAACCTTGTCATAGGCTTTCTCGAGATCAATGAACACCATATGAAGGTCTTTCTTTCTCTCCCTTATTCTCTATTAATCTCCGAACAAGATGAATTGCTTCAGTAGTCGACCACCCCAGCATGAACCCAAACTAATTCTCCGAAATAGACACTACTCTTCTCACCCTCATCTCTACCACTCTCTCTCAGACCTTCATAGTGTGACTTAGCAGCTTGATCCCCCTGTAATTGTTATAGTTTTGAAGATCCCCCTTGTTCTTGTACAATGGAACCATTGTACTACTCCTCTATTCATCAAGCATCTTGGTCGTCTTCATAATAGCTTTGAACAGTCTAGTCAACCACTCTATGCCATCCTTGACCATGTTCTTCCAAAAATCTAACGGAATCTCGTCAAGTCCAATTGCCCTCCCTCTCTTCATCCTACTAATAGCCCTTCTAACCTCCTTAACTCTGAACCGCCTACAATAACTAAAATCACGATGACTTTCGAAGTGTGCTAACTCACCCAACTCAATATCTCTATCTCCTTTTTCATTTACGAGCTTGCCACCTTAGTCTAATAGATACACTTTACTTGGTCCAAGTCGCGAGCTTTCCTTTCTCTCTCTTTAGCGAGCCTATACAATCTCTTGTCCCCACCTTTATCAATTAGCTCCTCATATAGGCGCTCAAACGCTGCTGTCTTAGCACTCGTCACCGCTTTCTTTGCTTCAGACTTAGCCGTCTTATGTATCTCCCTAAGCATTCACTTTTCATCCCTATCCCTACACTCCAACCAATTCGTGTAAGCAACCTTCTTATCTTTCACTTTGCCCTGAACTTCATCATTCCACCACCAATCGCCCTGACGTCCACCATAGGTTCCTCTCGAAACCCCTAGTACCTTGGTAGCTACCTTTCTAATGCAACCAACAATAGTGTCCCACAAACTGTTCACATTTCCGCCACTACTCCAAGCGTCTAAGATTCTCAACTTTTCTTCCATCTCTCGAGAGAGGGCAGGAGTAAGGCATCCCCATCTAATCCTTGGTTGGTCATAAATAATCCATGGGACCCTATTCGCGCGAGTCTTTTGACTGGCCTTCTAAATAAGACCAGTCCTGCAAATCTTCTCACCACTCCAACTTTATGAAATCGTTTTCTTGAGCAATATAGATCTGCTTGATGGAGATTGTTGGGGCTTCATATTGGGACCTTTGAGACAGCATGGTGGCAATTGGGCCAAATTTGGGCGGATCATAATGTGTCAAAACAATGAACGATCAAGACCCAACTTGAATTTGCTTGGGTCTAAATGGGTTGGGTGATAACAGGTTGGATACTGGGTTATAGAACGGGTCAAGATCCAACCTAAATCAATTTTCACTAAGTTTTACTTATTTTATTTATTCTTTAACAATATTTTAGTACCTAATAAAATTAGATTTAATTATGGCAATATATAACATATCAAATTAAAAAAATTAAAAGTATTTTGTCAATATTTCTCTCAAGTTAATTTGGGTTGCATATCAACCCAATTTTTAATGGGTTGAGCTAATAATTGGACGGGTTATTAACCCACCTAAACTTAAACGGGTTAGGCAAGTTGAGTTTGATTTTGCCACCCCTAACTACAATTGTGTATCTTGTTTTTAGTTTAATAGTTGGTTATATGAATGACTTGGACTTGTCTCTATGTTAGCTCCCTGATTTGGTCGAGTTGGAATGTCTCTTGGTTGCTGTGATGTGTAGCAGTGGTTAACGCGGTTATATCTTAGGATTGTTGACTTCCATAGTGGACCCTTGTGATTATTAGATTATTGGGTAGCATCTCCAAGTACATTCCTTCATCGTGACTACTATTTCTAGGGGTGCATGATTTTTTTTATGTTTCTTAAAAAAATTTGGACCAAAACAAACTAATTCGATTTTTTAGTTCGATGTTGGGGTGGGGTGGGGG
>JAOTQJ010001658.1:0-56730 GCA_025642045.1 Solanum sejunctum | reverse complement strand
GAATTCAAGAATCCCAAGAAAGGATTTCTTGATTCTTCTTTTTCAAGAATGTAGGGTTCTTCATCAATAACTCTAAAGATTCTAAGTCAATAACTCAAGAATTAAAGAGATTTTCTTCAACCAACAATTTCTCTCTTAATTTTGATCAGATTTGAGCGATTCAAAAGGCTAAATTATATTATTTTTTCGACAAGAACACCGTGAGAGCTTCAGAAATTGATTTTGGTGCGTCATTTGAGGTAAAATTCATGATCTTGCTGCTGCTCTTTTAATATATTTTGAAAACTTTAACCTGTGCTTTCTTCCTCACATTAGCTCCATTTTTGAATTAGTCTTCGCCTTTGAATTCCTTATCAATTGGGGAATATTTTTATGTACAAATTTCTATATTTTGATGGTATTTTTTTGGCAATAAAATTTTTGGAGCATTTTACCCTTTTCACTTGAATTAATTGATTTTATGTTGTTAGATTCATATATAATTATGATGCTATATTTGAAACGATCTTGGTGAATTGGAGTGTCATAGAAAAGGAAAAGCTTCGAAATTGACGTGATTCGAGACTTTATACAAGGCAAGTGAATTTCTTATCCTTTGTTAAGTATATAGAATCTTGTGATTCTTGTATGAGGTGTTGAGAATAATTTTGAGGTATTGAGTTAGTGTTGATGTTGTACCGAACTATGTTGTTGTGAACTATGCATTGTATTAAAATAAGACATTCTCTCATTATTGTATAAACATGCATATTTGCATTGACTTTTGTGACAAGTTTTTCGTGGACTGAAAAAGAATAAGAATTAAAGAGAATGTACCACATTCGAGGGATGTGTCACATGCTGTGACAAATACTATGATTCAAGGGTCGTGTGCACGCCACGATGGATACTATGATTCAAAAGTCGTGTCATACGCCATGATGGTTACTATGATTTGAGGGACATGTCGCACGCCATGAGGGATACTACGATTCGAGGGTCGTGTCGCACGCCATGACGGATACTATGATTCAAGGTACATGTCGCACGCTGTGATGGATACTATGATTCGAGGGTTGTGTCGCACATCGCGAAAGATGCAATGGACTAAATGTACCTCATAGGTCCCAGACTTTGAGACAACGGGTGTGTATTACTAAGACAGATATGCATCATTTTATTTAACATTGCATTGTCTTTCATTACACCTCATTATCATTTATAAACATGTGGGTGCTTTTTGTGAAACTTGTGATAGATGCACTTGATCCCTGGTGGTATTGGTATATAATAGTTTGTGTGGTTATTGAGCTATATGCTAATTACATTGTGAACTGTTAGTCTGGGCTGATTTTATGCAGGTTATATTTGTGGGGGTTTGGTTGGAGTATTGGGAGTACCTGTATTCTATATTACTTAATTTGTGTTTAGTAGTTCACTTGCTGAGTACAGTTTGCTACATTTTGTAGGATGCTAGCCTGATCCCTCTGGTCAGACTTTTCTCATTACATCATGGAGCTTTTGGATTATTCTTAAGGTAGTTACTTATATCTTCAGCAGACCTTCAAGGAATCTATTATTATGTTATGTTCTATTTGAGAATTAGACATTTGAGACATGTATTTTATACCAGAATTCTATATCTAGAGGCTTGTACATGTGACACCAGTCCTAGGGATAGTTGTAGTTTGGTATTCATATGATTAACTGTTGTGCTAGTCTATTCATTTTCTACAATTGTTGTTATGTTTGGATTAGTAAGTGTTAGGCTAACTCACCTTGGTGGGTTAGGTGAGTATCATCACGCTTGAATTTTGGGTCGTGACAATTTGAATTTTGGGTAAATAAATTAAAATTTGATAAATGTCTAGGATGATGCACGTGTCCCTCTATTTAGCTTAAAGGTATATACAACCCAAAATATTAACGGCAATGGTATATACATATGTAAAGCATAGCAAAGGGTATATACATACCATTTATGATGTATGTTTCCTCTTTTTCCATTTTATAGTTTTTCTTGAAAAATTATTATTGTTGGTATTCTTATTTCACAAGTTGTGAGTGTATCTTCTTTAGTTATTATTAAAGGTAATTTAATTTAAATATTCCAACTAGGAAATATGATTCCTTTTTTACAAAAAAAACATAAAAAGAGAAAAATTGAAGAATTAGGTAAATCACAAAAAAGAGCTTTTGATTCCTCTCTCATAATCCACTTCTTGCATTAAACTTACATTTTTGCGCACTTGCTGACCTCCATTACTACTCCGCCAAAGTACCCCTGATATTCAAGTTCCAAGTTTTATCTTTCCAAAGTATGTTTTTCGGATTTGCTTTAGGTTGCCTTTAGTTTTTGACTTTAAGATTTGTTTCGTTTACTACATGAAGATTTAGAGTTACTTTCAGATCTAGTTTTCAAATATTTTCTTTCTTGTCTGACTTTTAATTGTGTAATCTTGCATATCTCTATCTCTTGTCCACTTGCTCTTGGTTTTAAGTCTGCCCTGTAAATCTTTGTTTCTTGATCCATAGAGACATATATTGCATTTCTTTCTTATTTTATCATAGTTGTTTTGTTCTAGCCTCTTCGCTTGAAACAATAGTTTTAGTACATTCCTGTTTCATAGACATCTTGTTTACTTTAGACCTTCCGAGTGGCTTTGGTGAATAACAATAGACTAGGGTTATGTCATGCCTTGGAAAGGCACTCTAAACATGGTCGGCACTCAGAAATCATTAGTAGTTCCAAAGACAACCACTTGGCTTGATAACTACAAGTGTTTGGTTCATAAAACCTATCATTTATACAAGGTTATGTAAAAATATACTAGAATTTAAGAAAAAATCTCAAGAAAACATTCGTGGAATACTCAAATAATTCATGATTTGATAAATCATGTCTATTGGGCACATGGAAGAATGTAATCCATATTTTAGTTAGCCTTGCAGACCTGGGAGATTTGAATTCTAGAATAGCTTGGAAGAACTCATTAGATTCTTTTGAAACCCCAACTTTTTGTCTACTTGAAACCTTGCTCTAAGTCAGAGAATGTGTTTTAGTGTAAAAAGATTGAAATAATGATGTTTATGGACTTAATTAGGTGTAAAGTTGTCAAGTTTAGGATTTGAAGAGGTAGAAAACGACCAAAATAACCCTTTTTAAAATGCTACTTAGGTCGTCTATGGGTCAATCTACAGTCCATAGAAGCTTCTATGGACCATAGAAAACCATTCGTAAGAAATTGAGTGGATTTCAGGGTCCTGGAGTCCATTCTACAAGCCCAAACTATGACTCATATTTGGGTATGTAAAGTTTGAGTCTCAAAAACTGAGTCAGAGAAGCTTTTTATAAAGTAAAGTTTAATGGTTGGCATCTTATATATGACTCATAATTAAGGGTTTGTAGATGGTGACGCAAAAAATTCTGTTCTGACACTCTTTACCAAAATAATCATTACTTTTTACTCCATATTCCAAATGAGGTAATCTTGGTGGATTTAGAAAGATGATCCAAAGACCTTTAATTCAATAGGTTGTGACCACCTAACTCTTTATATTTTGCGATATATAGTCATTTAAAATTGACCATTCTATGACCTCGTATAAAAACTTAGTCAAGAGGATCGCCTTAGACTTGACTTGATATAAATAATCCTTTATGACCTTAGACCACATCTAATACATACATATATACATACATGTATATATATATATATATAATCATTTGATATAACCTTATATGCATATAATAAATGGCTCATTCTTAGCTAAGAAAAACAACTTAGGATGTTACAATATCTCCCCCTTGGGATTATTCGTCCTCGAATGATGAGTAACAAGGAAACCTATCAAGAATGATTATCATTAAGAACTCAAATACTCGAATACTCATACTCAAAAAGAAACTTCAACTAAAGATTTAGAATCAGAAAATCATCTCGAACATCATCATTAGGCATAAATACAAAAAAATAGTCACATACCCAAGAGTAGCACCAACTCAGAGATAAGAACTCAACTTATAAATGGAGGAGTAACTAAGAGAATAGGAATGAGTTATTACCATTAGTTTTATCATAGGAGGCATGAATAGGTGAGGATATCTAGCCTTCATATCCTTTTCAGATTTCTATGTGGCCTTTTCAATAGATTGGCTTTGCTATAACACTTTTACAAACACAGCCTCTTCAGTTCTCAACTTGCAAACTTGATGATCAAGAATTTGGACTGGAATCTCTTCATAACTTAAAACTATCCTTCACTCTAATGTTTTCAATAGGCACAACGAAGTACGGATCTCCTAAATACTTCTTGAGCACATAAATATGAATGATTGGATAGGTAACCACTAGTTCTTCTGGAAGCTCCAACTCTTAAGCTACATTTCCCACTCTCTTCACAATTTGGTAAGGACCAATATTTCAAGGTCTCAACCTTTCTTTCTTCCCAAATCTCATTACACCCTTCATGGTTGACACTTTCAAGTATACCCAATAATTCATTTCAAACTCTAGGTTCCTTCTCCTTCCATCATGTAGGACTTCTAATGACTCTGTGCCATTCTCAATCTCTCTTAGATTATCTTTACCTTATCCATGGCTTGGTGTACCAAGATTGGCCCAATCAACCCTACTTCACCTACCTCGAACTATCCAATCAGTGATCTATATCTCCTCCCATAGAGGGCCTTATAATAAGCCATTAGGATGCTCGAATGTAAGAAATTGTTGTAGGCAAACTCAACAAAGGGTAAATAATCATCCTATTTGCCTTTGCAGTCGATGACATATGCTCTCAGCTTGTCTTCCATGATGTATATTGTACGCTCTGCCTAGCCATCGGTTTGAGGGTAAGAAGTAGTGGTAAAGTTCACCCTTGAACCTAGGTCTTATTTAAAAGATTTCCAGAGTTAAGCCGTGAATTAAACTCTTCTAACTGATATGATGGATAATGAAACTCTATGCAATGTAATAATCTCTAAGTCATACAATTGAACATAGTCTACCATATTAGTAGTCTTTATTGCCAAGAAGTGGGATGATTTAGTTATCTTATCAACAATCATCCTAATTAAATCGTACTATTTACGGGACCTTGATAAGCTTGTGATGAAATTCATATTGATAATCTCCCACGTTTATTCTGGAATTTCAAAATTCTGGGCTACTTAACCTGGACTTTGGTGCTTAACTTTTACTTATTGGTAGTTTGGGCACTTAAAACAAAGTCTGCAATGTCTCCCTTCATCCCATTTCACTAATAAACCTCTATCAAGTTGTGGTATATTTTGGTAGACTCTGGATGCATAAAATATCTATAGTTATGGGCTTCTACCATGATCCTCTCTCGAACACCACCAACATCTGAAATACATAATATACTTTGGTATCTCAATACCCCATCTCCCCCTTTGATGAAAGCCATAACTATCTACCTATACACATCTTCATTCAATTGGAGCAAGATGGGATCTTGATCTTGCTTTTCCTTTACCTTTACCGTTAAAAATGATGTAGACTTATTACACACAAGTATTCTACCTTCACTAGATTCATCTATTTGAACTCCTAATTGCACTAGTCTATGCATCTCTTTAACTAACTCTTTCTTTTTTTTTTCTTCCACATGAGTGGTGCTCTCCATAGACAATCTACTAAGAGAATTATCAACTATATTAGCTTTACCTGAATGTTAGATGATGCTCATGTTGTAGCCCTTGAGCAACCCAAGTCATCTTCTTTGCCTCAAATTAAGCTCGTTTTGGGTAAAGAGGTATTGTAGACTTTTATGGTCTATGAATACATCGACATGCACTCTATATTTGTAGTGGCACCAAATCTTGAGTGCAAATGCCATAACAACCAATTCCACATCATGAGTTGGGTAGTTCCTCTCATAGTTCTTAAGTTTTCTAGAAGCATAAGTAATTACCTTACTTCTTTACGTCAGAACACATCGTAATCCCACATTAGAAGCATCATAGTAGATCACAAAATCATTAGTCCCCTCAGGTAGAGTCAACACTAATGCAATTGTCAATCTAGTTTTCAACTCCTAAAAACTTTTCTCATACTTGTCGGACCATTAAAACTTAGCTTTCTTCTAAGTTAGCTTAGTCAATAGAAAGCATACAGAAGAAAATCCCTCAACAAATCTGTGGTATTTGCCAGTGAAACCTAGAAAACTTCTTATATCAGTTGGAGAGGTGGGTCTAGGTTAATTCTTAACTACCTCATTCTTTTGCTTATCCACTCGAATACCATTACGCGAGATAACATAGGCCTAAAAATGATATAAATTTTAGTCAAAACTTATATTTTGAAAATTTAGCATATAATTTTCTATATTTGAGAGTCTAAAAAACAATACGAAGGTCATGGGTGTGCTCTTCTTCATCTCTGGAGTACATCAATATGTTATCAATAAATACAATCATGAACATGTTAAGCTATTTTCTGAATATTCTATTCATTAAGTCCATGAAAGCACCAGAAGAATTCGTCAATCTAAAAGATATTACTACAAGCTCAAAGTGACCATATCAGGTTCAGAAAGCTATCTTTGGGATGTCACATTCTCTCACTTTCAACTGGTGATGGTCTAATTTGAGATTTATCTTGGAGAAAATAGTAGCAACATGAAGTTGATCAAACAATTCATCTACCTTTGTAAGAGAATATTTGTTCTTAATAGTTACCTTATTCAATTGGTTATAATCTACATATATTCTGAGGGAACCATTTTTCTTTCGTATGAATAAGATAGAAGCACCCCATGGAGAGACACTTAACCTAATAAATCTATTATTCAAGACATCTTTCAATTGCTCTTTTAGTTCTTTCAACTCAGTGGGAGCCATTCTATATGGCATAATAGAGATACGTTATGAATCAGGTAGGACATCTATCATAAAATCAATCTCCCTATCAAGAGAAACTCCAAGCAATTTGTCGGATAAGACTTCAGGGAACTTATTAATAATTGAAACTGACTCAAAGGGTGGAGACTCTACATCATCAGCATTAAGTTGCACAAGGTGATAAGTACATCCTTTAAAGATTATCTATCTAGCCCTAAGGTAGGAAATAAACTTACCTTATGTATTGAAGAACTACCTTTCCACTCCATAACAGGCTCATTCAGAAACTAGAATTTGACTCTATGAGTTTTATAGTTAATAGAGGCATAACAACTATGAAGCCAATTCACGCCAATAATCACATCAAAGTCAATCACCTCTAACTCAAATAAGTTTTTCAAAGTATCTCTATGATAGGTGGATATCATATATTCTCTACATACCCTTTCAGCTTTAATAGAATCACCAACAGGGGTAGAAACGCTAAAGGGCTCAAGAAGACATTTGAGAAGGATCTCAAACTTACTAGCTACAAATTGTGTTACAAATAATAAAGTGACACATGGGTCAAGCAAGGCATATACATTATAGGAAATGGTTCGAAGCATAGATATCATAACATCTAGAGAACGCTTCAAGTCCTGGTGATTGGCCATGCCATATAAGTGGTTTATATCCATGTATCCACAATAGCACCTTTTTGATTATATTTGGCTGGTGGTACTGCGAAAAAAACTAAGCCTTACTACCTCCATCACCCTGCCTTTTCATAGGGCACTCATTCCAGAAGGGACTAGTGTACCAAGCATTTGTACCTAACAAGACTCACCGAAGTGGTGCTTGTCACACTTACAATGGGGTGGCTTCCCTGACGAAACTTGGGTTGCAGTAACTTGGGAATAAGAACTCTTAGCTTTGGAATTTTGATGATATTAAGACTTTGAATCAAACCTATTACTAGGAGCTAGTGCACTTGCATAACTCGAAGACCTCTTCTTAAAATAGGACTTGTCCCTTTTACTCTGCTTATGTTGGCTAGGCTCGTGCTTTGTTGATTTTACCTCATACTAATGTTCTCCTCTAAATCCCACTTCTTATCCTCCTCAAGTTATTGCTCATGTATCATTGATGTCGCCTACATCTCCTTTTTTAGGATAAAGTAGTCATCATTAAGAAATAGAACCTAACCAAGGTTAGGGTCGAACCAAAGGGAATATTGTAGACGTCAAAGAATTCAATGATGTAGTTTGAGTTATTAACCAACTTATCTCCGTGAAGGGGGTAGTCTACAATAACAACTAGAAAATTAATCCTAACCAACACAAGAATTTAATAGATATAGAGAGAAAATAGGGTATTGTGTTTCCCATGATTCTCTAAAATTTAGGATTTTGCATGTTTTCCATGTGACATTTTTGTTGTTTTTTTTTTGGGTAGGAAAGTAGGTTGGCATAACTTTTAGAGAGAATTGCAGACTTTTCTGGTTTTTGAAGGCTTACGAGACCGTCTAAGAGTCATAGAGCCATCTATGAGTCATAGAGTAGGTTTTGTAAGGATTTGCAGTGATGAATCAAAGTATGAAGTTCACCTAAATGAGACCCCCTATGAGTTGTAGATCAATTTACAAGTCTTATAAAGGGGTATTGTGAAGATTTCCTGAGAAGAACCAGATGATAATGATAAAGTCTATGAGAATGCAATACGAGTGGTAGATCAGACTACAACTCGTAAACTGAATTCATAGTAGTGAAGTCCTACATTCAAGAAGCTTAATATGAGACCTTGATTACAACTCGTAAACCCTATTACGAGTCGTAACTGCATGTTGTAGAGTGCGCCAACAAGTTTTTCTATTTTTTGGGTCTTGTTTGTAAATACTACAAATAGTATAATTAGGTTGTTTTTAGAAAGAAGTACGACAAAGTAGAGTAGAGAACATTTTTATAGCACATTTTAGGGTTTTATACTTAGAGACTAAATATTGGAGAGGAGAATACACTTATGGATTCATTGTATCGTTCAATCTTGTGATTCTCAATACAAATTTAATTTTGTTGTTATTCAATCTATTTGGGTAAATGATTATTTATGTTTTCTCAATTCATGATTCTTCATCCACCCATAGCATGAGTAGCTAAATCCACAACTTGGGGTTGTGGGAACCATGAAAATCTAATCAAATAGACCCAGATAATTTGCAATTCCTTGAATGGGTATTTAGATGTATTAATCAATTCTATTCATATTGCACATTTTCTAGTGGTGACTAATATTAAAACTTGCCTAGTGTTACCTTCCCAATCCAGATGGTGATGAATATAAAAAGAGATTGGTTTATAGGATTCAATGATATGTTCTTATCTAATCAACCAAACTAGACCAAGGGGAGGTTGACTAGGGACTACAGGTAATGGTTAGTATTATATACTGTGGAGATGGGCCAAATAATATAGTGAAATTTGCCTCTCACCTTTGACCAAAGAGCTTGATGAACTTAAATTATCATCCTACATGCTATACTCTAGTCGAGAATTGGATTATCTAGGGATATTTATTTGGTGAATCATGGGGAACACAAATTCTCAAGTTGCTCTCCATTATTGATTTTTTTTTATTTTAGCTAGTCTATTTTAATTTTTATCAATCATTGTAACCCCTCCCTTTTTTTGAATTGAGTTATTTAATATTTGAATTGTTTATTAATGAATTGATTTGGAAAGTGTCTATATTCTCTGTGGGATTCAACCCTAACATTGGTTTGGTTTGTATTTGACAACGCCCACTTTATCCTCTAAAAGAGAGGTGTAACGTGGGCGTTCTCAAAGATTATGGCGCTGTTGCCAGGGAATATGGTGAGACTTTGAATGAATTCACTAGTAGTATAATTTGAGAGTGAATTTCTTAGTTCCCTTGTATTTTACTTCTTTTTTAATTTTTGTTTTGTTTCTTTGCAGGGTATACTAGGTATTATATGCCAAACGCAAGGATTCAAAGCAATCTCTTAGCTCTAATTGATTTAGAGATCCAATGTACTTTGAGAAGAATGGCTCAAGCAAATGCAAATATTAAGGTTAATGAAACTTTGAATCGGAATATTGATATTGATGATAGGGATATAAACTCACCTCCTTTGGAGAGTGTTCTACAACCTAGGAATTTCAATAATAATGCTTAGGTGGAATCAATATAGATTGAACCCTATAGCTAAAGATGTTATTGGGGCTATTGTGTTCCCTATTGATATGAAGTTCACTATATCTAGTGGGTTACTGCAAATGCTCCAAAATCATGGGTTATTTGCTGGTCTACCATTAGAAGATGAAGATCCACATAACCATTTACACAATGTTGCATTTGTATGCAAGAGTATAATGGGGACACAAAATCTATCTATGGATGCTATGGGGGCTACTTGTCTTCCCTTTGTCTCTTATAGGCAATGCTGTGTTGTGGCCAACTGAGCTCCCACAAAGTTAGATCACCAGTTAGGTAGATTTTCAAAAGGAATTTTTGGAAAGCTACTTCCCAAGGTTGAATAAGCTCAAGCTAAAAGATCAAATCAATAATTTTGAGCAACTTTCGGGTGATTCAATTAGTACTACCTGGAGAGGTTTACTATGTGTTTGAAAAGTGTCACTGACCACAACAATGTAGATGAAGCATTGGTAGAGATACTTTATCATGTCCTTGATGAGAATAGCCAAGCTTGTGCCGATGCTATTGTGGGGGGCATGTTTTTAGATCAACCTTTCACAAAATTGTCGAACGGATGGAACAAGTGGCCAATACTAATTGTGCATGGGGACAACAGGAGGGAGATTCTATTATGAGTTCATGTGTTGTAAATGTTTATTCAGAATAATCCAAAATCAATGAGGATATTATGCAACAAGTTGCTTAACTCCGCATAAGCATGGATGTGGTGATTAAGCAAAATCAGGAATGAGTAAATGCGATAGTCCTCCAACCTCCATGTGCACCCACGTATCATAAGACTTATTATGATTAGAATGCTTATTTTGTCAATTATCAAGTAGTGGGACGGAGCAATGCCTAAGGGTCCAACTCAAACTATTGGCAGCAAGGTTAAGGGAACCATGGTCGGAACTATGCCTGAGATAGAGCTTATAGAGATACCCAAGGTGGTTATTATAGATAAGTAAGGTTCTTGAAGAAAATTGGTCAGAATAGATGGGTTTAATAATGGTCCGTATGTGCCATCAGATAATCGAGACGCCGGTAAAAGCAATTCTAAAGTTGAAGATATTTTGGACCATTTGTTGAAGAAGGCCGAAACACAAGATGAAACTCTAAAGTGTATAAAGTTTGATATTTCAAGAATTAATCAAAAGATAGAGTATCATTGGGTGGCTATTAAACAACTTGAGCAACAATTTGGTCAAGTATCTACTCAATTGAATCAATGTAAAAAAGGTACATTGCCTAGTAACACAATTCAAAATCCAAAGAATAAAGGGCGATATATAGTGCTTACAATTAGAGGCGGCAAGAGTATCATCAATTCTCCTATGCCAGTTGAGGTATGAGATGTTCATGAAAAGATAATTGCAGACAAGTGTGTTGTTGAAGGAGAATATTATATTAAGGATGGGGTAGGTGAAGTGCTTGAAGAGCCAAAGAAATATAAGACCGTCCCAAGGCCTCCTCCTCATTTACCTCAAAGACTCAAGAAGAGAGAGGAGGAAGGCAAGTTCAAACACTTTCTCTCTATGCTTAAGCAACTATCCATAGATATCCCATTGATTGAAGCTCTAGAGAAGATGCCGGGTTATGCAAAGTATATGAATGACCTAGTACTAAGAAGCGGACTATGAGTCAAGAGCTTTCTAAAGAACTTCGACATTGTAGTGCTATCACTACTAAATTATTGGCTCAAAAGCATGAAGATCCAGGTGCTTTCACTATACTATGCACTATAGGAGAGGTAGAGTCTGCAAGAACATTTTGTGATTTGGGTATCAATTTGATGCCTCTTGCGATTTCCAAGAAGCTTGGTATGGGTACCCATACTCCTACTAAGATGCAATTGTTAATGAGGGATAGAACAGTTAAGAAATTAGAATTGGACACGTATGATGTTTTAGTAAAAGTGGACAAGTTCATATTCCATGCGGATTTTTGTGATTCTTGATTGTGAAGTTGATTTTGAAGTCTCTATTATCTCAGGGAGACCATTTCTGGCCACAGGGAGAGCTTTAGTGGATATAGACTCCGACTAACTCAAATTTAGTATGAATGATGCAGAGGTTTTTTGTAACGGACCAAGCCTAGGGCCTAGACATGACATGACACTTGGGGTACCCGAAGGGACCCCAAGCAAGCTTCTTAGCACATCATTACACATTCTTGGTCATAGAAGCAATAAAATGACAACAGAAGATTATAAATAGCTATAACTGGGGCTAAGGGATATCTTTCATATCGTAAACATCAAGATTCAAGAGAGAGTCAAAGCTTATAGCATTATATATAACATGTTCAACAACACCTCTAACCATAGAAGCTTCAGCCACCCTATCCTTGCCATGATCATCTCTAGTATCCGTATTCTATGACTCAACTGTCTCCTCTTGAACATCATCTTCATTAACTAGCATGGGAGGATCAATGGTTCTCTTGCCACCATGAGTAGTAACCGCATGCACTGCTACTCAGTTTTTGGATTTCTCACTATGTTCCTAGGCAGTGTATCCTTCTAATATTAATTAAGCTAAATTGACACATGACCGAACTACTGCTCAAGCAATTTAATGGCAATATAATGAGATTAGATTTTTTGATATATATTGGAGATCTCAGATTTCATCCCCTTTAGAGTCTCATTCTATGTCTCAACTTTTTTCAACATACGATCAAATATCTCCTCACATCTTGAGCTACTCGCACCTGTACCGCAGTGGTGTGGTGGCACATAAGGACCATTTGTTTAACCATCTCTACAACCCTAATCTGCTTCTCTGTCTTGGCCCTAATTCCTATCATAGTGCAATCCATTTTTGTCTTTGAATGATCCATCATGATTGAATTTGATTTCCTTGACCTTAGCACCAATAGTCCTATTTGAACCCTTGGAAGTTTATTCAAAACCCCCCAATCTGGTCAAAAATAAAATAAGTGTCCTCATAGTATAGATCATCATACGTGGGTGAACATAGACTGATGAACAACTGCATTCACTCATTCATGATTCTGCTTCATCACCACCTCTATATTTATACTGATTCGGGCAAACTCTTATATAATCTCTTCATATGTCTTAGCTTGCTTCGAACCAGTACTGACAGCACATAAGTTTTTGGTAGATGCTCTGTCTCTTTTACCCCCCCCCCACAATTGATCTTAACCACTCTCTCCATCGTTTCGGTAATTTTTGCAAATGACTGATCTAAGAACTTGCCCCTATAATGGTATCAGCACATGCTTGGCTATTTTCATCAAGGGAAGGATAAAAGATCTCGACCTAGGAATCATCAACAATTTTATGGTCCAGCACACCTTCAACACTTAGTAAAATGTTCCCATATAGTACTAATCAAGTCACTAGGAAGCTGCTCAAAGTTGTTGATCTTGTCTTTCAACTTGAGCTGCTTCGACCTTGGGAAGTACATCTCGAAAAAAGCCTTCTTCAATTCACCCTAACTAGTGATTGAACTTTGCATGAGTTTAGATAGACAGAGTGCTACATTGCCTACTAGAGATAATTGGAAAACACAAAGTTCTACAACATCTATAAAAAGATTTTGTGTTCCCATCACACTCTTGCAGACCAATGCAACATTGTGTAGATTGATCACGCTTAAATAGTACCTCTCAATTCGAGGATAAAGATATCATTGTCAGATATAAAACCTAACCATATATTAGGATCAAATCCTAAGATAAAATGAGGTTTTTCCAAATTGATTCTAAAATAACCCCCAAAAATACTTGAGAATGTTTCTTTAAAGTGCCCATAATCGTATTTCCATACATCTCAAAATCTATATGTGATATAAAAAATTGAAATGCATATTCGTGATCAGGGGGCAACATTGGGTGGCAAATGGGTCCCTATTTTAGAGCAACCATATCAACATTTAATTTTCCAAAATTTATAATTTCCAGAGGGCATGGATCAGTGTTATTTTTGCCAGTTTTTGGTTGTTTGGTCCAAGACCTTTAGTTCTTGGGGCTAATTCTTCCCATGTATAAAAGTACCTATACTTAGTCATATTTTAAAACCATATTATACAAGGCATTCTCCAAAACTTTCTCAAACACATAGAAAAATATTTAATTCAAAATCAAGAGTCCCAAACTCATTCTGGATCTTATGGGATTTACTCAAGCTTCAAGTTCTTAATCAAATCTTCATCAAAGAATTCTCCAAAGTTGAAGTATGTGAGTTTCAACCATTGGGTTCTTTCACCCATGGTGCCTAACCAATTTTTTAAACATAAATGGTATGTGTTCAAGTTGATTTACTTATGGATCTTACTTATTAAGAATTTGACTATGAACTATGTTGAGGTTTCATAATAATGTGACTATTTAAGCATGTTTTGAGCTATGAATCTATGATATATTTTGAGATTTGATGAAGGATTTTAATGTATATTGCATGATTTAACAAGTGTTGGTATGTTGATTTACTTCAAGTTTTCCTACATGATTTCACTATTGAATTGCATGGTTTTATACTAGCATTGCATACCCGCTAAGTGTTTGATAAAATATCCGGTTATGGATTCTTGAGTCATTGAAGGTCTAATGCATGGCTTATGAGTTAAGTGACTTTATGATGATGAAAGGAAAGTGTATATGAGTTGGTTTTTGGAAAGGTATCTATAGTGTTGAAAGTTGACCACACCTTGTTGATGGGGTGCTATACCTCAATCACCGTGGATGGTAGGGTGTGACAACCATCAACTAATTGAGCTGTTGATACCTCGATCACCATGTATGCTAGGGTGTGGCAGCCATCAACCAATTGAAGGGTTGATAACTCCATCACCATAATGGCAAGGTGTGAAAACCATTAATCAATTAAGGGTTTGATACCTCATCACCATGGATGGTATGGTGTGATAACCATCAACCAATTGAAGGGTTGATACCTCAATCACCATGGACGGTAGAGTGTGACAATCATCAAACAATTAAGGGGTTGATACCTCAATCACCTTTGTAAGGGGTGGTAGGCCTTGAACTCTATAAAGATGCTCTTTTACCAAACATGTCATAGGTTCTATAAAAGCATGTTTTACTTCATGCATGCCATATTGTTACATGCTTATTTATTGCATAATTATGTATTTCAATTGTGTTTCCCATCTCTTGTTGCATTGTATCCTATATACTTAGTACATTCACACGTATTAATGCATACTCTATACCTACATGATGTTAATATATAGGATCCAGAGCTCTATCTAATCATCTTCCTTCACGTGGCTAGTACTATCTTCTAAAAGTAAGTATGGTGAGTACTCAACTCTGATATCTTTTGTTCCTATGTATGTAAAGCCTCTCTTTATGTTATTGCATGCTTTTTACTATGAGGGTGAGTAGGTAAAGTTGTCTTTGCCCCCGCTTATTTCTATGTTTAAAGGTGTTGTTGGACAAGTTATGTAATGATGTAATGAGCTTTGACTCTCTTGACTCTTGTATGTTTTAATGCTATGAAACACTCCCTTAGTCCCATTGCCCTTAATTGCATTCTCTTATCATTGTTTAATTATTTTCATGACCAAAAATGTGTACTCATATGTTAAGAGGCTTGTTTAGGGTCCCTTTAGGTTCCCCATTCACCGTGTCACGTCTAGGCCCTAGGCTTCGGTCATAACAAACTTGGTATCAAATAAGTACGTTGTTAATATTCATCAACATCCAACATACTAAGTCGATTAAAGTCTTATTCATGGTTGTGTTGTGCACCATAACTATGAGTACAAGGTTGTGAGGCATTTTAGGAAATGTTTCCCTTCTTTTTGATCTATGTCGTGTTATCGAAGTTAAGGTAAGGCTTTCCTCTAATAAATACTCTTTGCTATGCTAGATCATGCCTAACACAAGAAGAAGAAGAGCCCGTACTCCTGAAAAACAACCGGCTCATAGAGAGCTCCAGGATACTCTCACCTTGCTAGCTCAAGCCATGACTAATCAAATCAATCAAAGGCCAAAGTCCCTCATGCTCCTATCCCAGGATCTATAGTGAGAGACTTTATGAGGATGAACCCACCAGAGTTCAATGGGTCTAAAGTGGATGACCCTAAAAAATTTATTGATGAGGTGTACAAAATATTGATTATTATAGGTGTTAGCTTAGTGGAGAAGGCGGAGTTGGCACCCTATCAACATAAGGGGCTGACGCAATTGTGGTATACACAATGGAAGGAGGAAAATGGGGTCAATAATGTGATACTTTTGGAAGAGCTTAAGGCGGGTTTCCTCAACTGGTTCTTCCCTATTGAGCTTAGAGATGCGAAAATGATGGACACATAATATTAGGCACCATACCACCACTCCAAGGGAGGCAAGGTGTTGATGAGGTGCCTGCTGTCATCATTGGTATGTTAAAAGTCTTTGATTTTGATGTGTATGAATTGACATATAAGGGTGCCACTTTTTCTTTCGTTAATCCCCATTTTTGCAAATAGTTTCATGTTAAACTTGAATTGTTGTGTGAGTCTTATGAGGTGTCTAGTCCCATTGGTGTGTCTATTACTGGTAAAAAGGTCTATCAGAATTATCCCATTTGTATTTTTCATAAGAATTTGCCTTGTGATCTTGTTGAGTTAGATATGGTGGATTTTGATGTCATTCTTGGGATGGATTGGTTGTATGCTTTTTATGATTCTATTGATTGTAGAACCCATAGGGCCAAATTTCAATTCCCAAATGAACCTGTCCTTGAGTGGAAGAGTCATGATGTGGTGGTCAAGGATAGGTTTATCGCTTGCATTAAAGCCCAAAAGTTGATCTCTAAGGGGTGTATCTATCATTTTATGAGGGTTAGGGATGTTGAGTCCAAAGTCCTTCTTATAGAGTCAGTCCCAGTGGTGAATGAGTTTCTTAACATCTATCCTAGTGACCTTCCTAATATTCTTCTTGAAAGAGAAATAGACTTTGGTATACACCTTCTTCCTGACACTCAATCCATTTCTATTCCCCCTTATGGAATGGTTTCAGCTGAGTTAAAGGAGCTGAAGGGGCAATTGAATGATTTGTTGGAGAAAGGTTTTATTAGGCCTAGCCAATCACCTTTGGGTGTACCAGTGTTTTTTGTGAAGAAGAAGGATAGTTCTCTTAGAATGTATATTGACTTCGCCAACTTAATAGGGTCACCATAAAGAATAAGTATCCTCTACAAAGGATTGATGATCTATTTAACCAACTTTAAGGGGCTAGTCACTTCTCTAAAATTGATTTTTGGTACAGGTATCATAAAGTGAAAGTGAGGGAATGTGATATTCCCAAGCTTGCCTTCAGGACTAGGTATGGGCATTATGAATTTGTGGTCATGTCGTTTGGGTTGACCAATGCATCAACTATTTTCATGGATATTATGAATAACGTCTTTAAACCCTACTTTGATTTGTTTGTGGTTTGGTTTTAATTGATGATATTTTGATATATAACCATACTGAGGAGGAGCATGTGAGTCATTTGAGGGTGGTGTTACAAAAATTGAGGGAAGAGAAGTTATATGGTAAGTATGAGAAGTGTGAGTTTTGGTTGCAAGAAGTTGCCTTTCTAGATCATGTGGTGTAAGGGGATGGTATTAAGGTGGATCCTAAAAATACAGAGGTGATTAGAAATTGGCCTAGACCTTTGACTCCATTAGACATAAGAACTTTCTTTGGCTTAGTGGGTTACTACCAGAGATTTTCTGAATGGGATCTCTTCTATTGCTTCTCCTATGACTAAGTGGACAAAAAAAGGCTAAGTTTGTGTGAATCGATGAGTGCAAAAAGAGTTTCCAAACATTGAAGGATAAAGTTGTCTCCACTCCTATTGTGTTACTACCAGAAGGGTTAGAAGGGTTTGTTGTGTATTGTGATGCCTTATGAATTGGTTTGGGATGTGTTTTGATGCGAATAGTAAGGTGATACTTATGCCTCTAAACAACTCAAGGTGCATGAAAGGAATTATCTTACCCATGATGTTAAATTGGCCGTCGTTGTTTTTGTTTTGAAAATTTGGCATCATTATTTGTATTGGGTGCATTTTGATGTGTTTATCTATCATAAGGTGTCCAATACGTCTTCACTCACAAAGACCTCAACTTGAAACAACAAAGGTGGCTAGAACTCCTTAAGGATTATGATATTAGGTATACATTATCACACCGATAAAGCTAATGTTATGGCCGATGCTTTGAGTAGGGTGTTTATTGGTAGCCTTGCTCATGTTGATGATGGGGGAAAAGAGGTGGCTAGAGAGGTTAATCGATTGGTGGGGGTTAGGTTGGAAGAGGTTGATAATGGTGATATTATGGGTGTTGATGTTTCAAAATCTTCCTTGGTTGATGAGGTAAAAGCAAACCAAGACTTTGACCCATCATTTTTAGAATTGAAGGCCTTTGTGAGAGATGGCAAGGTGGAGGTTTTCTCCTAATGGGGAGATGGTACCCTTAGATACCAAGGTAGGTTGAGTGTGGCTAGTATTGATGACTTGAGAAAGAAGATTGTTGATGAGTCTCAAAATTCTTCTGATTCCATTCACCCTGGTTCTACAAGGACTTATAGAGATTAGATAGAAGTGTATTGGTGGGATAGTATGAAGAGGGATATTGCTAAGTTTGTTTCCAGTTGCCATAATTTCCAATAAGTCAAAGCTGAGCATCAAAGGCCAAGTGGCCTAAACTAAGATATAGAGGTTTCCATTTGGAAGTGGGAGGAATTAACATGGATTTTGTGGTTGGATTGCTTAAGATTTGAAAGGGTTTTGATTCTATTGGGGTTGTGATTGATAGAATAACAAAGTTGGCTTATTTTCAATTGGTTAAGACTACTTATGGTGTCAAATCTTATGCTAAGTTGTACATTCATGATTGATTAGATTTCATGGGGTGCCTTTTCCTATCATATCACATCGTGGTGCTCAATTCACTTCACACTTTTGGAGGTACTTCCAAAGAGGTCTTGGTACCAAGGTTAAGCTTAGTACGACCTTTCACCCTCAAACGGATGGCCAAGCCAAAAGAACTATCCAAACTCTCAAGGATATTCTTAAAGCTTATGTTTTATTATTTAAGGGTAGTTAGGATGATCATCTCCCATTGATTGAGTTTGCTTATAATAATATCTATCATTCTAGCATTTGTATGACTCCTTTTGAGTCCCTCTATGGTAGGCATTGTCGGTCCTTCGTTGGATGGTTTGAGGTATGGGAAATGGCTTTATTGGGTATAAATCTATTAATAGAAGCTTTGGAGAAGGTAAGGTTGATTAGAGAAAGGTTGAAAATAGCCCAAATTCGTCAAACGTCCTATGCTGATATGAGGAGAAGGGATATTAAATTTAAAGTTGGTGATTGGGTCTATTTGAAGATCTCAACCATGAATGGTGCGGTTCATGTTGGTAAGAAGGGTAAATTGAGTCCAAGATTTTTTGGTCCTTATAGAGTGTTGAGGAGGATTGGTAAGGTGGCCTATGAGTTGGAGTTGCCAAGTGAAATGGACTTGGTTCATCCGATCTTTCATGTGTCTATGTTGAGGAAGTGTGTGGGTGATCCATGTTATGTTGGGCTGCTTAATGTTGGGGGTATTATTAAAGACAATTTGACTTATAAAGAGGTTCCAGTAGAAATTCTAGATACACAAGTGAAGAGGTTGAGGAAAAAGGATGTTGTTACCGTCAAGGTTCTTTGGAGAAACTAACAAGTTTAGAGTGTTACATGGAAAGCCGAGGCAGACATACAAAGGAGATATACCTATCTCTTCCATTCTACTCAAGCTCAAGGTACTAATTCCAGGTCCCCTATGTGATTTCAAGTCATGTGTTAGCCCTTATGTCATTTGCATGCATTCATGTTTCTATTGACAAGTTCATGGTGATTTTGGCACTTTTGTTGAGATTTTTGAAAATGATGTTTAAGTACATCATTGCATTCTTGTTGGTGCTGATCTCTTATTGATTATCCTTATTTTGTACATTTCGTTGACATTTAGGGATGAATGTTCCCAAGGGGGAGATATTAAAATGACCCCAAAAAGTGCTCGAAAATGTGCCTTGAAAGTGCCTATAATAGTAAATTCCATATATCTCAAAAGCCATGCATGATATCAAAAATCCAACTTCATATTCGTTATTAGGGAAAACAATTGAGTGGAAAATGGGTCTAACCCCGATCTTAGAGCAAACATATGAATTTTTTTTTTCCAAAATTAGCAATTTCTAGAGACGATCCGTACCCTTGGCGCGATGAGGCCAAGGCGCGTATCATTGTTATATTTGCCAATTATGGGTTGTTCTGCCCAAGGCCTTTTGGTCTTAGGACTAAGTCTTCCTATGCATAAAAATACCTATACTTAGTCATATTTCAACACCAGATCATATAAGGCATTCCCCAAAACCTTCTTAAACACTTAGACAAATATTTCACTCAAAATCAAGGGTCCCAAACTCATTATGGATCTTAAGAGATTCACTCAAGCTTTAAGTTCTCAATCAAATCTTCGTTAATGAATTCTCCAAAGTGGAAGTATGTGGGTTTCAACAGTTGGTTCCTTCCACCCATGGTGCCTAACCTTCCTTTTTACATAAATTGTCTGTTTCCAAGTTGATTTACTTATGTATATTACTTATTATGAATTTGACTATGAACAATGTTGGGGTTTCATAAAAGTGTGACTGTTTAAGTATGTTTTGAGCTACGAATCTATGATCTATTTTGAGATTTGATGAAGTGTTTCAATGTATATTGCATGTGGCCATTACAAAGTGTTATGGGTTGATTTACTTCAAGTTTTGTTGCATGAATTCACTCTTGAATTGCATGGTTTTATACTAGCATTGCACACCTGCCAAGTGGTTAATAAAATGTCCGGTGATGGATTCTTGAGTTATTGAAGGTCTAATGCATGACTTATAAGTTAAATGACTTTACGATGATGAAAGAAAAGTGTATATGAGTTGTTTGTTTGAAAGGTATCTAAAGTGTTGCAAGTTGACTACACCTTGTTGCGAGGGTGAGATATGTCTATCACCATGGATAGTAGGTTGTGACAACCATCAACTAATTGAGGGGTTGATGCCTCAATCGCCATGAATAGTACGGTGTGATAACTATTAACCAATTGAGGTGTTGATACTTCATCTAAAATGACCCCAAAAAGTACTTGAAAATATGACTCAAAAATGCCCGAATCATAATTTCTATACATCTCAAAAAACCATGTGTGATATTAAAATTTGACTTCATATTCTTGTTCAGGGAGTCAAATTGAGTGAAAAATGGGTCTAACCATAATTTTATAGTGAATGAATCATAATTTCATTTTTTTAAATAGTTGAATTCCAGTAAGTACTGCTCCATCAATGTGATGCAGCTGGGGAGCGACAATGTGTATTTTTTCTGCAGTGTTTTTAAGTTCGGTCCAAGACTTTAGGGTCTTGGGCCTAAGTATTCCCATGGATGAAAATATCTATACTTAGCCATATTTAACCATCATATCATTCAAAACATTCCCCAATACTCACTCAAACACTTAGACTCTTATTTCACTCCAAATTTCAAGTCCCCAAACTCATCCGGATCTTAAGGTTCTCATTCAAGCTTCAAGTCTCCATTTCTAATCTTCTTGATAAATTTCCTAAATTCAAGGTATGTGGGTTTTAACCATTAGGTCCTTTCACTCATATTGCCCAAGATTTTTTTTTTACCTAAATTGCATGATTTAAAGTTGATTTACTCATGGGTTCTCTATTATAAATTTGACTATGAACTGTGTTGGGGTTTTGTTAAAGTATGACTGTTTAAGCTTGTTTTAAGCTATGAATCTTAGATCTATTCTTGATATTTTTTGAAGGGTTATTGATGTAGATTGTATGATAGTATTATCAAGTATTGGTGGAATGATTTACTTCAAGATTTTTTGCATGATTTCACTCTTTAATTGCATGATTTTACACTAGCATTGCACTCTTACCCAGTGTTTGATAAAATGTTCGGTTATAGTTTCTTAAGGAATTGAAAGCCCAATGCATGCCTTATGATTTGAATGACTATATGATGATGAAATGAATATATGGATATGATATTATCTCTATATTATTGGGAATTGATCAAGCGTCACTTGAGAGGTTGTAGGCCAAGGTAATCATGTTGAGGGGTTTGAACCTCCATCATCTTGCTCCGGAGGTGGTAGGACCGTGCAACCATATTGAGCCATTTTTAGCTTGATCTCTTAGCATGAAAGATGGTAGGCTCGTGCAATCGTGTAGATAACATAACAGGACCTTCAACTTCATTTTTATCAATTGGATATTTCGTTTTTGATGAGAGGTTTATACTTTGATAACCATGTCGAGGGGTTGTACATCATTAACTACATTGAGGGGTTTATATCTCATTCTCCTCTCCAAGGAGGTGGTAGGGCTTGGATATTCACTATTAATGGTCTTTCCTTACATATGTATTATGTTTTATGTAAGCTTGATTTACTTCAAGCATCTTCCATACATGCCATATTTTTATATGCTACTTATTTCCTATGCTTATGCATTTCGATTACATTGCTTATCTCTTGTTGCATTGCATCTTACATACTTCGTATATTCAAATGTACTAATACATACTCTATGCCTACATGATGTTACCATGCAAGGATCGGAGTCCCACTTGATCATCCACCTCCATGTGGCTAGTACAACTTCTCTCAAGCTAGTTGGTGAGTCCTCTATTTCAGGAATAATGTCTGTGTTCTTATGCTATGTATTAAAACTCTCTTTCTTTATTGTATATTTTGACTATGAGAGTGAACCCGGTTATTTGTCTTGGCCCTAGCTAAGTTCCATGGTTAGAGGTGTTGTTGGACAGGTTATGTATATGCTATAAACTTTGACTCTCTCTTGATTCTTAATGTTTATGATATGAAAGATGTCTCTTAGCCTCGGTTATCCCTATTTACTATCTCTTGTTGTAATTTTATTGCTTTCGCGACCAATGATGTGCAATGATGTGCTAAGAGGATTGCTTGGGGTCCTTTTGGGTTCCCCAAGCACCGTGTAATGTCTAGGCCCTAGGCTTGGGTCATGACAAAATTGGTATCAAAGCACTAGTTTGTTAATGGTACTCGGCATCCTGCACACTGCATCAATTAGAGTCTTATTCATGGTTGTGTTAGGCACCATAACTATGAGTAAGAGGTTGTGAGGCATTTTAGGAAATGTTTCGCTTCTTCATATTCTAAGTTGTGATATAGAATTAAAGTAAGGTCTTTGTCCCTAACAATTGTTCTTTGCTTTTCTATTTCATACATAACACAAGAGTAAGGAGAGCCCATACTCTAGAGGAACAACTGACTCATGGTGAGCTCCAAGATGCTCTCACTATGCTAGCACAAGTTGCGACCAATCAAGTCAATCAAGGGGCCCAACACCCTTATCCTCCTATACTATCATCTCAGGTGAGAGATTTCATTAGGATGAACACACCAGTATTCTATGGGTCTAAGGTAGATGAGGACCCTTAAGAGTTCATCTATGAGGTCTACAAGGTATTGGCTATCATGGGTGTTAGATCAGAGGAGAAAGTGGAGTGGACGACCTACAAACTCAAAGGGGAAGCATAAATATGGTTTAATTAATGGAATAAGGAGAAGGGACTCAATAATATAGTGCTATGGAAGGAGTTTAAGGTGGCTTTTCTTAATCGATTTCTTCCCTCTTGATCTTAGGGAAGCCAAATTGGTGGAGTTCGTGAATTTGAGACAAGGGTCTATGAGTATGAGGGAGTATGCCCTCAAGTTCAATCAACTGTCCAAATATGCTCCCCACTTGGTTGCCAACACAAGATCTCACAACCCAAGCCTAAGGCCTAGATATGACATGGCGAATGGAGAATTCGAAGGGACCCTAAACAAGCCTCTTAGCATATCATTACACATAATTGGTCGCGGAAGCAATTAAAAAACATAATGAGAGTAGAAATAAGGTAAAAAGGACTAAAGTGATACTTTCATAACATAAGCATCAAACAAGAGAGTCAAGGCTCAATAAATAACATGTCCAATAATACCTCTACTACATAGATAATAGTAGGGGCCAAGACAAGAAATTGGGCTCACCCTCATAGTCAATATATACACAAAATAAAGATAGTCTTAATACATAGCACGAGATCACAGATATTATCTACGGAATAAAGGACTCACCAACTAGGTTGAGAGAAATTGTACCAGTCACGTAGAAGAGGATGCTCAAGCGGGGTTCCGATTCCTACATAGTGACATTATGTAGGCATAGAGTAGCATTAGTATGTTTGAATGTACTAAGTATGTAGGGTGTAATGCAATAAGTGATAAACACCATAAACAAAATGCATAACTTAGGCAATGAATAAGCATACCAATATGACATGTATGAATAATGCTTCAAGTAACATCATGCTTATATAGAACTTAATACATATGTAAGAAGAGACCATTATAAGTGAATATCCAAGGACTACCACCTCCTTGGAGAGGCAAATGAGTTACAAACCCCTCAATATGGTGGATGAGGTACAAACCTTTCAACATGGTTGATGAGGTACAAACCACTCAACATGTTTATCAAGGTACAAAAACCTTGACATGGTTGTATGGTCCTACCACCTCCCATGTAAGGCGATCGAGGTACAAACCCCTCAATATGGTTGGACGGGCCTACCACCTCTCGAGTGAGGCGATCGAGGTTCAACCCCCTCAATATGGTTACCCAGGCCTATAACCTCCCGAGTGAGGCTTGATCAATTCATAACACTATAGAGATAGTACCATATGCATACATTCCTTTAGTATCATATAGTCATTCAACTCATAAGACATGCATTGGGCCTTTGATTCCTCATGAAATCAAAACCAAACATTTTATCAAATACTTGGGGTTGTGTAGTTCTAGTGTAAAACCATGCAATTCAAGAGTGAAATCATGTTAGAAAATTCAGTGTAAAATCATCAATAGATACTTTCTAACACCCTCAAATAGTATACCTCAACAACCCTTCATCAAACTTCATAATAGATCCTAGATTCATTGATAAAACATGCTAAAACAATCATAATTTCATGAAATCCTAACATAATGTGCAATGAAATTCATAATAAGTAAGACCCACGAATAATTACTCTTGAAATCATGCAATTTAGGTAAAATGGAAGCTTGGTCACCACGAATGAAAGGACCCAATGGTTGAAACCCACATACCTTAGGTTTGGAGAATTCTAGATGAAGATTGGAAATGGAGACTTGAAGCTTGAATGAAAACCCTAAGTTCTGGATGAGTTTCCGAAACTTGAATTTTGAGATAAAACATTGTCTAAGTATTTGAGATAGTATTTGGGAATGTCTTGAATAATACTAAGGTGAAATATGCTAAGTATAAGTATTTTCACGTATAGGAAGTATTAGACCCAAGACCCAAAAGCTTTGGACCCATGTGAAAACTAGCAACATTTTTACACTGCGCCGCGAAAAGATTTGTGGAAATTGATTTTTGGAAAAACGAAATTGCAATTTGTTTGCTCTAAAATTGGGGTTATACCCATTTTTCACTCAATCTGAACCCCTAAACAAGAATATGAAGTCAAATTTTTGATATCACGTATAGATTTTGATATATAAAAATTACAATTCTGGGCATTTTCATGGCATATTTTCGGGCACTTTTTTAGGTCGTTTCATAGGGTATAGAATGAACAAGTTCATGATGGGTGTGTCTGATTTGGTGAGTGAGGAATGCCGATCCGCTATGTTGATTAGTGGCATCGATTTGTCCCATTTGATGACCTATGATGAACAAATGGAGGAAAAAATTGAGGAAGAGGAGTAATAAGGCCAAGAGGGTCAGTTTTGAGGGAAAATTCCAAGGTCAAAAATATGGCTGGTTCTATCATGGTTAAGGGTCTTCTCATGTATTTAATAAGAGGTTTATCAACGATTTCCATGGGCCCTAGGTGTTGGGGGTGTGTTTTCTAATGGTGGGTATCCAATATGTGATAAGGCTCATAGTGGCTCAAGCTTGAGGATACTAATGCTTGTTATGGTTGTGGGAAAGTTGGGCATAAGATAATGGATTGCCCTCAAAAATGCAAGAAGGTTAAAGAGGTTTGTCCATAAGGTGCTAATGCAATTCCTTTATGGAGAGGTGGCCGACAAGATACGCCCCAAGGTATAACCAGTTTTATGCCCTCCAAGGGAGGCAAAGGGTTGAGGAGGTTCCAAATATTGTCCCCAGTATATTAGAAGTCTTTGATTTGGATATGTATGCATTGACTGATTTAGGTTTCAATTTTTCTTTTGTTATCCCCTTTCTTGCCAAAAAAGTTTTATGATAAGCTCGAATTGTTGTGTGAGTTTTATGAGGTCTCTACTCCTATTGGTACATCTATTATTGCTAGAAAGGTGTATGGAAATTTTCCCATTTGTATCTTGCGTGAAATATTGCCTTGTGATCTTGCTCAGTTGGATATGGTCAATTTTGATATCATCTTGAGATGGATTGGTTGCATGCGTACTATGCCTCTATTGACTGTAGAACCTGAAGGGTCAAATTCTTATTTCCAAGTGAACCCATCCTTGTATGAGAGAGTTATGATGTGGTGGTCAAGGGTAGACTCATCTCTTGTATTAAAGCCCGTAAGTTGATCTCTAAGGGGTCTCTCTATCATCTTGTTTAGGTAAGGGATGTGGAATCTAAGGTCCTTCCTATAGAGTCGGTTCTAATTGTAAATGAGTCCCTTGATGTCTTTGTAAATGACCTTCCCTGTGTTCCTCCCAAAAGGGAAATAGATTTTGGTATAGACCTCCTTCCCGATACTCAATCCATTTCTATTTCTCCTTACAGCATGGCCCCGGCATAGTTAAAGGAGTTGATGGAGCAATTGAGGGAGTTGTTGGAGAAAGGTTTTTTTAGGCCTAGCCAATTACCTTGGGATGCACCGGTGTTGTTTGTGAAGAAGAAGGATGGGTCTCTTAGAATGTGTATTGATTACCGAAAACTCTATCGAGTCACCATAAAGAATAAGTATCCTCTTTCAAGCATTGATGATTTATTTGACAATTACAAGGGACTAGTCATGTCTCTAAGATTGATCCTTATTCTGGGTACCATCAAGCAAAGGTGAGGGAGTGTGATATTCCTAAGACGACCTTCCAGACTAGGTATGGGCATTGTGAGTTTGTTGTGATGCCTTTTGGGTTGACTAGTGCACCAACTGTATTCATGGATCTTATGAATAGGGTCTTCAAACCCTACTTTGATTCGTTTGTTGTGGTCTTCATTGATGATATTTTGATCTATTCACATAGTAAGGAGGAGCATATGGGCCTCTTGAGGGTACTGCTACAAAGATTAAGGTAAGAAAAGTTGTATGCCAAGTATGAAAAATATGAATTTTTGTTAAAAGAGGTTGACTTCCTAGGTAATGTGGTGTTGGGGGATAATATTAAGGTGGATCCTTAAAAGACAAATATAATTAGAAATTGGCTTAGACCATTGACCCCATGGGATATGAAGAGCTTCTTGGGTTTAGCGGGTTACTGTCAGAGGTTTATGAATAGGTTCTCTTCTATTGCTTCTCCTATGACCAAGTTGACTCAAAATAAAGCCAATTTTTTGTAGACGGATGAGTGTGAAAAAAGTTTCCAAACATTGAAAGATAAGCTTGTGTCCGCTCCTATATTATCACTATCAGAATGGCTAGAGGGGTGTGTGGTGTATTGTAATGCTGCTAGTATTCGTTTGGGTTGTGTTCTAATGTCAAATGGTAAGGTGATATCCTATGCTTCTAGACAACTCAAAGTGCATGAAAAGAATTATCCTACTCATGATCTTGAACTAGCCACCGTGGTATTTACATTAAAGATTTGGCATCATCAATTATATGGGATGCAAGTTCACATATCATAAGTCTCTAATATATCTCACTCAAACAGATATCAATTTAAGACAAAGATTGTGTCTACAACTTCTTAAGGAATATGATATGAGTGCGCATTATCATCCTAGTAAGCCTAATGTGGTGGCCGATGGTTTAAGTAGCGTGTCCATTGTAGCCTAGCACATGTTGTTAATGGTGGCAAAGGGGTGGCTAGGGAGGTCCATCGGTTGGATAGGTTGGGAGTTAGGTTGGAAGAGGTTGATAATGGTGGTTTTGTTATTGTTGATGGTTCTAAATCTTCATTGGTTGAGGAGGTGAAAGCTAAGCAAGATCTTGACCTCAATTAGTTAGAATTGAAGGCATTGGTAAAAGATAGTAAGGTGCAGGTTTTCTCCCAAGCGGGAATATGGTGTCTTTAGATACCAAGGTAGGTTATATGTGCCTTTTGTTGATGGCTTGAGAGAAAAAATTCTTGTTGAGGTTCATGCTTCTTCCTAATCTATTCACCCGGGTCTACCAAAATGTATCGAGATTTGAGGGATGTGTATTAGTGGGGAGGCATGAAGAGGGACATTGCCAAATTTGTATCCGGTTGACATAGTTCCCAACAAGTCAATACCAAACATCAAAGGCTGGGTGACGTAACCCAAGACATAGAGATTCCTACTTGAAAGCGGGAGGAAATTAACATATATTTTGTGGTTGGGTTACCCAAGACCAGAAAGGGTTTTGATTCCATTTGGGTTGTGGTTGATAATATAACTAAATCAACTCACTTTCTACTAGTTAAGACTACATATAGGGATGAAGATTATGCTAGATTGTACATTCATGAGTTGGTGAGATTGCATGGGGTGCCCTTGTCTATCATATTGCATCGTGGTGCTTAATTTATTACTTCATATTTTTGGAGGTCCTTTCAAAGGGGTCTTCAAGAGTTAAACTTAGTATGACCGTTCGCCCTTAAACGGATGGCCACCCCGAAAGAACTACCCAAACTCTTGAGGATATGCTTAGGGCTTTCATATTGGAGTTGAGAGGCAGTTGGTATGATCATCTTCCATTAACTGAGTTTGCCTATAATAATAGCTATTATTCTAGCATTAGTATGACTCCTTTTGAGGTCCTCTATGGTTAGCGTTGTAGATCACTATTAGATAGTTTGAGCTGTGTAAAGTGACTTTATTGGGATCAAATTTGGTCATGGAGGCTCTTGATAAGGTTAGGATGATTAGATAAAGGTTGAAGATGGCCCAAAGTCGCCCAAAGTCCTATATCGATATGAGGAGAAGGGATTTTGAATTCAAAGTTGGTGATTAGGTCTATTTAAAGGTTTCACCAATGGAGGGTGTGGTTCATTTTGTTAAGAAGGGTAAGTTAATCCCTAGATATATGGGTCCCTATATGGTGATGAAGAGGAATGATACGGTGGCTTATGTGTTGAAGTTGCTTAGTGAAATAATTTTGGTTCATCCAGTGTTTCATATGTTTATGTTGAGGAAGTGTGTGGGTGATTTGACTGATATTGTTCCATTAGATGTTGTGGGTATAGTTGAAGACAACTTGATTTATGAGGAGGTTCTAGTGGAAATATTAGATAGGCAAGTGAAAAGGCTAAAGAACAAGGACGTTGCTTCCTTTACGGTCCTTTGGAGGAATCAACAAGTTAAAAGTGCTACATGTGAGGCCGAGTATGTACAAAATAATAGTAATAAAGACAAAATATCCAAATAAAGTCATAAAAATAGTGGTCAAAAATTGCAAACATCAAAAAGGTGCTCCCGCACCGGCATCTATCTGGTCATGGGTGGCTCTCTTCTCTTGAGTAGTCTAGGTTGTAGTTTTGCTAGATGAGGCAAACCCATGCAATTTCTCTAGCTCCAGAGTTTTGATCTATTCCTTCTCCTCTCTTGATCTTTGTAGGACAAACTCTATAAGCTACTCCTCCTACTCCTCAGTCTCCTTAGAAATCCTTTGTCACTTATGCCCCTCCTCAGCATCTGTCTTCTCTATTGGCCTCTTCCCGAGAGCACACGGTGTATCCTTTGTACTAAATATATCGATCAAATCATAACCAATAGGTGCCTACTCCAGAGCTGTGATCGGGGCTGCTAGTGATGGAAGCAAGTTGGCCTTAAACTTGGCCAACTCCTGCTAAAAAGTAGATGTGTCAGCAGATTAGATCTCATCAGGCTTCTTCTGGACTCTGGCCTCGAAAAAGTCCACCCTGGCATCCGCCATAGAAATCCTCTAATCTATAACTGAAAGGGTGAATGCTTTGGATCTCTCCTCCATTACCTTAATTGTTTGCTAGACCAAAGGTTTGATATGCTATATCAACCGAGCTAGTTGGACCTCTATCTTGGATAACATGCAAACCCCAACCTGAAATGCAATAACAGACATAATAAGGAATTCTACAGAAGGATCCTGATGTGTAGATGGTTCTAGTGCAGGTGCAGCTGTCGAGAACCTGCCTTAGTGTCAGTTGTTGTAGGTAGCTCTGGTGCAGCTGGAGTAGTGGTAGTGTCAGTTAGAGTCGAACCCTCTGTAGATGGCTCCGGAGGAAATGGCTCAGGAATAGAAAGATGTGCTGCTCACTGGAGATCCACTAGATTCTCATCAGTATTGATCAGGATAGAATCCATGGTGTAAAGGGCTCCAACATGTCGATCAAGATGGAGAGAGGCTCGCAACCCGTCTTCCATGCATAGCTTATGGATCAGGAAACGAAAGGGCATAGATGTATTCCTCCAAAGTGTGGACTCATGAATTTGTTCAGCCATCACATAGGGACAATCAATGTCGTGGCCAGCTAAGATGTGGGCTAGTAGGATTGCTTACTCCAAAGTGATAACATTTTCAGTGTATGTGGGTCGAATGGGAGATCAGATGATAGACCACCAAAATTTTATAGGGAAGGAGAGATGAGACTTTACAATGGGCTTAGTGTATATAGTAACCCATGTAGGCTCAGGGTCACCATCTGATATCTGACTAGACACCCATCTTAGGAGATTGGTCCTCAGGTCCATATTCTGCAATCACAGCCCATCTCATCTTATCAGTTTGTCTATCATACTCGACTGTGGACTAGGGTGCTCTGTAAGTAGGCCTCAACTATAATGTATGGATGGTCTCCTCTAAAATGTTCACCCGCTATCTTGAACTAGGACCTCTCTCAATTGGGGCTGATCAATATCTTTCTTTCTCTTGGGAAACCCTTAGAGGATAGTGGTTGTGTATGCTGCATAGAACTCTCGAACTATAAGTAGGGTGTACTTGCCCAGCTTCACTGTTAGCCACCAGAGCTCATACCTGTCTATCTTGACGTCCAATACATAAACATGGCTCAACCCTGAATCAATTAATTGGGTCTCCTCACAGAATGGCCTCATAGGCTTCGCCTGGCCCTTAGGCTCCAACCTTTGCCTGTAGATAGCCTCCATATGCATGATCCCCCATTGGTGTTGCTGAAGATCATCAACAGAAATGGATGGGTTGACCGAGTATGGGGCTGCTCCTCCATCCTAAGGCACCTAATCAGACTTGGACCAATCCAAGATTCCCTCATCAAACTAGGAGGTACTCTCAATATTCATTAGGGTCCTTGCAATCTGAGCTCTAGTTTGAGGCCTCTAAGTCTTAGGGTCAATTCGAACATTTTGCTCCTCATTTTAACCCTCAGAGCGTTTGTTGTCTGAGTCTTAATCCCTTAGCCTCCTGTTGAATGCTCGAATTACCGTATTTTATTCTTCAGAGCCATTGTACTTAAATATTCATTCACAAACCCAAAAATTATCCCCAAGCTACCTAGGCAAATAACAAAAATAGATAAAAGAACAAAAATAAATAACAACAAAGGAAAATACTCAATAAAATAACATTGTACTAGTTGTAGGTTGTAGGTACGAGGCTTAGTTAAGACTCATACTGAAGGCTATTTATCATACTGTGAGCTCGTAGTCCATAGATACCTAGCAATAATTTATACTAAACTCTGGTATGAGGCTCAGTTACAACTTATAGGTGTGACTACCAATCGTAAACTGGGCTTGTAATGATTTTTAGTATGCAAAATAAATCACAAGGCAAGTTCACGAGACCCAACTATAGTTTTTAGTAGACACTAGGACCCATAAGTAGGTCTTATATGGTGAGTGTTAAGGAACCTTGGGTGACTATTATCCCCTATATGGGGAAACTATGACTCGTAGGTCCTCCTACGGGTCATAGAAGGCCCTCGTAGTAAGGAACATCAGGTATCTGAGATGCCTGTAACTTCACCAAACGAACTACAAAAATCATTCTAACACAAACATAAATAACATCGAAGCAAGATTTCAACAATATATTATGCATATACAAATATATCCATCACCTAAGCATGATATTCCAATCAAGACCTAAACAAAAAATGTTCGCAATAACAAACAATCAAACATCAACTCCCAACACATTCAATAATCCTAAAATTGTCAATCCCAGAACATACCACAAAATCACTTGCACACAAACATGAATGTTCATGGAATTTAACATACAAGCACATAAAAAATCACTCAAACCACCATTTTCCACATTATGGGCATATCCAAGACACGAGTTTATACCACCATGACTTAATCAATTAACTGAACATCACACCCTCAGTTTGAACATGTAATAAACAATTCATGGTAAAACATGATCATTACCACCAAGCAACAATGGTAATTTTACAACCATGGTAAAATTCAAAGAATTCTAATCGATAAATACCCAAAATCTCATCCAAATGCATAAATTCTCCCCAAGAATACTCTCAATATTAATTTCAATTACACAATCATTCAAGAAGTTCAAAAGACATTATACCTTGTGTAAGAAATTAGACCAAGAAACATACCTCAGAGGATGAAGTGAAAGATGAACAAAAATAAGAGCAAATGAGGAGTCAGAACCCTAGACACGGTGTCTTCCTAGAAAAGTGATGTGGGCACACCAGAAGTTGGTTAGGAAAGTGATCAAAACAGTGGGGGAAAGTATTAAGGAAATATTATGGGAGTATTAGGGTTTGATTTTGGAGATTTAAGGGTCAAAATGAATTTTGGCCTTTTAAATACCCTACAGGGCTGACATTTTAAAACCATTGGGTCGGGTCTATGAAACCCCGACTACGGTCATAGCTCTGACTATGACCCATAGGTATTGGTCTTGTAGATAACTCAAAACTTAAAAAATATTTCAGAAACATAACTGCGCACTATGAACCCCATTTAAGAGTCGTAGCTTGGACTATGAGTCATAGAGTTGGATCTAGTGATAATACCAACTTTAAATCATCACTGATACCCTCCAAGAGGCATGACTATGAGTCGTAGTGCGCACTTTAACTCGTAGGCCTGGTCGTAGAGGGTTTTCCCACTGCCATTTTCAATAATTTTCTGAACTTGTTCAATATTTGCAAACCTTGATCGCAAAATGCACCATTATCCAAACATACAACTGATTGAACATCTTAAAAAATAAAAACAAACCACAATCAATTCACTACCTAGAAATTCACACAATCAAAATAAACTAAAAATAAGCCAAAAACATGAAAAGTACTTAGGTTGCCTCCCAAGAAACATCTTGTTTAAAGTCATGGCACAACTTAGTCATCTTGAGTACTCAGACTTCCTCAAGACTTGATGATCTCTTATCACCAGCTTCTATACGTCTCCTTCTATTACTTAGCATATGCTCTACTTACATGGAAACAATGTCGAACTCATCATCAAATCATTGAATTTCCAATGCCTATTGGTCCACCTTATAATTCATATTGATGATATCAAACTTAATCTCCCACAACATATCCTCCTGTGTATCAATTTTGTTGATCAGCTTTTCAAACATACTCTCAATCTTAGAAGATCCATCCACAGTACATTACTGATGTGGTAACTTGAACCAAATGTTTTCACTTCTCTTTACTTCATATATAGAGCTTTGCCCAGACAAGCCAGTGTGTGCTACAAGTTGCTCTTGAAGTGCCTAGTATACTTGATAAATATCAAAAAAGTTATCCATGTACTCAGCGACTTCAGTAAATGGCTTCCACAAGAGTGACAAACAATCTCCTCTAAACAAAGCATCTGCCTGAGCTTGTTGTTCAGAATTTAGTGCTCGATAGAAGCTTGCCACTATTTCATCATCTGACAGACCATTATGTTGAATCCTTCCCAAACATTCTTTATAGGTTTCCTGTGTTGCACTTAACGAATCGCCTGAAAGTCGTTGAAAGTTGACAATTTGGTCCTGCAGTTGGTGCTTGTCAGGTCGAACATAGAAATTGGTTAAGAAAATGCTTTACACCTCCGCCTTGTTAGTGTAAACATCTTGGGGAAGGGTAAACCACCATTTTTTCGCATATATTTAACAGTTATTAGAAAAATCTGAAGAGCTACGATATCCAAAGCTGCAAGTCGTGTTCCTATAACCTCTCTACATATTTGTGTCAACTTTTGTAGATAGGAACGATGATTTTCATATAGCTGAACATTGAACAAAACACTTCTTTATAATGATTGAAGTAGATCACTTGTGATGATGAGTTGTTCTCCGGCTATTTTCTTAATGTCTTATTGGATCTTTGTATTTGGCCGAAGCAAGAAGGACACCACCACTGTATTTCTGTACATAAGAAGATAACAAAAACAAAAGTAAAATACAAGAGAATATAAAACTGAACACTTCAATTAACTACTAGTTAAATCAACGCAAAACCTAGCTATATTCCCTGACAACAGCGCAATTAGTTTTGATCTCGCTCAAACAGTACCTCTTAGTTTGAGGATAAAACAATTGTTGTCAAACATAAAACCTAATATTGGTTAGGGTTGAATACCAATGGAATATGACATTTTTCCACATTGATTCACCAATAATCATTTCAAACATCAATCCACTCTATTCTCAATTAAAGGGGGGGTGAAATGACTTATAAGAAACTAAAACTAAACTAACAAAGCAAAGAGATAATCAAATTGGATAGCAACTTAAGAAATTGTGTTTCCCATGATTAACTAAGTCAAATACCTCAGATAACACAACCTAAATTGAGGCATTGCATGCAGGATGATAACTTAGGTTCTTCCAACCTTGGACAAAGGTGAAGGTCAAATTTCACTATGGCGCTTAGAAGACTACCATAATGTGCCAACTAACCTTACCTGTTATCCCAGTCAACCTCTACTTGATTGGGTTTGGTTGATTAGATGAGAATACATCAATCGAATTCTATCACCCATTTCCTTTTCCTATCCATCACCACCTTGATCAGGATTATGAACTAGGTGGAGTTTAATGTTGTCCACCATTGAACAATAAGCAAGACAAAGGAAAATGGATAATATATGCAAATACCTAACTCAAAAGGTTCTAATAATTCGGGTTATTAAGCTAGCTACTCATGGTTCCCGCAACACCCAAGTTGAGGGGGTTTAGCTATTCATAGCTTGGGCAATAATACAAATAATAAACGAAATAAACATATTTGAGAAATCACCTAAAGAAAATGAAGAACAATAAACCACCCTGAGTTTGGATTCATAGGCTTGGAAGATGAATTTGAATTATGAGTGATTCCAATCCCCAAATTGATTCTTCAATATAAAAGCGTAGTTTTCTAATCTAAACCCTGAAGATTCTCTCTACAATTTATTCTATGATATGTGAAATCTGATTCTCATCTACTAAAACCCCTAACTTATACTATTTATACTATTTACAAAAAGGTCCTTAAAATAAATTATAAAATCTGGTCGGCAACAGTTATGGCTCATAGGTAGGACTCATATGGTGACCTATGAGTCATAATCGAGCTTTCATAGTTAGCACTTGGCATTTTTGCTTTAATAGCTATGATCTATACTATAAGTCATTGTCTAGTCTATGACTCATAGTCTAACCTTGCATTTCTTGGTCCAAATTAAATCAACGTTGTTAATCACTATGAGGCCCTCTTCTACGAGTCATAGTGAGGACTAATATCCATAACCGGAGCTTGTATGGCTAAACTTTAACTTCTCAGATTTTGATTTTGGAAGTTGTTAATCTCTACAGTCATCCCCTATGACTCATAGCATGGGCTACAACTCTAGCGGGTCTCGTAGGTCCTTAAATTCAACAAAATTTGCTACTCTTTCCAAGATTAATCCAAGCTATATTTTCTACAAAAATAAATATGAAACACATAGAAAAAATAAAAAGTCGCATTGAGAACATCTAAAATCCCTTGTTTTAGGCACCAAATTTGTTGTATTTGATTGTACATCATAGATGGCTATGAGAATCCTATGATGGTAGGCCCGCAAACAACCCACGGTTCTACACCATAGTGGTGTAGTGGTGTCAACTCAATAGCTATTGTCACCTCATAGCCATATGATTCAGATCGTATTGATTCCACTGATATGCTTCGGCATTGAAGTCTTGTGACTGTGGAGTAATTCCTCAAGAGGAGGCGGATTTTCATTGTTGTCATCCTTATTCTTATTTCAGTTTAGGGCTGCATTTTTCGCATTGTTGGCATAATCTTAGGACATTCTTGTTATGGTTCTCTAGATCTCTAGGTAAAATAGAGTCAACGGTCTGCCTCGACTTCACTAGTTGGGAATACACTACACTTACACCCTAAAAAGAATAAAAAACAACAAAAAATGTAAAATGAGCAAAATAAGGTTTAATATCCTAAATCACTTGAATTAAACAAGTCTAGCCATATTCCCAAACAAGAATGCTGAAATCTTGATGTCGCCCAAGCTACACCTCCTTTTTGAGGATAAAGTGGTTGTTGTAAAGAAATAGAACCTAAACAAGGTTAGAGTTGAACCCCAGGGAATATGATAGACTTTGAAGAATAGAATGATACAATTTAAGTTATTAACTAACTTATCTCCATGAAGAGGGGGGGTTGCAATAACAAGTAGAGAAGTAATCTTAACCAATACAATAGTTTAACCAATATGGAGAGAAACTAGGGTATTATGTTCCCTGTGATTCTATAACTTAATATCATCGGATAGCCTAATTCTTTTCAAGTATGTAACATGATGCACGGTAAGTTAACTTCACCAAACCGTTTAGCCTAGGTGAGAGACAAATTTCACTATGTGACTTGGCCCATCTCTATAGTGTGACATTACTAACCCTTATCTATCATCCCAGTGCAATATTCCCTTAGCCCAGTTCATTTTATTAGATGAGAACATATCAATTAAATCCTAATAATTAATCTCTTTTTCTATTCATTACTACCTTGGTTCAGCCAATAATACTATGCAGGTTCTCACATTGCCCACCACTAGAATATATCCAAAACGAAGAGAGTTAATTAATACATACATGCATACTTTTCAAGAATTATGAATTATCTGATTTTAATTTATTAGTTCTTCATAGTTCTCACAACCCTAGTTGTGAATTTAGCAACTCATGATTTGTGTAAATGCAAGTATTATGAAGTTGAATAACGCAATAGAGCATTTGCAATTATATTAAGAACAAGTAAATTCAAGCTTCAATGAAAGTCACAAGATTGTAATTTGAAAATCAAATCAAAGTATACAAATGTTTCTCAAAGCTCTTCATTGTTTTCTCTACTATCTCTCATTATTTTTCTACTAACTGTTTGAACTCTCATAGAAAAATAACCTACAAACCTTTTTATAACGTTAAAATACAAGTCCTAACAAAATATGATAACTGGGTCATCACGTCTTACGAGTTATTTTATGGGTCGTATAGTGATTTACTACCCATATTCAGACTTTCGTACTTTATTTTTGCAAAATTGGACTTGACTTCAATGATAGCCCTCTATGTCCTGTAAAGGGTTCTACAACCCTTAGGGGGTTTTGTCTAACGAAACTTCAGAAATTCATCCTTCTCTAATCCTTAGGGTACAAGACATGAATTACGACTTGTAAAATATTTCACAACCCATCTACATGTTCGTAGACGAAACTTCAGAAATCTACCCCTCACTGGAATTATACACGAAGCCTCTTCCACAGACCATAGAATACTCTACAACTTGTAGAAGGTCTCGTAAATCCTCAAACTCAGCAACCTTTTGCATATTTTTCCCCAAAAACAATACCAACCCTGCAACCATGCAAATCAAACACAAAATCACTTAAAACCCACGAACATCACATTGAGAACACACAAAATTTTAAGTTTTAAGAATCCAAACTACAGTATTTTGACAACAAATCAATCATAAGTCTAAAGATGCCCATTTGTAGATCAACAATGTTGCTTTACTCTCCTTCTTCACATGCTTGCCCAAGCCATATATGAACTTTCTCATTCTGGATCGTATGCTAGGGACCATCTCTAAAGCAAACCTGGATAGTTGAATTAATTGAGGACATATTCTTTGATAGTTAATCCCTCCTATTTAAGTTCATAAACTCCTCAATCTTTGCCTGCTTCAACTTTCAAGGATACAAATAATCAGGGAAGGCATTCTCAAAGTCATCCCACACAACAATCTCAACATCCTCACCACCCTTCTCCCATTAGTGGCACCAGACATTTGCCACATCCTTAAGTTGATAGGAAGCAAGTTCTAATCCTTCAGTCTTAGTCGTATGAATGACTTTTAACATTTTTCATATTTCATTAGTAAACTTCTGACAATCTACTCAAAGTTAGACAATGTGAAGAACAGTACGTTCATCCTCATTAAATTCCTAATTCTTTCGATAGAAGTTGGCTCTTGGGAGCTAGAGCTAGGAGCTTGTGAACTTCAATTACCACTATGGGTGGCTACAAATTGGGAGAGCGTCATGATCGCTCTTTCAAAATCAGCCTTTAAGGTAGAAGCAAGTTAAGCAATAAGTGTTTGAGGAGCTACAATGGCTTTAGCAAGTTAACCTCATTCTCATTCTTGTCTAAGAAGGCATCCCTAGTATGGGACTATTGGTGATGGAAATTAAAACATCTCTTTGGGTGGCGATAGGAAGCATAATTTGCAAATGCATAAATATGAGTTAAATAAGAACTTTTATAGAGTTAAACCTTATGAAATGAATTTAGAGTAAACAGAAGTCAGACAATTCCTAATATCCTATAGTCTCTTGATTATATGTGTTGTGCAAAACACACCCATAAGCAAGATTCTACTAGACACGACTTCACAGACACTTTAGGGCTCTCGAACTATATACTCTGATAGCAAGTTTTCACACCATGGGAAGGTATCTGAGATGTAATTAGCATGCAAAACCATTACTTATTTCCAAGTGAACTACTTGGCCTGAGCACATCATCAATCTTGCAACGGAAGATTAAATTTAGAAGTATAAGGAACTGAGTAGGCTAATCAGTCAACAGTAAGAGAAATAATGATTTAAACTAATAATCTAGTTCCAAATAATTCCACTAACATAGGAATAATGTGACATAGGATAAGTCAAGTAAACAAGAACATCAAAACAATCCATCTCTATCTATGAAACCTCTTACTCTAACATCTGGATGGTTCTAATGACAGGTCAAGAGCTACCTTTAGGAAAAGGAATACTCTAAAAAGCAGTAAATACATAATAGAAAATAAAACGCCTTCTTCATCTAGAAAGTCTCAACACTATTAGAAAACAAAATAGATCTCAACGGAGCACCTAATGACAATCTCTAGAACTTGCATGTTATTACATAGAATGTTCTATAGGTAAAATAGTTGGGAAACTATAAAATCAATATGTACTTAACTCAAAAAGATAAGGAAACTCAGTTAATATTGCAAAAGACTCAAGAGCATATAATGCAATCCATTCACATTAAGTACTAGGACATCCTAAGTCGAGAGCCCATCTAACCGACAACCATCTCTTATGAGTTGGTAATGATATAATGAAGTGATGACAATTACATAGCTATCTAATATATTGCTAGGGTAAAGGAAATCCCATTAGTGTATCCACAATCAAATAACATCAAGTCTTTTTTCAGGACAATAGGGAAATATCCAATTTTACGATTCAATCCTCTACTACGATGGATACATAGTTATTGAATTTGATTTTTTATTTACTCTCACTCAATTCAATGCCCAATACTCTTCCTAAGACTTAAAATGCTCATAAGACTTCAATTGAATCTCTTCGATTAATTCATTTAATTGGTCTCATTAGACACTTATCAAAATCAATTCATCATATCGACCATCAACTCTTTTGTTAGGAACATTTTATTAGAAACAATTCATGACTCATCAAGACTCTATATCATCCATCCTTCAAACTCAAGATATTCTAGTAGAAAAATAGAGTTAAGAAATTTTTAATTCTTATGGACTCTTTGAGGCTCAAAATATACTCAACTATACCCATTCAAGTCTTGTATATAATAAATCCAACAATTCAAACCAGGTTTCATGTAAAATAATATAATCATCTATTACACCTATTTAATTCATAAAAACTATCATTCATGCAAGACTATGTAGAAGTATTCTAGAATTTAAGAAACAAATCTTACGAAAATATTCATGGAAGACTCAAATCATTCATAATTCTAGAATTAATCCTATCGATTGGGCATATGGAAGAATGTAATCTATGTTTTAGTTAGCCACACACACCTAGAAGATTTGAATTCTTCAATAGCTTGGAAGAGCTCACTACATTCTCTTGAAACCTAGATTTTTCTTCCCTTGAAATCTTTCTCTAAGTCTAAGAATGTGTTTTAGTGTAAAAAGGTTGAATAGTATTGTTTAGGGACTTCATTATGTGTAGAATCGTCAAGTTTAAGCTTTGAAAAGCTAGAAAAAGATCAAAATGACACTTTTTAAAATACTGCACATGTCATCTATGGGTTAATATATGATTCGTAGAAGCTTCTAAGGACCATAGAAACTCACTTATAAAAATTGGGGTGGATTTTAAGGTCTTGGAGTCCATTCTACGAGCCCAAACTAAAATTTGTAGAAGCTTATATGACTTGTAATTGGGTCTATAAAATTTTGTACTCAAAAGCCGACTCGAAGGGTCGTCAACCCATATACGACCCATAATTAAGTGTCGTAGGTGATGACCCAAAAAACTCTAGCCTCATCGTCTTTACTAAAATGTATAAAGATTTTTACTCCGAACTCTATTTGACCCAATCTTGGTGTAATTTGATAGGTTGTGGGACACATAACTCTTTATATTTTAGGATATATGTATATGTATGTAAGTATATATATGTATATGTATATTTGGCACAAATCGTGTTTGTTCTTAAAAATAAAAAGTTAGAGAAGGATCAATTAGTCAAAATAAATTTCTAGATTCAAAGATTTATTGATATCAAGTACGTAAAAAGAACCAAATTCTTGTTGGCGATTATTTATGATCAAAAACTGAAATTATGAAAAATCCTTTGTCTTATTTATACTCTTCTTCAAGATATACATAATATGTGGTATAAGGGATTCCCAGCATCTCATAGAAAAAGAGTATGTAATGTAGATTTTGAAGAAGAGTATTTGACGTTCATTTATTTCATTTTATTTTTTTTTAAATTGAAGTAGTGTGACTATGTTACTATTGCCATATTTCACTTATATATATTGGAAAATATCTTTCTCTCTCTTCCATGACTTTCTCTCTCTTACTATTTCGTCGTCGTTTCTCTTCATCGCTGTGACGACGGCTGACATCTTGTCGGATAGCAAAGTTGATGACGACCTTCTCTGCCGCGATAAACTTATTTTTTTGGAGAGAAACACAGAGAAAATCAGTGTTTTCTATGACCTAGTGCTAGGGTTTTCTAGCGTAAGGTTGTTGACAGTTCTATCGATATCCTTTTGGCAGACTTTGTTCAGATACGACTAACACAAGTAATCCTCAATGTTTTTCGACGGCTTCCACAGACAGTCAGATCCCGTCCAGAAAAAAGAAAACTCCGGCCATCATTTTTCAACTCTGGTTCTATCGTTCCTCCCTTCTTTCTACTTTTTGACTTTTCAGATATTATTTTTTTATCTTATTTTTTTGGATACCACTTCTTGATCAGCCATGACTCTTCTGGATATATTTTGTTGTCCGTTTTGGTCTCTGGTGTTGTGTCATTGATTCTCTATTCAATAACAAAGAATAAATTTTATTCAACTGTTGGTTATTGTTGTTGTATATTTTATTGTGGTTGTATATTGTTGTATATTATTGCTATATATTGTTGTACATTGCTATATATTATTGTGCATTGTTGTATATAGTGTTATCTTTTTGTTGTATATTGTTGTATATAGTATATGTTATTGCATATTATTGTATACTATTGCTGTATAATGTTGTATATTGTTGTTGATAGTTTTTGTTGTTGTTTATTATTTTACGTGTGTATTAGGTAGATTGTATTTTTTGGTTCTTTATAGTTTAGAGAGTTAGTAGTTCTTAGTTTAGTGGCATTAGGATTTCATGTCGACTAGGGTAATGTCATCAGTTGGGGTAGAGGTTTAGAGGTAAGGGTGGGAAGAAGGACATAGGTTTATTCAAGTTAAGGGTCGGATCGTGGAATATAGGATCACTTATAGGGAAATCCATTGAGCTAGTGAAGGGTCTTAAGAGGAGACATATTAATATTACGTGTGTTCAAGAGACCTAGTGTGTAGGTACTCAGGCTCGGGGCATAGATGGATATAAGTTATGGTACTTGGGTGGTTCTAGAGATAGAAATGGTACGGGTATCCTAGTAGGCGAGGATCTTAGGGATTATGTCATTGATGTTAGAAAGGTTAATGTTAGGATGACATTTATCAAACTCGTGGTTGGTAAGCATGTGGTGAACATCGCTAGTTTGTATACGCCTCAAGTAGGCCTAGATGAGGAAGTCAAAAGGATATTTTGGTAAGATCTAGCTAAGGTTGTGCGAGGCATCACAGAGACAGAAAAAATCTTCATTAGGGGTGATTGACTTTAATGGGCATATCTGGGTAATCACTAGCCGATTTGAAGAAGTTCATGAAGGCTTTGGGTTTGGGGAGAGGAATGGAGGTGGGCCATCTCTCTTGGATTTTTCCAAAGCCTTTGACTTAGTTATTCCTACTCATGTTTTCCAAAGAGGGAAAATCACTTGCAACCTTTTGTAGTATGGTAGCTAAGACGCAGATAGATTACTTACTTCTCCGAAAAGGCGATAGAAGTCTATGTAAGAATTACAAGGTTATTTCGAGTGAAAATATTTCCACTCAATATAGCTTTTAGTGATAGATTTGGAGATTAAGAGAGAAAAGAAGAAGAAGGTTACTTATGCCTAACCCAGGATTAGATAGGGATGCTTTACTCCTGCCCATTCTCGAGAGATGGAAGAAAAGTTGAGAAACTTCGAGGCTTAGAGTAGTGGCAGAAATATGAACAGTATATGGGACAGTACTGTTGGTTGCATTAGAAAGGTAGATATCAAGGTACTAGGGTTTTTGAGAGGGATCTTTGGTGGACATCAGGGTTATTGGTGGTGGAATGATGATGTTCAGGGCAAAGTTAAAGATAAGAAGGTTGCATACACAAAGTGGTTGGAGTGTTGGGATGAAGATGAAAAGCGAATACTTAAGGAGATTTATAAGAAGAATAAGTCAGAAGCAAATATGGCGGTGTCGAGTGCTAAGACAGTATCATTTGAGCGCCTATGTGAGGAGCTAAGTGATAGATTTGAGACAAGAGATTGTATAGTCTAGCTCGTTAAAGAGAGAGAAAGGAAAGCTTGTGTCTAGAACCACGTAAAGTGCATTAAGGATGAGAAGGGATGAGGTGTTGTTGGATGACACTTCCATTAAACTAACATTGCAAGCTTACTTTATAAACTCTTAAATGAAAAAGGAGATAGAGATATTGAGCTGGGTGGGTTGGCAGACTCCGAAGGTCATCAAGATTTTGGTTATTGCAGGCAGCTCATAGAAGGACTGTTAGTAGGATAAAGAGAGGAAGGGCGATTGGACCTGATGAGATTCTGGTATATTTTTGGAAAAGCATGGTCAGGGATGGTATAAAGTGGTTCACTAGACCATTCAATGCTATTATGAAGACTTTGAAGATGCCTAATGAATGGAGAAGGAGTACAATGTTTCCATTATACAAGAACAAAGGGGATATTCAAAATTGTAACAATTATAGGAGCATCAAGTTGCTAAGTCACATGCTGAAGATCTGGGAGAGAGTGATGGAGATGAGGGTTAGAAGAGTAGCTTTTATTTTAGTGAATCAGTTTGGATTCGTGTCGGGGCGGTTAACTATTGAAGGAATTCATCTTATTCGGAGATTAGTGAAAAAATATAGAGAAATAAAAATGGACCTTCATATGGTGTTCATTAATCTCAAGATGGCCTATGACAAGGTTCTAAAGGATGACCTATAGAGGTTTCTAGACGTGAAAGGTGTCCCAATGGGATATATCAGGGCAATCAAGGATATGCACGATAGAGCCAAAATTCATGTAAGAACAGTAGGAGGAGACTTAGAGTATTCTCCTATTGAGATAGGAATTCATTAAGGATTTGTGTTGAGCCCTATCCTATTTGCCTTGGTGATAGACGAGCTGACACGATCTATCTAAGGGTAGGTTCCAAGCTATATGCTATTTTCAGATGACATAATCTTGATCACTGAGACTCAGACTAAAATCAATGATAGGTTGGAGGCTTGAAGATACGCCTTGGAGTCCAAAGGATTGAAACTTAGTAGGACCAAAATAGAATACTTAGAGTGCAAATTCAGCGTTGCGAGGGATGAAGTAGATAGTTATGTGAGGCCTGCTACTTAACCTATCCCCAAGAAGGAAAACTTTAAGTATCTAGGTTCCATCATCTAAAATAGTGGCGATATCGATGATGATGTCACATATCATATTTGGGTAGCATGGACTAAATGGAGGCTTGCCTCGGGAGTATTGTGTGACAAGAATATACCACCTAAACTTAAAGGTAAGTTTTACAGAATGGTGGTTAGACCATCTCTGTTGTATGGGGTGGAGTTTTGGCCATTAAAAGACGAATATGTTCAGAAGATATATGTCGTAGAGATGAGGATGTTAAGATGGATGTGTGGTAACACCAGGAGTGACAAGATTAGGAATAAGACCATTAGAGGTGGCCCCTATGGCTGATAAGATGAGATAAACGAGACTGTAATAGTTACGACATGTGCAGAAAAGGAGTATTGATACACTTATTAGGAGGAGTGAGAGGTTGGTTTTGGGAAACATATAGAGGGGTAGAGGCAGACCGAAGAAGTATTGGGGGAAGTGATCAGACAAAATTTGGCAAAACTTGATCTCACTGAGGAATGACCTTAGATAGAAAAGAGTGAAGGTTGCGAATTAGAGTAGTAGGCTAATTGGTTGGTAGGGTTAGTTGGATATATGGCCTTGGGGTATAGTACGGTAGTAGGAGTAGATATGTTTTATATCATGTGTTGTCATTATTAGTCGAATGTATGTTAAGTTTATCATATTTACATATTGTTATGTGCTTTCTGTTATTAGTCGCTCTTTCTACTCCCTGTCCTTTTCTTTTTGTCATATCTAGTTTATTCTACTTATGGGTATTTAAGACAAGGGTTTTCAAGAAGGTAGTGGTAAGGTCTGCGTACATTCTACCCTCCCCAAAGCCCACGTGTGGGATTCCACTGGGTATATTGCTATTATTGTTGTTGTTGTTGTTATTGTTGTGTGTGAATATATATATATATATATATATATATATATATATATATATATATATATATATAACTTATCAGTCATTAGGTTACCTAACTTTTATACAATCACCTATCAAAATTCATTCAGTAAGGTAGCTTTAACTTAACTTCGCATTTAAGGGTTCTTGTGACCTTAACTTATCTCCAAATCTAATTCCACACTATAGGATTTAATTTAAACCTATGTTCAATTAAGAATCATTTTGTATAATCTTATGCACATATAATAGATGGCTGAATCTTAGCTTAGAAAAATATACAGAATGATACATGTCTTATCTTCAGTTAGACGAGGGAGAGGGGAAGTAGTGATAAGTGGATTACGGGTTCTCCTAAATTTGGATTTTTAACTTAGAGCATATTGTTGTTGATTGGGAAGTCCATATATCTAGTGAAGATTCTGAAGAAGAGAAAGATAAATATTACTTTTATCTAGGAGACAAGATGAATAGGTAGGTACCAAGATACAAAGTGTGGATGGGTTTAATTTGTGGTATTTAGTAGACTCAAGGGATAAAAACTACTAGTTATTTATTAATTATATCTTGAATTTTTTTCTTTGTATATTTTCTGAAATTCGTAATCTCTATTGGTTTAGGAAAGCCTTGTCCTAAAAGATTTGGAAAAGGAATATATTGTCCTTTAAGGACCGAGAAACCTTTTCCTTATAGGTTTGGAACTAATTAGGATCTATATATAAGGTATGTAGTTGAGGATCCTAAAACATTGTAAAATTCTTCTTTTTATTTCATAGTGAAAAACTCTCTTTTCTTTAGCTAAGGGCATTAAACCTAGCCAAACCTCATTATTCTTGTGTTATTTTTCTTATTTCTGATTGTTTGCTAGTTAATCTATGCTATTTTCATAACCATTGGTATTAGATCTTGGTTCATCATTAGGTACATAATCAAGGGTTGAAATTCTCCATCATCTTTAACAAAGTATAAAACTTAGAAATTCAATAATGGTCGAATTTTAGTCTATAGATGATTAGAATGAGATAGTCCTTGATGTTACAAGGTTTATGGAAGGGAATTTAGTAGAATTCTCCAAAAGAGTTGAAAGAACAAAAATGAGTAGATCTGAAGAAGAGGATTTTGAGTATGATATCCATGAGCGTTATAGATAGCTCCTTCGAAAATTGTTGAAGAGAAATTTATAGCAACAACATGAAAGAAGTTAGAAGATTTGTATTTTAAGAATTCACTAACAAACCACCTCTATTTGAAAAAAAGAATATATAGTCATTGTATAAATGAAAGTATTTTTAGTGATGTTCATGCTCCCATAAGAAAGCTATTGCTGTCAGCAATTAATCTAACTTAAGTTTAGAGTCAAATCCACAGGGAATACAGGGCTTGACTACAAGAATTCACTATCAATCATTTCTAGTATTTATGACTCAAATCTCTAAATGGAGGGTTTTGTGATTAAAAACACAAAAGTAAAAGTGCCCACTATGCTATTATGTGGAGGAAAACTCAAATTTAGGGATAACTTAGGAATTGTGTTCCCTATGTTTCATTGACTCAATTACCCTTAGAAACCATGACTATAATTAGTAATCTACATGCAGGACAATAGCTTAGGTTCTTTTATCTCTTTTGTGAAGGTAAAGGTTGAATTTCACCGTGGTGCATGGTCGGTAACTATGATGTGCCAACTAACCATTACCCTTGTCCCAGTCAACATCGCCTTGGTCAAGTTCAGTTGATCAGACGAGAACACATCAATCAGATCTTGTCATTTACTTCCCTTTTCCTATTAGTCACTACCTTGGTTAGGATCGTGATAGTAGGTGGGATTTGGTGTTGGCCACTACCAAACAACAACCAAGAAAGAAGGGAAATAAACAATACATGCAAAACCTTAATCAAAGAAATGCAATTAATCTAGGTTATCTCAAGTCAACTACCCATGGTTCTCACAACCCTAAGTTGTGGGTGCTTAGCTACTCATGGCTAAGGAAAAACTAACAAGAATGCAATTACAAAACATAGTTGAGAATTTTACCATAAGCAATGAAGATAGATAAATCACAAGTTGCAAACCACCAGATTGATGGATCGAGAATGAATATAATGTAAGATCTGCAATCCCCGAAAGTGGGTTTTCCAATAGAAAATAAGAATATACTCTAAAACCCTAAAATAGTCTAGAGAGAATATTCAATGTCTCAAATCTAGAATTTCCCTCAAAATAAACCATAACATAATGTATTTATAGTGTTTACAAACATAACCCTAAAAATTACACAGAAAAGACAGTTGGCAGTAAGTATGTCTCACAGGTACGACTCGTATCAGGCACATTGTATTTTGGACTTGATTGTTATGACCTAATGGTTCGAGTCATTGCTTGGGCTATGACTCATATGCTTCTTTTGTATTTTAGGATTTCAGTTTTTGGCCCAAAATCTTTGCTCTCTATTTCTTGCTACGGTCCCCCTATATGAGTAGTAGTGAGACCTACAACTCGTAGAGTGGCCTCGTAGGGCTGACCTTCACTTAGTAGATTTTTTACTTTTGCTCTCAGTTTCATGTTATGAGATCACCCTATAACTCATAGCTTAGGCTATGGCTCATAGGAAGGCTCGTATGTCCTGCACTTCAACAAAATCTGGAATTTTCTCCCAAATCGTGCCAACCTAACTTTGCTGCAATACCAGCACAAAAACACATAAAAACCATAAAAAATCACATTATGAACTCATAAACTCTCTTGTTTTAGGCATCAAATGTACTGCATTTTGACATTACATCAGCACCCTCAACTTAGAGCTGTTGCTTTTCCACAAGCGAAGACTCAATCTAAGCAGAAAATGAGAAACACATAGTAGTTATACCAATGAATATACATCATTTACTCTAATTCAATAACCCAACTTTCATTTTCAATCCAGATTGCAAATCTACTAAGCAAAACAAAAACATAAGGATATATCTAGCAACCCAACAATGATAAGCTAAGGAGCATCAACCATCCACAATCACTGGGTTAGTCATATGCTAATAAAGCAGTGCAAATGGACTCACAGAAGAGAAGTCCCTCTTACTCACTAAAAAAATATTTAGAATTCAAGGACTGAGCAAGCATTCTCACTCTCACAAATGAAATTCATGCAAAATGACTAGTACCATAGGCTTTCCTCTATACTCAATTTCCAGATTGGTGACAAAAAGGATTTGGACTACTTTAGGACTTAACGGCTTGTAACATAGGATCATGGGCGTTGGTATGACATTTTAGGCAGGTAGTGACTCGAAGCTATCCTTGAACCATGTTTACCTACACTTCTTCCTTCATGACCCAACCATTTTCACTAAATCCACCCTTAATCTCCTACTTCAAGCTTTTCTCAGGTGCTTTCTTTGTCTTTTTCAGCTGTGCCTTATTTTTAACTCATTTTTGCAAATTCCTTCAATCCAAGATACTTTTCTTTTCTTTTTTCTCACTCGGCTCATGGGTTTTTTCATTTCTTTCTTTATTTTCCAACTAAGCACCTCATTTTCATTACTTTACCACAATAAAGACCACCCTCAACTTAGGCTTTTAGCCTGAGATGAAGTACACAATATCTATCCCCCAAACTAGGGCCACCATCTGTAGCCACCCTCAACTTAGACTTTCAGCCTCAATCAATGTTCACATGTTCAAGGATAGACCAGTGCCAATCTCAAGGTATTTCATAACAAAGCTAAGCTAGCTAGGTGTCAAGAAAGAATAAGTGCATGAGAGACTCAACCATTTTGAACAAGGGGTTTACAAACACATTTGGTTGGTCATTTAGGCAAAAGTGGGCTCACTAGAAGAATAAAGGCCTAAAATCCCTTCCCAATCAACCACACCAAACCAATCTTAGAGTAATAAGGCAAGTTTTGAGTCCATACATGATGCATGTACGCGAAAAAATAAGCCTACAACACACATAGCATTGCACACACAATCAAGTATACACTCACAGGTCATGCTTCAAGGCTCAACTTACCTTTTCATTATCAGAACGAATATCACCAGATAATCAATATGCATGATTGCATCACTAACCAACAGTCTTAAAAATTTTGAGGGTACCGAATTTTCATAAAAATTTTGAAAACACATTTAAAGACTATGTATATGCCAAAAGATAATACAATTATGTATCTACCAATTATCTACACTACCTAGACATGTCAGTTTAATCTAAATTAAAACTACCACAAGGAAAAAGAAACACAACAAGAAAAACTTGGGAGCAAAAATAGGGAAAGTTATGGACTCGAGGTTACTCAGACTTCACCTTAATCCAGAACTTCTAATACCCCACCAAAATAGAATACTTTGTCCTCTAAGTAAAGATATATACTAAAACCAAATGACAAAGACATATATATATATATATATATATACACACACACACACACACATTAAAAACCAACATTTCAAAACTAAAAATCCAAAACAAAAATAAAAACAACATCCAACATAGAACATGTAAAAATATCCAAAACCAACATAATGAAAACATTATCTAACAAAAGAACAAAGTATCCATGAGTAGAAGTAAGGGTAAGGGTCAAAAATCAAACATTATGATGTCTCAAGCAACGACATCTGTCTGGTCGGCAGGATCCTGGGCCTTGGACTGCTCAGTAGTCTGTGCTGCAAATGTAAGTAACTTACCCTTTCTATCTATTATCTGCTGCGCCTGATCTCTTTATATAGCTACCATAATTAGTGACTCCTTTACCACCTCCTCTAGTATTGGATCCTCCTCTAGTGCTGCTGGGTCATCATATCTAGGCCTCTTCTAGCTTAACTCTGGGTTATCAATCTCGAGTGGCTTCTTTCTGTGGGAATGAGGGTGGTCAGCAAGCCAGTCAAACACCTCATCACCAGTCAGTGCCACATTCGGGCCTGCAATAGGGGCTGCTAACATCTGTACTAAGTTGACCTTAAACTTGGCCAACTCCTCTATCATTGCGCTCGTGTTAGTAGGTTGAGCACCCTCAGGACTCCTCTGGACTCTCTCTTCAAATACATCTACTCGGGCATCCACCGCTTTAACCCTCTCATCTACCAAATCGTGGGTGAATGCCTTTGCCCTCTCCTCTGAGTCTTGTACGATCTGATGGACCTATGGTCTAACCTAGGCTGCTAAAGTCTTTACCTTGAACTCCGTTGTAGTTGTCCACCGTACCAGTGCCTGAAAAACAATAGTATAAATAAAAGAATGAACCTGCATAGAAGATGACGCTGGTGCGGGAGTACTGAAGGACAATGTCGACTAAATCTCAATAACTTGGGAAGGCTCTACAATAGCTGGAGTAGCACCAGTGGTGGCTGGAGTTAGCCTCTGAGTCTGAGGCTCAATTGAGAATAGATCTGGATGGCCGGAGAAGCTCTTCGTAGTAGGGCCATTGAGTTCTCATTAACCTTGATCAGTCTAGGATCCAAATAGAGAGAAATATGTACCTCGACTGTATTGCATAATCTATCTATCAGGATAGGAAAATGTAATACAATCTAGGTACGAATTGTTGACTTGTGAATGTGTTCCACAATGATAGGAGCCTAGTAAATCTCATAGCCAGCCATAATGCTAGCTAACAACACAACTCTCTCCAATGTGATCACATTATCCATAAATATGGGTCTGACTCGCCAACAGACAATGGACCACCAAATCTTTGCTCAAAAGGAAAGGTGGGACTTCACAATAGGATCAGTGTGATTAGTGACCTACGTGGGCTTAGCACTAGCCTCACATATTTGACTTGCTATCCACTTGAGGAGCTCTGTTTTCAAACCAACATCCTTCTCATTGACTACCTTCCTCATCTTCGCAATCCACTTATCATATTCAGTAGTAGAGTGGGGTGCACTATAGTTTTGCCTAAACTGGACCATTCTAGTTGTCTCTTCTAAAATGTCAACAATATCACCCAGTACTAAAATGTCACGCAACCATGGTAGTTCAATTACCTTCTTATTTCTGGGAAGGTCCTTGTGGCTGCTAGCGTTGTAAGAAGTAGAGAACTCCCAGACTAAATATGGGGCGTACTTTCCCAAATTTTGTGAAAGCCACCCTAAACTGTGGAGATTAATCTCTGCCTCCAAGTTTGGCTCACTGCTTAACCTGAGTCTTTGAGCCTCGATTCCTCATGAAATTACTGGTCTGGCTTCCCTTGGCCTTTCAGTTCCATCCCCTAATCAGAAATCTCCTTCATGCCTGGTATACACCATCTCGTATGTTGGGGATCTATGGATGTAATAGTATAACTAGGGTCAGTCGGCTATTAAGGTGCAGTCTCCTCAGGCTGGGCCTATGATACTTCAATAGAGTCTGCCTCAGAAAGCGATAGTCCATCCTACGACCCTTCTTCATTACCCTCCTCTTTAGACTGGGGGGGACTAGTGACTTCCATAAGTGTTAGAGCAGTGCGGGGTCATGTCTGAGGCACATTTTTGGGGGGTATCATAGGCCCAGCCTATGATACCTGGACTATGATAACTGGACTCTGTGGACTGCGACAGATTCCTCAGATTGCTCATTCCTCAATGGGTCATCCCTCAATTATCGGCCCAAAAGTTTAGCAACTTCTTTTCTGGCCTTGGGAGCTATACATCATGAGCACCATAGTGTTTGAAACAGATAAAAACTGCAAAGACAAATTAACAATAGTAACTAAAACACTAAAAGAAATCAAACACAATGCACTGATTCAGCTATCAATTTGCAGGTTTGAGGCACAGGTATGATTCATAGAGAGACCTACAAGTCATACAATAGCCTCGTAATGTTGCGATACCTAAAAGATGACATTCTGGTCACAGAAACAAGCCTCAAGTATGACTCATAGGATAACATCTGAGTTGTATTCTAGGCTCGTAGTCAGTAATAAATTATAACTTAAAATAAGGTAGATCCTACGAGTCCCTTACTACGATTCGTAGTCGGCACTATGAGATGTAAGTGGGTATCATATGGTAAGTGTTAAGGAACCTCAGGTGATTGTTCCCTCTTATGAGAGGCCACTACGACCCGTAAAGTGACCTACTACTCATAGTGGGTCCTAGTTGAAGAAAATAAAACCCACCTGTGGTGCTTACAACCTTCCTACAAGGACCCAGGATCACGCAAAACAAAACTTAAAACGTCTCAAAGCAACATGAAATAATAAACACACAAGCAGCCTTAAACCTTACAATATAACAAGATTCCCCAATTTAAATCCTAAGTTACCCCATAATACTAATCTCCAAACTCATTCACAACCACACCCATTCAACTCAAGGAAAATCAAGGAGATTTTAAAGATAAGTACACACAAGAGTATCACGTTAAGACACATGCCAAAAACCCAAAACTCAAAGCCTACATGTTTTTAGCAGTTAGAAAATTAGATTCATGCATTACACTCATATATTCCATATATCATCATAACACTTCACCAACAAAAATGATTACACCATTCACAATTAAACAAAAGAATTTAGATTGACACATCCCAATTTCTCACACGTATAAGATCATTTTCTCATGGGTATATTCAAAATCCTCACTAGACACACAATCATATATTCCCTACATAACAATCATAACATGAGAGTGTTGTAATCAAACAAGGGACTTACCACTTGAGAGAGTGAAGAACTAGAAAAATGCAATGAGAAATCAAAAAAGAGGGCCAAAAAAACCTAGTGAGTTGGTGCCAGAAAATCTCACCAAAAAAATGACTTGGATAGCTGTGACAGTGATCGAAATAGTAAATGGAGGAAAGGCGTCTGATGAATTTTAATCGTCTTAGGGCAAAGGAAATGAAGTTAGGGGTCAAAATGAATTTTGACCCTTTTTTATATGAAAACAGATTACCTTTTAAAATTTTGCAGACCGGGTCTATGAAACCTCAACTACGAGTCATAGCGTGTCCTATGACTCATAGGTCCAGGTCTCGTAGTAGACCTAACACTTAGAAAAATTTCAGGATCCATACCTGATTACCACAAACCCCATTTATTACTCATGGGGTGACCCTATGAATCATAAGATTGGCTTATAGTGTGTGTGCCAACTTCAATCAACAACATTGATTCTCTCTACGAGGCATAACTATGAGTCGTAAAGTGTGCTATGACTCATAGGACTGCTTGTAGAGGCTACTCCAAGTGCAATTTTGCTCACATCACCATCTCTTACTTTCTTCCTGTAAACCAAACCTCAAAATATAGAAAACTTCCAAAACATCACATTTGGACCAATGCCTTTAAAATTTTAAAATAAATAACACATTACTACCAATAAACATCAATAACCAAACATACTTAAAACCAACCAAAAATTATCAAAGATACTTGGGTGTCCTCCCAAGAAGCGCCTTGTTTAATGTTGTGGCTCGACTTTGCCATCTTGAGTACTGAGTCTTCCTCAAGATTTGGTGAACTAGTGCCACCACTTCTGTGATCTCTCCATTTGTCTTTTTGCATATGCTCTAACTTCTTAGAAACTTGCTCAACTTGTCCATCTATCTTTTGAACTGCTATTGCTTGTTGATCCACGGTGCAATTTATCTTGATAATATCAAACTTAATTTCTTGAAGTGTTTTCTCTTGCTTATCTGCTTTCTTCATCAATTGTTCAAGAATACTCTTGACTTTTGAAGGTTTTACTATAACACATTGTTGATGTGGCAGCTTGATACAATTGATCACACCACCTCTTTTTGCTCTATTAGATACTTCCCTTGATACACTAGCGGGAGCAAATGGTTGATCTTGATATGGTAGGTACACTTGGCTAACTAAATACAATTTGTCCATGTATTTCGTGACTTCATTAAATGGCTGCCTCAAAAATACCCAATAGTTAGCTCTGAATGAGGCATCAACATGGACTTGCTGTTTGAAACTAAGTGCTTGGTAGAAGCTTGCCACTAGTTCCTCATTTGGCAAACCATGATTTGGTCTCTTTCCCAAACACTCTTTATATCTGTCCAATGTTGCAACTAACGTTTATCCTAGAACTCGTGGGAAGTTAACAATCATGTCTTGTAGTGGCTTGTTAGGATTTTGATAAAAGTTTATGAGGAAGATCTTTTTTACTTCTCCCCAATTAGAGCAAGCATCTAGTAGAAGGATAGACCACCACTTCGCAGCTTCGTATATAAGAGTCATGGGAAGAATTTGAAGAGCCATGGTTTCCCAAACTGGGTTTTGTGTTCTAAGAGTTCCCCTCAATGATTGTATAAAGATCTGTAAGTGAACCTGAGGTTCTTTGGACTCCTGCCCATTAAATAGGACACATCGTTTCAATGATTCAAATAGATTTCCTGTTATGATAAGCTTTTGGACAGTAATTGTAATTTACAGCCTATAATTTCTTGTCTGAGTTGATTCTTAACATCCTTTCCCTTTAAAAACCACTAACCAATCTAAACAACAAAAATAAAACTAAAAGTACAATACAAGAACATCTAGAAATTAATACTAGAACTAACTAATAGTGAAATAAAGTCAAAACCTAGTCGTATTCCCTGCCAACGACACCATAATATTTTATGATGTTCACGCTTCAATAAAAAAGTGGTATTTGTCTGCAATTAACCTGACCAAAGGTTAGAATTGAATCCACAGGGAATACAGGGCTTGGCTATAAGAATTCACTATCAATCATTTCAAGTATTTATGACTAAAATCTCTAAATGGGGGCTTTTTGTGATAAAAAATACAAAAGTAAAAATGGACACTACGCTATTACATAGAGGAACACTCAAATTTAGGGACACTTAAGGAATTGTGTTCCCCATGGATCGTTGACTCATTTACCCTAGACAACATGACTTTATTTGGGAATCTGCATGCAGGACAGTAACTTTGGTTATTCTAGCCCTCTTGTGAAGGTGAAGGTCGAATTTCACCACGGCACGTGGTCGGCAACCATGGGGTGTTAACTAACCATTACCCATTATCCCAGTCAAGCTCCCTTTGGTCAGGTTTGGTTGATTAGATGAGAGCGCATTAATCAGATCTTGTTATTTACTTCTCTTTTTCTATTCGTCACTACCTTGGTCAGGATTATGATAGTAGGCAGGGTTTGGTGTTGGCCACCACCAAATAACAATCATAATAAAGGGAAATAAATAACACATGTACAACCCCAATCATCGAAATGCAATTAATCTAGGTTATCTCAAGTCAATTACCCATGGTTCCCACAACCCCAAGTTGTGGGTGCTTAGCTACTCATAGTTAAGGCAAAACCAATAAGAATGCAAATAAAAAACATAGTTGAAAATTTTACCAAAAGCAATGAAAATAGATAACACCACAAGTTGCAAACCGACAACTTGATAGGTGGAAAATTAATATAATGTAAGATTTTCAATCCCCAAAAGTGGGTTTTCCAATAGAAAATGTGAATCTACAATAAAAACCTAAAATAGTTGAGAGGGAATATTCAATGTCTCAAATCTTGAATCTCCCTCAAAATAAACCCTAACATAAAGTATTTATAGTGTTTACAAACTTAACCGTAAAAATTACAAAGAAAAGACAGCTGCCAGCAGGTATATTTACCCTACAAGTCGTCATTGGGGGCTTGTATTAGGCACATTGAATTTTGGACTGGATTGTTATGACCCACTAGTACGAGTCGTTGCTTGGGCTACAATTCGTATGCTCCTCTCCTAATCTAGGCCTTCAATTTTTGGTCCAAAATTTTATCTCTTTGTTTCTTGCTACGAGTCTACCTATACGAGTTGTAAAGAGATCTACTACTCGTAGAGTGGCCTCATAGGGCTGACCTCCATATTTTTTTGCTCTCTATTTCTTGTTATGAGAAAGCCCTATGACTCATAGCTTGGGCTATGACTCGTAGGTGTCACGACCCAACCCCGGGGCCTTGAATGGTGCCGATAGGACACCGCGACAACCGCTTATACTAAATCTTTACTTACGACAGCTAAGGAATTTCACACAAATTTTGATAGAGTTTCCTCTGTTTTACTGATTAGCCCACCTGCAAACAGCGAACCCAACAGTACCAGATATAGTCTTAAGAATAGGTATACAAACACAAACGCGGGCCGACAAGGTCACCGCCGCGG